>JACEVL010000491.1:185000-412500 GCA_020284085.1 Aporrectodea caliginosa | reverse complement strand
ATGAGACAATATTCTTTTTTATCAAAGTTAATTTACAGTAATAACAAAATATTAACCGAATTGTATGCATTGTTTGCGCAACGACAGATAAGGATGCTCTGTGACAGTTATAATATACCGCAATGCTGTAGCATTGGTGACTTCCGTGCAAATATTTGTGCACGATTTTTGCAATTTAGTTAGTTATCTACTTTCTGTATCTGTGTTTTATTATGTTGTGAGCTGCCCGTTCGTGGCGAAATAAAGTTTATATATAATGACAATAAATTTACAATTAAAATAACCGTTACAATTAAAGTTACACCTACAATAACAATAAATTTACAATACAATTACTATTTACAACCACGTAACAATTTCTCTCTTTAAATCCAGTTGAATACGCCGACGAAACGGAACCGCGTCACCGTTACTATGGCAACAGGCCGCACGCCCGACCGCACACAGCGACGGACGAGAAGCCACCGGAAATGACGAGGATCAACTTCCGCCAGGGGTCACCACCATCGAGGTCAGCTCTGCAGGGCAGTTCAAGACACCCGTCGACGCACCATGGCCATGGTGCTCACGGACACCCATCGGGCGACCGGGAGCAGGCTGACCCTGGCGCTGGTAGCCAGGCCGTCCAGCCGGAGGAGATGGAAGCGGAGCGTCCGGGAGAGGAGCAGCTGATCCGGACAGCTCCCTACGTCCAGATCCGGTCCGGAGTGGACAGTTTCCAGCCGATTGCGGCCGCCATTGCCATGCAGGAGAACCTCAACTCCATCGAGGAGGAAGAGGAGGAAAAGCCTGGACCCGCATCCCGGCCTCCGCCGAAGAACGTTCCAACTTCCGGCAAGTACCCGATCGATGATATCCAACCGGAACCGCCGGCGCAGTCGAAAGTCATCGACGTCGATTCTGCCGTCAAGGACAACGAGGTCCTTCATCAAAACGGCGGGAATGGTCTCGAGAAGGGAGTGGCAGGGAAGGAGGTCCAGGCGGCTCTCCTGCAGACGAAGGTCAAGGACGGCACTGAGAGGACGTCACTCACAGAAGTCTACTTTCTGGGTCAGTTTGGTTCTAATCTAATCTAATCTAATCTAATCTAATATAATCTAATCTAATCTAATCTAATCTAATCTAATCTAATCGAACATAGAAGAAGATCATACCCATGGCTTCCTCTCAGGTTAAATTCGGGTATGAAGTATTAGCGACTTCATTTCTTAGCCTCGGTATATAAGGGTGGATGGCCAGTCCTCTACTTCGCCGTCTCTTCTTCTCACTGACAGTGTACTAGGCTATCGAGTACCTCCAAAATATAACCTAAAATTCATCTAATACAAGCATACATACATGCATGTATAATTGTATATGTACATATTACACACATACATGCACACACACACACATACAAACATACATACATACATACATACATACGTGCATACATGCATACATACGTACATATATTGTATTGTATTGTATTGTATTGTATTTGAACACTTGTTATAGCACCCCTACCAGATTTCCCATTCAGAGGCGCTCCCGACTACTGCGCGAACGCTGAATCGGAGTTTCACGCCGAAGCGCATGAGCAATTGCGAGTGAAGGACTTGCCCAGGGTCCCTACGCGGCGACTTTGAGGTGGATCCGAACCCGCAACCCTCCAGCTGCAAGGCACCGAACATACCCCTAAACCACCGCGCCCCAGTTGTATTGTGATGTGTTGTATTGTGTGTTGTATATATACATGCACATTGCACACACAGACATGAATATAGTTTTCACCTTGACCTTTCCAGCTGTGGTCGCCGGATGTTCCGTTGCCGGATTCATGGGACTCGTTCTCGCAGGAGTCTGCTACTATAGGTCAGTAGGTCATCGACCCCTCATTCTCTTCTTATTACATTTGGTATACTATAAAGACTTTACTATTATTATTATTATTATTATTATTATATTTATTATTATTATTATTATTATTATTATTATTATTATTATTATTATTATTATTATTATTATTATTATTATTATTATTATTATTATTATTATTATTATTATTATTATTATTATTATTATTATTATTATTATTATTATTATTATTAATATTATTAATATCATTATTATTATTATCGATATCCTCTGTTGGATCTGTCCAGAGTTCGCCGCTCGTCGGCTCCCGGCAGCCTTGACATGGTGCCCTGGAAAGCCACCGCGTTGAAGCGTTGGATCATGACCGATAGGCCTTGGAAGAGGAAGCTTGTTTCGCGAGTGTCACCGGTAGTCTTCGATAGTCGGCTTCCGGTCTCCGATAAAATTATTATTATTATTATTATTATTATGATTATTATTGTTATTGTTGTTATTATTATTATTATTATTATTATTATTATTATTATTATATTATTATTATTATTATTATTATTATTATTATTATTATTAAGCACCATTATCTAAGTGTATTGCGTTTACTGTATATATAAATTTATAAAGCGCCTCTCACAGTGAACACCAATCAGAGGCGTTCCCAGTGCGAAAGACTCCGAGCAAAAAGAGTGGTCTTAAGACAGCGAAAGGAAGCATCTGGACCACAGGTTAATATTGAAGAACGAGTTGCGGTATGAAGTTGGTTCCATAGTGAAGGGCCAATGAAGGCAAAAGCTCCAGATTTAGCCATATCAGTCCTCGCTCGTGGGACAAGGAGGTCCAGGCGATCAATCGATGGCGCTGAGCAATTGTGAGTGAAGGACTTGCTGAAGGGCCCTACACAGTACCCATCTCAATGGAGCCTCGAACCCGTACTTTCCTCATTACAAGGAGAGCTCTCTAGCAATCATTTACCGTGTACCTTCTAGATTTACCTGTTTACTCTTTATTATTTTGTCAAATTTTGCTATCAATGAGCAAGATTGAATTAATGACAATTAAACATCCTACGTGATATACTTATATAGATTATGTCATATATATGCATACTATTCAGATGCAATTTTTTAACATGCATGCATGCATACATACATACATACATACATACATACATACATACATACATACATACATACATACATACATACATACATACATACATACATACATACATACATTCATACATAATTATATGCATGCATATATATATGTATACATAGGCCCCATACATACATGCCTAGGCCAACATACATATCACATACATAAATGCATTTATGCATACATTCATATATATATTATACACTATAACATACATTCATACATATATATATATACATATACATTCATACATACATATATCCATATAGACGTGATGCGCCCTCTGTAGACTGCGTAAGAAAGCAAAGGCGACCTCTGACGTTGAGTATCCTGCGTATGGAGTGACTGGGCCAATCAAGGAGCGCGACAGTGGCGCCCCTGGCGACCGGAAGTTAGCCCAGAGCGCCCAGATGTACCACTACCAACACCAGAAACAGCAGATGATTGCATCGGAGAGGTAACAGTAACACATCCTTCCATCCATCCATTTATTAATCCATTCACATAGAGCAGAAGATCAGCATGGACGCGGGATTGCTTCCAGGTACCCAAGGTCGACTCAGCCTTTAATTCGCCAGATGGCGTTGGTAAAATGAGCGTTAGGACGTGATGGGCGCCTTGCACGACTGCCATACAGTTAAATGCTACTCCTGTAATAACATGTGTTCATCCGTAAATACTATGAATTGTAATCATACTGCGGTGTGGCAGTTTGAACTAATAAACGAAGATAATTATTCATACATCCATCCATCCAGACATCCAACAGGCCACCCATACACCCATCCATGTATCCATTCATTCATTCATTCATTCATTCATTCATTCATTCATTCATTCATTCATTCATTCATTCATTCATTCATTCATCTGTCCATCCATCCACCAACCCAACCGTCCACCCATCCATTCATCCATTCACAAATGCTCAATTACAATTACAATTACAATTACAATTATTACAAAGTGGTGGCGACCCATCTCCTTCTCCCTTCCATTCAATCTTCCATTCCATTCCCTTCCCCTTTTCCTCCTCCTCCTCTCCCTCCCTTCCCTTCTCCCTTCCATTCAATCTTCCATTCCATTCCCTTCCCATTTTCCTCCTCCTCCCTTCTCTTACATATGAATTTAGTAGGCTTTAACAAACGAAGATTATTATTCATACATCCATCCTTCCAAACATCCAACCGTCAACCAATCCATTCATCCATTGACAAAGTTGTGGCGACCAATCTCCTTCTCCCTTCCTTCCCTCTCTCCTTCCGTTCCCTTCCCCTCTCCCTCCTCCCTTCTCCTACATATGAATTTAGTAGGCTTTATCTGCCACTGTAAGGTCGGTCGCAGTCAACAAAGTACATGTTTACATTCGCGACGGAACTAACAATAGTCACACTCGTTAATTATTTTCATCGCTTGAACTTACTTCAAAGCAAAAATAACGCGGTCTTGTCGCAAAAGTATTTCAGCACAAGGCCAAATATTTGTGGTGACTGTCACCGACGCTTTGAAGAGTGGTGCGTGACCTGGTACCACCGTCACAATACAAAGTTGCGCCTATATTCAGTCATTCACTGAGAATTTATATAGGGCCTCTTCAAGAGAACCTACTCAGAGTCGCTCTCTGCGCTAGTCTGTTATGGTGCTAAGTGTCATTACGAACGAAAATATTACATCAGTTAGCAAAAACAATGCACAGTATGCTAGAAGAGTCTCTAGTGGCGGGCCCACGCACACACGTGGAACAAGCCCTACGGATCCCTATCGAAAGCTGACAGAGAGGAAGAGAGTGAGACAGAGACAGAGAGGCAAGAGAAGCAGAGAGAGACAGACAGACAGACAGAGACAGAGACAGAGACAGAGACAGAGACAGAGACAGAGACAGAGACAGAGACAGAGACAGAGACAGAGACAGAGACAGAGACAGAGACAGAGACAGAGACAGAGACAGAGACAGAGACAGAGACAGAGACAGAGACAGCAGAGGGACAGAGACAGAGAGAAAGAGACAGAGAGACAGAGAGACAGAGAGAAAGAGACAGAGACATACAGAGAGACAGAGAGAGAGAGGCAGAGACAGAGACAGAGACACAGAGAGAGACACAGACACAGACACAGACACAGAGAGACAGACAGACAGACAGAGACGACGAGTTTCTGCTTCCAGTCTGGAAAATCGCGACCTAACCGCCTCCGTCGATCTTTAAGGTCTCGATGGGATGTGTCTATCCAAATGCACTGAATGAGAACGAAGAGGGCGACTAGTTCGTCTTGATTATTATTCATTTGGGATTTTTATATATATAGCACCCCTTTAAGACTCGGGAGCGCTCTCAATACCATCCCCGGCTAAAAAAAAACAGTCTCAACGCTAGAATAGAACACAGTGGAATTATGAAATGGCCTCTGGACACTAGGCGAAGTGTCACAGGGAGTCATTCCATGTCACAGGGTCTGCAGCCGAGAAGGTCCGCGAGCGGGAAACAAGAAGCGCAGATGAACGTTGATATCCTCGACGTACATACATAAATACACCATCATTATCATTATCATCACCCTCATCATCATCACCCTTATCATCATCATCATCATCATCACCATCACCATCATCATCATCATCATCATTGCATGAAAATGCTTAAAATATTTTGATTAGCTGATTAATTAATTGACTGATTGATAAATTGACTGCTTGATAAATTGACTGCTTGATAAATTGACTGCTTGATAAATTGACTGCTTGATAAATCGACTGTTTGATAAATTGACTGCTTGATAAATTGACTGAATGATAAATGGACTGATTGATAAATCGAGTGATTGATAAACTGATTGATAAATCGATTGATGGTCTTCGGTTGGTTTCAGACTTAACAGCGACGTCAACAACCGAGGGGGATCGGACGCAGAGTCTGAGGAGGAGAACGAAGAGGGAGACTACACGGTCTTCGAATGTCCAGGCCTCGCCACGGTCAATGACACTCCTCCTCATCTCTGATGATGATGACGACAACGACGACGATTATGATGATTACGGTTGATGATGATGACGACGACGATGATGTGGACTGTGACTGTGATGATGAGTGAGTGAATGAGTGAGTTAGTGAGCGATTGGTTGAGTCGATGGGTGAGTGGTTGAGTGGCTGAGTGAGAGAGTGAGATAGTGAATTAGTGAGTGAGTGAAAGAGTGAGTGACTTACGATGATTATGATGATGATGACGATGACATTGGCGATGAAGATGAACATGGCAATAATGATGCTGATAGGGATGCTGGTGTTGCTGTTAATTATGATGGTGAATCATTGATGACGATGATGATGATGATGATGATGATGATGATGATGATGGTGGTGGTGGTGGTGGTGGTGGTGGTGGTGGTGGTGGTGGTGGTAGTGGTGGTGGTGGTGGTGGTGGTGGTGGTGGTGGTGGTGGTGGTGATGATGATGATGATGATGATGATGATGATGATGATGATGATGATGATGATGATGATGATGATGATGATGATGATGATGATGATGATGATGATGATGATGATGATGATGATGATGATGATGATGATGATGATGATGATGACGACGATGCTGACAAATATCGACGACGAATACCAGAATCTGATGAGAATGTCTTGGCCAAACTTCTTTCAGAACGGGGACATGGAGGTCCGCAATCCACTGTTCAGCGAACAGACTCCGGTAACGGCACCATCCGATGTTCCAGGGTCGCAGGGAGGAAAGAAGTAACCCCCTCTGCACGGGGCCGCCACCACGAGCACCTCTCCCGACCGACCGACCGACCGAGTCGCCCTCCCACCACCGCCGCCGCCGCCACCAGCATCTCTCGGCTTAAGCATCTTCCAAACGACGTCCGTGATCCGATATAATCCGCCACACTCTCCTCCCATCGCTAATGGAATCTTACAGTCCGTCGCGACCGCTTGATACAAACCACCATAGGGACGGGGCAGCTGTTCCTGGCTCGATCATCTTACGCTGAACATCATCTACCCCGAGGCCACGAATGACACCTTAACTTATTCGAACTGCTAGATATAAACATATTCTGGTACAGTTTCAGGGAAATTCCGGCACCTTTATCGACCTATGTCTCTCTGTCTGCCTGCCTGCCACGTTGCCTCTGTCTCGTTGTGTTTCTTGAAAGTGTCTGACACTCCCACCATTGGTTACACACAGACACTTTATTTTACTACTATGAACAGTAAATCATTCCTTTGCAATGGCTGCAGATGCGCTATATAAATGGTTAGGTATAATTATAGAATCAATCTCATACTAGGGAAAAAATCGACCTGAAACCATCAACATCCTGTATACATCTTCGTATAGGTTCATGTTTGCTCTGTGGAGACACAGAAACTTAATTCCATTGTTAATGTTGTAGCCCTGAGACAAAATCTAGAATTCATTTTATATCTTGATTTGAACTAGTTGCATTAGCCTACAATATGCACATTGCAATGTTTTAAATAGTCCTACATTGCCAGGATGCCCATAAACATTTGCTTGGATCAATAATTATGAGTCCTATATGGGTCCCATGTGGGAAAATTGGTCTTGTATGAGCCCAATGGGCGTTCAGGCAGTGTAATGCATTTCAGCTATGAGTGTAAGCCATTATTATTGTGAAAATATTTATAACCTCTCCCTGTATTCAGTTAGACCCCAGTGGATTTATGCATTTTTCAATAGTATACCTGTTGCATTTAAAATGACTGCACTATAAATTTTTTGCGAATTGGTCTAGCTCCATTTTTAAATGAATCCTTCTGACAGAATTAATTAAATTACTTACTTTGAACAATTCAGAAAATTTATGTATGTGGGCATCCATACCACAGCAGGTCTAATTAATGTCTGCTATGATCAAACAGCTTTTCATTTCCTATTTCCAGCTGCTGCAAATTTTACAGATGGGCCCTATCTTGGTATTTTGATGTCGGAGTTTGTTTTGGATCATGTTAAAAGTACATAGGCTATAAGTGAAATGAAGCGAAATGAGCACAACTGATTAAGCGTGATTATGTAAAGACAGAAAATTAATTTTAAAGATCAGCTGCAACCCAATGAAAACACAACTAAAGTTAATCAGGATAGGACATATTTGGGTTCTTTCACGTCAGTTATTGCTTTAAAAATCATTTTTAATGGAACTGTTGACCCGTGGAGTTTCATAGTAATTTGGCAAAGAAATCTGTGAACACCAGTGGAAATTTAACTTAAATACTTAGAAAAAAATTATAACTAAACTGATTCAGTTTCTCTCATTTGTACACAACTTCGTCATTTTAAAAAATATTGGAAATGCTGACACAATTTCATAGTACGTTTTCAGTTATAATATTTTATTTGTCTGTTATTAGATTAATATTTTATTTAATGTGACTGCTTAATTATGTCGTGCTTATTCCGAACATAATTAGGCCTATAGCTTTGCATGCATAATATTGTTTGAGATCCATGGAGTGTATCAGTATCTTGAACATTGGACTCGGTTTTACCAACTAACTGTAACCTATACCTGCAGAAAACGTGAATGTCAATCAGTTTGATTGACAGGAACAAGAAATGCCAATAAGATCCTGCAAAACTAAGAAAGGGGAAGCTTAAACTGGTAGGCCTATTTTTCAAGAGTAATGTTTGAAAACTGTTACTTCTGTAGTCAATATTTCAGAATGCAGACACATTAACTGCACCATGACTTTCTACTTTGTTGTCAACTGTGGCTAATGTTAAGTTAGAATTTGGTACTATTTCAAATCATGGATGCTATTTCGCATCGGACCGACCTGGTGATCTCTGTTTCATGGAACCTGAGTTGCTTGTGAATCGCCTAACGCACCGTAATGAATTAAATACTTACTGTTTAACTTGTAATCTAGGAGTACACTAATCAAATTACAGAGTTTGCAAGAATTACGAGCACTTTTTATGATGCTGATCGCCCTTAAACTATAACTATGCTTTTAAATGTCACCTTATCTCCATATATAGCCTACTATGTTTGAAGTATTGATTCTATACATTATCGCAACTCAGTCAATTGTGTGATTTTAAATTGTTAAATACTTAATTACGGTAATCATATAGTATTAAGTAGAAACTAACTCGATGGCTAACAGTCTCATTTCAGTATTTCTCATCTATCATCTCATCTATCTGTGATTGTTGTGCGAATGATTTAAAGTAATTACATATCACGTTGCGCAGGATGTCTGAAGTTGTCCAGGATAATAGTAGAATCAGCTCACATTAGCCGTATGTCATCAGAATCCATTCCAATCTGATCACATCTAGTGTAATAAAATTGTCTATCACTGATTCAAAGAATCGGCTGCCGGTGCTATTGGACGCAATAAATCAACACCAATCCTAACAAATGGTCAGATAGGCTACTATGCCTACAAATATACTTTGCGCGAAAATTTCCTAGTCATGCTTCCATCCAATTTACTTTCAATCAATCAAGTCTCGACTCATTTTAATTTGTTTTTGTAAGGCATGCAGCGACGGTCGACTCCACAATAAACATTTCTCAGCCGATTCTGAATCTTTCATTGAAAAATGCAAACTGATTTCCAGTAGTTTGTGATCAACTGCATTTCATTTTGTACTGCAACTGAGTAGGTTACCAGCCTCCTATAGTCAGAGATGGGCAAAATACTTTTCAAAAGTATTTTGAAAATACAAAATAAAATACTTTTCAAAAGTATTTTGAAAATACTTTTACAAAATACTTTTCAAAAGTATTTTGAAAATACAAAATAAAATAGTATTTTGAAAATACTGTTGAAAATAGTTTTTCAAAATACTTTTGCGAAATCAACATTTTCTATTTTTATTGCTACTCACTAGTGTGTAGGCCTAACGTTACATCTCATTAGTGTGCTTGACAGTAATCTGTAGTTTCTAATTACTTGAAGCATTGATATAACTGTAATTGCAATTAGTACCTTCTATTGTGCTGGTGTCTAATGAACAAGGAATAGACCGATGGCACACCAAAATCAAGCCGTTATCAGGTCAATATCCAGAAGATTAGTTTTTAACATTAAGACAGATAGGAAGCCTATGATGGTGGATCACCTTGTCACCTTGTGCCGTCGATCGCTGAATCCTAGCGACCGTCATAGTCAGCCTTCTCCATGTGTTCCGATCTCTCGTTGCCTCTCTCAGCTCCGGAATGTTCATCATCGTCTCGTGTATCTCCTCCATCTCTTTCTTGGTCGTCCTCTTTTTCGTCTTCCCTCTCCACACGCCAGCATCATCTCCTTTTCCATGCCGTCCGCTCGCATCACATGGCCAAAATACATCACTTTTTGTCTCGCCGCTCTTTGTCTCAATGTCATCTTTCCTCTTAAGTGTCCTATCTCTTCCAGTACATGTTCATTTGTTCTCTTCTCAGTCCAGGGGACCCTCAGCATTTTCCTCCAAATGATGGTGGATAAGCGGTTTCAAAGAGACAATTTTAAGTTGAGAACGAAATAACACAAGCCACTGATCAGAACGCACATAGGGCCTACACAGTAAGGGAGTTCCAAAATGTAGGTCTAGCAATGGAAAACGCTCGTTCACCAAGAACAGTTCTCGATATAGGTATGTTACCGTATGTATAATGCATAGAAAAGAAGGCCAAACAGAGAATCCTGATATGATATTATGTCCTGATACAACAAACTCACAAGTAGTTGATGTGGCCAGAATATTATTAATTAAGCATTTTTACATTAAAATAAACATTAATTTTTGGCAGAAGTTTTGTAAGATTTATTTCTGAAAAGACTTTAGAAAAGTATTTTGGAAAGTATTTTGGAAAAGTATTTTGAATTCTCCAAAATACTTTTCAAAACTATTTTGAAAATACTTTTACAAAATACTTTTCAAAAGTATTTTGAAAATAGAAAATAAAATAGTATTTTCTATTTTGAAAATAGAAAAGTCTTTTCAAAATAGAATTGTGCCCATCACTGCCTATAGTCGATCTATAACAGGCTCTTCAAAGTAGGCCTAGGAACGTTTCTAAACCGTGTAGGCCACCAAACACGCCTTGTATACGAAAACATCACTCAATTGTACAAAATTGTACATCCTGCATTTAAAGTAAAGGTTGGCCTCTTTGTGACACCTCCTCAATCAAGTTTCTTCTGAGAACTTGTATATTTGTACGATTCATTAGTAGGCTACACAGTTAACTATAACCTCATAGGCCTAATCATATCCACGAATCCATGTCTTCCTTCATTCTTCGTAACTTCCAATCATGTGCGTCCTGAGGGAGCAAGGGGGCATTTGCCTTCCCCCCCCAGAGTTTGTACATCGTTTACAAAATTTACTTATCATCTCAGTTTTTAACAATGAATAGCTATGATTTTTCCACAGTTTAATTTTTATCCGAACTAGTCAAGATAACCTGAAAGTTTAAAATATATAAGAACATTGAAACTTTTAGCAGTTTTGTGTTTGAAATAACTGCAAACGGAACCCAGAATGTTAACAACAGACCTCATAAAGTGATAAATATGTTTCCAAAAGCGCTGAGCGAGTGTCAAGGGTGTCGCAATCGGTTGCTTTCGGCACCCTCGTTAGTCCCTGTGCCAGCGATTTAAAACTCCCCCCCCAAAAAAAAGAAAAAATTCCTGCGGACGCCCATGCTTCCGAAGGTCTTATTCTGTCACTTCCGGTCATTTCTTCATCGTGATCCTCTTCAGTACGAGTCCACTTAGCGACGAATGACTCCACCTGCCGGCTTTCCGTTTTGCAATTCATAATAGCCTTGCCCAAGCTGTATGTGTTGAGAGAGCACTTAGAGAAAAGAAGCCGGGCTAATATATCAGGAAGGATCACTATTCACAATGTGACAGATACTTAACTGTGCTTATTAGATGTCTGTACACCGAAGTGCGATTAGCGATTGGTCAGTATAGATTCTATCCTGACCAATTGCTAATCGCACTTCTATACTATAGAACATACTTAGGCTACTTGCTAACTTTTGAATTAATCCTTTATTGTAACCATTTTAACACGAATACAGCGCAGAGAAATGCCAGACAAAAAGAGGCAACAAAGGGGTCCCATCTGAGATTCGGCACCTCGAATTTGAGATCCGCCACCTATGTGATCCGCCACCTAAAAGTGAAAACCCGTCATCTAAATGTGTTTCTGTTACAACAATCGAGGCATCAGGTATAGCGACATTTTACACTTATTCGAATGGAAAATAGCGAAAATATCGGTTATAAAGTCGCCAGATAGACTCTCTGTTTGAGATTTGCAAAGACTTGGGAGATCCGCAACCTCTGAATTAGCAATTTAACCACTGGACACAGACAAAACCAACTGAAGAAAGTGAAGATTCGCCTACAGATTAAGACAGCGAAAACTAACACAATGGTCATCGAAAAAAGCCAGAGCCATAAATAGCTACCAGCACCCAAGGAGTAGCAATATGACAAACAGTCTCTTTGTAGGCCTATGTCTGGCCAGCCATTTAACTGCGTGTTATCTCTTTACGTCTGTATTATTGAATCGCTCAGTCCGTCTGCTTGACTCTGTGCATCTATATCTGCGTCTGTCTGCCTATGCCCGACCATTACCCATCCACTCGTCCTTCCGCTTGCCTCTGCCGTCCGTCCTTCCGTCCGTCTGTCTAATGGGCGCGTGCCATGAAGCATAATATGGTTGAGTGGCATAGGCTGGACGTCGTCGGTTCGTCGTCACTGACTCAATTACGCAATTTTCCTGTCCAAAAACCGGATTTACAGCCAGTCACAATCATCAGCTGGTGTGCAGCCGTGTTTTGTCCGGCTCAAAGCCAACCACTGACCATCGGAAACATGGCAAGAAAACATATATAGAAGGAAACTCACTCTGAAAATCAGTCATAAATTTACTGCAGTGAGATAGTGAAACTTTGGAGATAGTATTCTTATATAAGGCCAATACACCAGGATTTACCTGTACTGCATTATCAACAAGTACAGGAATAATTTCGGGGTACCCAAATACCCCAACTTTTGAACTATAGGGCACCGAACCCCTAGATTTTCACAATGTGAACAATCAGTGCCCATTTAATTAAGTATGAATTTGGTACTCTTTGATGAAGTTTCGTAACCAAGGATCGCTATCATCGCTTGAGACCGGAACGCACGGAACGGCGTTCCGGTTCTGTTTAGGACGACGGCAACGCCGTATCGGTTCTTTCTTTTATTAGCATGGCGCATGAACCCGGTGTCCCGTGATATTCTATCGCCCTTAAAGCATATCCCCCGGATGGAATAAACCGGTGTAGTCTGTGGAGGATAAACCAATTCTATCCCCCATCGTGTGTACGAATCACGAAAGCCAAGACGAAAATCCAGTCAAAATCACCAAAAACGAAGTAAATTAATTTCAGGTCGACGTACAAACTAGATACGCAACTTAAAATATTTTAAGTGTACAATAAATCCAAACAGTACCACTGAATACACTTAGAAACCGCCAATAATGCAAACTAAACCGGATACTCCATTTCGCTAAGAAACCGCCAATAATGCAAACTAAACCGGAAACTACATTTCGCTAAGGGGGATACTCATGTATGAAGGATACTCTATTTCGTGACACCGGCATTCCCGTTCTTTACTGTTTAGGACGGGATCACTGTTCGTAACATTATTTGAACAATATTTATTACAGGAAAGGATATGAAATTGGTACTTCCACTATCTACACCAATCCATTCACTGTGCCACTGAAACACTGATAGTAATTGGCGGCAGTAGGCTGGACCAGCCTCGTCCAAGGAAGAAATTTCTCACAAGACATTTATTTCATTTGACATTTAATACGCAAAAAGAAACCCTCAATATGGAAAATATCAAGTATAAGCAGTGTCAAATAGACTAAAGATTAGCAATACATCAAAAGCAATTGGTTGAGCTCGTTAATTAGTTGAACTCATTAATCTTAACAGAGCATTCAATTTCCTAAAAACAAATTAGCAAAACCTACGCGTGTGGCTCTGACATTAAGAACATCTAAAATTACTTCCATTCACAGTAACATTGTTGACGATTTCAACATCTCTCGAAGGCACACATGAATCAAAAGTCAAATAAGCCTGGTCTTCTACTTGAAATCACATACTATTCCTAAAGTTCATTACCTAATGCTCGTTAGCTTAGTGTAAACAATTCAACCGTCTTTCCATCCGTCCGTCCGTCCATCCTACTCTGTCAGTCTGCATGTCTGTCTCACTCTGTGACGTGAAATTACTTAGTAAAGGTCACAGACATTAGTCAATTCCGTGAGAAGCTCTTAAGCAAACCACGTAAGGCACAGTAGCTGCAAACAACCACAGGCGTTGGTCATCCTGCCCATAGGCCTAATGCGTGTCAATCAAATGTTTATGGGCATGCTGGCTGGGCACTCGAAATTAGTGGAGAGACACTAAAGTACAAACTCATCTTCAATTTCTAGTATCTGAACCCATGGGCGTATTTATTTTAGGGGGTGGTTTTTTGCGTTCAAACACCCATATAAGTTTCAGAAAAATTTTTTATATCCTTTTACATGCGAAATACCAAAAAAACACTTAATTTTTGCGACATCTCCAATGGAAATCACCCCGAAATCTTAAAACCCATCCGAATTTTTTCCTGGTTACGCCTCTGTCTGAACCCCAAAGTGCCAGATATGTATGTGACCAGTGCCTCACTGGCAAGCAGCAAAATTTAAGTAGACATGAGTTTACAGCCTTAAATACTCTGGCTGAGGTACTCCCCATAATACAGACAGCAGGTTTGACCCTACTCTAATACACCCATGCCACCTGTCAACTGGAATCCTTTGATTGGCTCCACGTGTGTGCGTGGGCCCACCATTGGTGACTCTTTTTCTAGTTTACTATGCATTGTTTTGCTACCTGATGTATTAGTCTAGTTGCAAATGACATTTAACATCATACAGCCTAGAACAGAGAAAGCTCTTTGTGAAATACTTAAAAATTGTGCTAAGTCAAGTGTCATGATACATCAAATTACTGCTACAGAGTTTGAGCATGTACATCTGCTATGCATAGTAGTCGTATGTCAGTCATTAGATTGCAGAGCTGTATAAATATAAAAATAAATATAAAATTTAACTCGGCAGTTTGAACTGCATTATCACATAGCTCAAAGTCTACACAGACAAAAAGTAAATACATTCATCCACACCAGAGGTGTCAAAGGGCCTACCCGCCGGCCATTTCTGGCCCGCTGATATTTTCTTGCCCATGAAACCTTGACTAAAGACTACACAATTTGAGAATAAAAGTTTAAAACTTTTTTAAGGCTTAATAAATTTTATGTGATGTTCATGACTGATAATAAAGATTTAGTTTTGCCAAAATTAAGATTTGTAAAGCCTAATTTGACTGTTTGTATGCTAAAACATTCACCAATAAAGATTGAGTTTTGCCAAAATTTTCTGGCGACAGGCTCACCAAGCCCCACCCATAGCCCAACCCCATTTTGTTAAAGCGACTTTGGGACCCTGAACCACAACTTGCTGGAAAATATTGCAAACTGGCCCACCATTAAAACAGGTTTGACACCCCTGATCCACACCCTGTTCACGATTACTATCTGAAGAAAACAGACACTAGTGTAGCTACAATTCTTACAGACACAAACTGTTTGAATGCTGACTGATGCGTCTCACAGCTTGGAACCAGAACCGAGTTCCAGAAGAGCACGACCGTCGTTTAGGCACTGTTCCAGGTAGGTGGAAAACTTCACGGCATCCGTTTCAGGAGATGACCTCCACCTGGAAATGGCGAAAAGGAGTCGATCGTCCATCGGATTGTAGCAGATGCCGTATCCGTCGGGAACAACCGGACCAAAGCAGAGCAAACCACCGTGCTTGGAGGGCACCTGCAACAAAGAGAACAAGGACTGTGGACACCCATTACCACTTATAGTAACACTATAGCCGGACTTTTAACCCTTTTGATGCCAGCTTTTGATATGCTATAGCCAGAATTGTCATAATTTGATTTGTCTATTGCATGGTGGTTCAATAAACAGTATCAATCAATCAATCAGTCACTCACTCACTCAATCAACCAACCAAACAATCACATGCTATTTTACATACATCACAGTTACCACCATTATAGCCAATACCATCACCACCACCATCAGTCAACCAACCAACCAATCAATCAATCAATCAATCAATCAATCAATTAGTTAAGCAATCAATCAACCAACCAACCAATCACATGCTATTTAACATGCACCACAGTTACCACCATTACAGCCACTACCATCACCACCACTGCCAACACCTTTGCTGACCTGACTGGTGGAAATCTTCCAGGCGGTTGTGCCTTCGTAGACTTCATCCTTGAGCAGCTGCGGAACTTCCAACTTGTTTTCAAGGGCAATCAACTTCAGACCGAGAAGATGACGATCTATGCCCTGACCATTAATGACCTGAAGATTCAAATTTAACAATCAATTTATCAATAAGTCAATTTCTAAATTAGTCAATTTATTAATCAGTTGATTTGTCAATACTTCTTCTGATAAATTAGTCCATTTATTAATCAGTTGATTCATCAATCAGTCAATTAATTAATCAGCTAATCAACACATTTTCACCACTTTGGTGCAATGTAAGCAAACATTTACATTCATATATTGTTACGACCTAAGTGGTTGCATCAGGTTTTGCGATCTGCCACACACCTCGTTGGACACAGCCCTAGATTGGCTCACGTCTCTGGCTATATGATAGACGTACTGCACTGGCTCCCACTCCAGCAGCGGATCAGATACCGGATCGCTGCTCTGATGCGGCGGTGCCTGCTGGACCTTGCCCCAGCCTACCTGTGAGAGTTCTGCAACCCTTCCCTGTGTGTCTGAGGGTCGCAGCTTCCTCAACTCTACTGAGTGGGGCGTGCTCCTTGCCCCTTTTTGTCCATACATCTATTAAGCAGAACCGTGCCTTCTCAGTCGTTGGGCCCCTCAGTCTAGAATGGGCTTCCCTTGGCGCTACATTTGTTCCCCAGGGTCCACTCCGATATATTCTATTCTAACATCAAAACTGTCCTTTTTAGCCATGCTGGGGTCGGGAGCACTTCAGAGTAGTGGCCTTGAATGGGTGCTATATAAATCTCTGTAATGAATGAATGAATGAAAGAATGAGCAGAACGAACAGCCGCAAGAAGTAAGTTAACTGGTTTACTTGGTCTGTGTATGCGCGGTGTGCTGCAAGCGCCGACCGCAGGTGATCTGCTTTCTCCTGAAACGGTTTGTTCTGAGTCATTGCCTGGCAGTAGGCAGCAGACGCCAATGAACATGACCGTATGGTATCTGTTCTGCCGTGCTGGAACTTGCGCAGCGACCCGCTCTCGTACGTTGGCACCGGTTGTCCATGAAACCTAAAGAAAGAATTTGCTCTCTTCAGACTTACCTCAACGCCTCCATGTGCCTCGACAACTAGTCGGACATGCATCATCTTCAACCAGTGAGAGACTGCAAGTAAGTAGCGTCATCGTGTGTGCAAATACTGTCACCTGTCGCCACTCTATTCTATTGACGCAACTTGACTCCGAGACTCTGAACATCCATGCCATCTGTCAGCTGTCAATAGGAATCCGTTTGTTGGTTCCACGTGTATCTCACTGGATTCTTTCAACATACTGTGCATTGTTTTGCTAACTGATGCAATATTTTCGTTCGTGATGACATTTAGCATCACATAGGCTACCACAGAGAACACCACTGATTTACATTACATCATAATGATTAGTTCCGGAGCGGTGCTACATATATTATTTCCTTAATAACATGACCCAGTTACTTGGATATGTGACATGACCCCATAACCCGACCTCTATCCAAAACAGCATCATTATTTTAATGTGCCAGGTGGTGGCTGCTTCCAAGCATAACAGTATCCCGAAACGACAAATGTCTGAAAAAGCATACGACCATTTCCTTCAAAAAGCATACTTCGAGAAGCAGCCATGAGGATCAAGTGTTAGCATCTTCATTTTCTTCCCTGACCATACAATGGCTAGGTGCCCTGTCCTTTTCCCTGTGTCGTCTATCCTTCCCAACGACTGTGTAAAGCCGATGTACTCATTTATAGCATAGTTCGCATGGTGGCACCAGTGGAACGGAAATCCTATATTCCCATTCTGGCAGGGATTTCAATCCCGATAAACTTTGGGCTGGCAGCTTAATATGACAAAACTATTACTTTCATATTCAAAGTAAATTTAAAACTTGCAAAAAACTTACCGGTAGTAGGCAAGTTGAAAAGCAACTTGGATGAAGGCATCTGGACTTGCCTTCAGTTTCTTCAGCGCATCTTTACCGAAATGTTTAAAGGCGTAATATCGCAAATCCAAATCTCCTATCAGGCTGGTTAAAAGCAAAAACAAAAGTTTTTGAACTGAAAATCCAAACTAGTCAGTCAAACACAACACGTAAGTTTTCCTTATCCCAAACGAAGAGAAATGGTGAACAAAGGTAATGGGCAAATAAAGATAATGGGTAAGCAAAGATAAAGGGTAAACAAAGAAAATGGTTAACCAAGAAAATGGGTAAACAAAGATAATTGGTAAATTACAATGAAGAAATGGAGATATGGCAATGCAAGCAAAGGCAGGTTCAAAGAAAGTTAAGGTAATGTTGTAGTTTCTTCGTAGGTAAAGTAAGAAGAGCAGTCCCTTAAGCTACCCTTTCAAGGCAGCCAACGGTATGAATTGTTAGCGACTTCATTTTCTCAGCCTCAGAATATGAGGGCAGGTGGCCAGTCCCTCACCATCTCATCTTCCAACTAACAGTGTACAGCCAGTGTACTCATCATACTGAGTTGGTGGAGCAGATATCTCGAAAAAAATTTCGGCCCTTCCGGGGATTTGAACCCCCGACCTCTCGAGTGACAGTCCAGCACGCTAACCACTATACTATCGAGCACCCCAAGTTTTAGTAAAAATAACAATAATAATTTAACTAACTCGTCAAAGGATTTGGATGCAGAGGCAATGGCCTTTTCTGTATCGCTGTCAATGTTGAATTTCAGCTTTTCTGGAGCCACCAACATCACTGAATCTTCCAACAGCTTTTCATCTTGTTTGCTAAAATAACCAATGACCAGGATCTTATGAATTTTCCTGTTTTCGTTATGATAGCAGAAAACGTGAATTAGAAAAATCGCGGTAAACTCAGAAAGGGTCAAAGATCACACTAATTCTCTTAAGACTTGTCTTTTTTCGAGGGGCCCTTCGCACTGGAAGCGCCTCTGATTAGGTTGTACTGTGAGAGGCACTTTATAAGTCCGTAAATAGAATAGAATAGAATAATTCAGTCATTCATTAATTGAATCATTCATTCAGAAGACTTATATAGCGCTCCTCTAAGATACCTACTCAGAGGCACTCCCAGCCCAAATTCTGCGACAAATAACAGTTTTCTTGTAAAAGGTGTATGCAGAGTCTCTAGCTAAAGAACACGCAGATATGAAGGAAGTTTGTTTCATATGGTCGGCCCAACCAATGAAGGAACAACGCTGCATCTTTGAAGTGTGAGCAAAGGGAACAAAAGTTCACCTTGAGATGTGGAACAATGATTTCCACAGCCAGCCAAACCTGAGGTGGGGGCAACATAGCTACCATAAGTGGGCAGGAACTGAGATACCGTCCTAGAATCAAAGGGTTAAACACCACACCACAGCCTCTTTACAGGTTGTGGCATGGTGGTCGATTGGATAGAGCGTTTGGGCTGTAACGCAGAGAACACGGGTTAGATCCTCGTCCAAGGCAGTTACTGTGTAGGGACCTTGAGCAAGTCCTTCATGCACAATTGCATCTGCGCCATCGAGGGGTGTGCACTTCTGAACTTTGAAAGAAGGGCAATATCAAAGGCAGTTGTATTGTATAATTGTATTCTATTGTATTAAAAGCTACCCATAAAACTTAGGAGAATAAACATCTTTAATTCCACTGAATTTTATCATGTTGCCATGTATTCTTACAGCCGTGGATAGCAGTAGTCGATGAGATGGAGGATCGGAGGTCCCTCGGCAGCCGAATGCTCGTAGTTGAAGCCAATCAAGCCATCTGGTGTCACGATCGCCTTTTCAAAATCACAATGAAATCGATTAAATCTCAGATATTTACATACCAATTAAATAGCAATTTACAAATATTTGTTTCCCGATTTCTGTTCCACCTGCGCCCCCTAGCCAACTCAGCTATAACGAGTACATTAACCGTACACTGTCAGTGGGAAGATGAGATGGTGAGGGAGAGGACTGGCCATCCGCCCTCAAATGCCGTGGCTAATTAAATGAAGTAGCTAACACTTCTTAACCATGGCTGCCCCTCGCTTTAGGAACTGCTCTGTTCTCCTTTTAAACAGCAATTTACATCAACTGTGTTATTTAGATAAATTTAAATGAAATTTGATTAAATAAAATATACAAATTTAAATAAATTTCATTGGGATGTAACCAATTCAGGACTGTTGTTGGTGTATACATGAGTTGACGCCAACAACACCAATATCGAAGTGCAGTAACACCAAAATAAAGTTGTAGTAACACAGATCTGAAGCAATAGTGACACTGAACTTCAGTGGGTAGCAACACCAAACTTAAGTAGAAGTAACACAACACACCGAACTGAAGTGGTAGTAACACCAAACTGCAACACTAGTAATGTTGAAATGAAGTTGTAGTAACACTGATCAGAAATAGTAGTACCATCGATCTGAAGTGGTAGTAACACTCGTTTGGTGTCAACTGGTGTTCATACATGACACCAAATCAGAAGAACTTCTCTAATGGTATCTTCGATTTGACTCTTACATTCATTCATTCGTTATTCATTAGGTTTCGTATGTATGTATGTATGTATGTATGTATGTATGTTCGTATGTATGTATGATTATATGTATGTATGTATGTATGTAGCGCCCTTCAAGACCATCTACTCAGGAGCGCTTCCGACCCAACCCCGTAACAGTTACAGACCTGGAATATTTTGTCGAACCACCTGTTTCCGCTGTTCAGTCGACTTCCACCCCCATGCTCCATCTGGTTTAGGAAGATGGTGTCACGGTCAGTTCCCTGGTTGCCTTCGAGACCAGATTTGTCAAGATTAAGCACAAAGATGCTTCGGTGGATGTTGTCCAAGCTCCTCCTATTTGTTTCATCTGTGTAGCAATACCAGGAAACGTAATTGTAATTGTAATTGAACATTTGTAGGTGGTGTAGGCCCTGTAGCGGTATGTTTGGTGCCTTGCAGCCGGAGGGTTGCGGGGTCGAATCCACATCAAGCCGCCGCGTAGGGACCCTGGGCAAGTCCTTCACTCGCAATTGCTCATGCGCTTCGGCGTGAAACTCCGATTCAGTGTCCGCGCTGTAGTCGGGAGCGCCTCTGAGTAGAAATCTTGAAGGGGCGCTATAGCAAGTGCTCATACACACACACACACACACATTTGTATAGCGCCACTCAGAGATTCAGAGGCACTCCCGACCCAGGGCTCTAACAAATAAGATAGTTTTCAGGCATTTCCAAAAAAGAGGAAGAGAAAGGCGGAGGAGCTCAAGACGCAATTAATGCGGAAGGTGGTTCCAACTAGAGGGGCCGACATAAGCATTAAGTATGAAAAAGAAATGTATTCAGTAACTTAACGTAAACAAAGCATTATGCAAGCTGTAGTATTATGTAACTTAAGTAAAGTGAAGTTAACCATTAATGTATTACATAAGATAAAGTAATGTATTATCAAGCCTAATTTTTTTATAATCTCTCCCTCTTCCAAGGAGAGAACTAAAATATAACAGACAATCCTTAACTTATTAATCAAAGAAAATCAGTCTGTCCAGTCCGTTCACAAATACAGTAATTCAGTAAATGCCAACCTCCATTGGCTTCCCCATTCTGCTCGTATCCAGTTTAAAGTTCTCCTTCTCATCTGTAGATCCTACCTCGATCTAGCCCAAAAGCACCTCTGTGAATCTATTCGTCGGCCAATCTCAGCTGTCTCTCTTCATCATCTTCGACCTCTGGATCGTCTTGAACTTTTTGCTCCTCGGGTTAGCACTGCGTTGGTCTTTCACTGTGGAATAACCTCATTCCTGCAGTTTGCTCTACATTTCTGACTGGAGGTAATGCTGCATCTCTCCGTTGTCCTAAATCTTTTCATTTCTCTTGGGGTCCTTCGCAATGGGAGCGCCTCTGATTGGTCTGATCTCTCTGCACTGCGAGAGATGCTTTAGAAACTCTTAAATACAATACAGTACAATGCCAATTCCAGTGTGCTAGAATACAAGATTCACGCTCAAATCAATCAATCAATCAAATATTCGTTTATTCAAAAAGCTAGTTGACAAAAGATGCAACTAGCTATATACCTTGAACAAGCCTTGCGTAGGCCTTGTACCAGTTGTCCCTGTGGTCAGTCGTCAGGATACCAATGGGTAGGGTCGGTTCATCGGACAGCAGGACGATTTTGGCCAGCTGTCGGTAGAACTGACCAGCAGTCAATGGACGTCCATCAGCCGTGTACGCATCGACGGAGAATATCTGCCACAAAAATTAAAAACGTTTAGTAATTTATCATTTTTGTTCCTTTTATATTGTCCTTAATTTTTTTAGCACCAAAGGGTAATGATGAGGCATTGCATGAAGGTTCTAAGCAACGACATTCTTGAAATTTAATAACAGAAATTTCAATCTCAACTTAAACCGTGCGGTAATAAAGCCTGCGAGATTTAGGAGGTTTGAAGCAACAGATTTCAGTTGCATCAAATTACATAGTTCTCTGTTGGAAGGCCAGCACCAAATCTTATATGCCTTGTTAACATACTAGAGAGTGACTCGGGCACAAAATTTCTCTCCACAGGAAAGGCTGAAAATAGCCCAAGTTTTCTAGCTTCTTCTTAAAAGCTGTGACAGTGTCCACCGACAGCAGTAGTAATGCTTTCCCCATTACCATGTCACTCTCTATCAGGTCCTTGGCACCTTCATGATGCGAGAAATACTTATAAAACGCATGCACTCAAACAATTCTATTCTATTTGCTATTGTTTGGTACTGTACCTTGGAACCTTTGCTTTGTTCTCAAAAGGCTTGATTTACCAGCAAAGACTCACATGCATGCATTGCATATATAAAATTACAAATGGAAACAGTTTGTTATCTTGGTATCGTGAGTAAGTACATGGTTGTTCCGAATGACAGTGATGTGTTTGGGAGAGTCCGGTTGATCGCCCGGATTTATCGAGACTTCGTCACGCTTTGCACCTGGAACACGACAACATCCAAAAATCCGGTAGAACTGCTTCATGCACAGCTCATTATTCCCAAGTTTATCCACAGGAAGGGCTGATCTAAAAGCAGAAAATCAGAGATCAGAAACCTTCTGGTAAATCAGAACCTTTAAGAGGCTCTTAAAAAGCACTATAATTATACTGCAAATTCTCAAATATTATTATTATTATCATGCGAAGATTAACAAAGCACAAGTTAATTAATTAATTAATTACTTTATTCTGAGAATTTATACACACCTCTTCAAGAGACCTACTCAGAAGGCTACTGTGCTAGCCCTGTTATGATGTTAAGTGTCATTACAAACAAAAATATTAAATCCATTAGCAAAACAATACACATGTAGTAAGCTAGAAGAGTCACCAGTGGCGAGCCCAAGCAAGCACACACGTGGAACCAACCAACGGATTCCCGTCGAAAGCTGACTGATGGCAAGGATTTTAATACATATGCATGTACCTATCAGGACACAATAATATAGTGCATCTTATGTGGGGTGCTCAATAGTGTAGTGGTTAGCGTGCTGGACTGTCCATCGAGAGGTCAGAGGTTCATAACTCGGCAAGGGCACAAATCTGATTCGAGTGGAAAGATCAGACGGCGAGGGAGAGGACTGGCCGTTGGGCTTCATATGCCAAGGCTAAGAAAATGAAGTTGCTAACACTTCTTCTTCTCTTCTTCTTCTATGTACCTCACAAAATCGCTGTACTAACTGCATATAACTGTACTAAATACACAGCAAATGCACTAAAATACATACATAGAAACATGCATACATGCATATTTTTACTCTCATTCCAGTAACAGGTGATAAACTGTTAGGTTCAAATGACGTTGAATTTACACGTATCTGCAAGCAAACATGTACTGATGAAAGCATTTTGATTCTTGCATAAATTAAACAATTAAATGACATTAGAATTAAATGAAATCAAAGACATTTTTTTACTCACTCATCAATCTTCTTTTTGTATTCTAGGACATACGCTGTGAACCTAGCAGCGTACCTAAACAACAAAACAATGTTCTTCTATGGTCAATTGTTGTATCGCTTCCAGATACAGAAGGTCAACAACTGACCACAGACACATGTACAATTGTAAACTCCTGTAAAGTATTGTAACTTGAGGGTTGTAAGGCGCTCTATATAGGACGGGTAACTCTGCCCTCATATGCCAGTTCTAAGAAAAGAAAGTTGCTTATTCTTTATGATCAAGGCTGATTCTTGAACTTAGCCCGTGTCAGTCATTAAAGGCGGTAGACTGACTTGATGAGTAAGTGACTAACTTAACGACTTAGTCGACTGGACGTAGACATTGAAACCAACATATTTTCAACGCTATGTTTGCCTGTACGAACAGACACAGTTTTTGATGAAAATGTTTGCGTGACGTCATATGCAACGTTACAGACACCACTCGGGCAACGAGTAAATAAACAACAGGTAATCTGACATCAACTGATTGTTAGACTTTTAGTCTGTTGCATCGTGACTTGCACCTTTTAAGCAATTTTTATTCCTGTCCTACTGCTGATGTCTTTCTCAAATCGAAACTTGGAAAGCGCATTTAAAATAATAAGGAAAACATTAAGTGAACAAAGTCACTAGCAGTCAAAAGCTTAGCGAATAGTTTCGACTTGAGGGCTTAGCCGCAGCGGCGGATGGTGGCAGTTTCGGTAACTACATGGGCTAGCTTATGGACTACTCTTCTGCTTCAAACATCAGATTACCCTCACAGTGATCAAATCCTTAACACCAGAACTGTAGTGCTACCTTTTCATAGATTGCAGCTGAGGAGAATAACCTCATTGCATTAAGTAAATGCTCTATTTCACAGACACCAGGCATTTTGATATTCTCTCAAGAATAATGCATCTAATGTCTTACCATACCTTACCTTACTGATGCTAATTACCATACCCAGCAGCACATAGTACCTCACAGGGTAAATGTTCATCATAAGGCTGCCTTGTTTTTATTCATACACAGAAAACCAAGACAATGCTCTACCGAAGTTGTTGGTCGAGGCCCTGGAAAGGCAACGCTGGAGTCAGAATTCCTGGATTGACATGTATCGGAACTGGAAGGCGATACTCCAGGTAGGCGATGTTGAGCCACCACTCCTCCAACTGAAGGTCACAGAAATACAACAGGTAATGTAGTGTAATAAGATAATGCAATGCAGGTCACATAATTCAACATCTAATCCACCTTATTAAGGCAAGATATAGTAGGTAAATGTAAAAGTACGTGTTTTTCTATAGCGACCATACGGCCTGGACAGTTTCAATGAATTGACCAAGTGAGATCCTTTACCACCGCTCACCCTTTTGAATGGGCGCCAAGCCATTTAAGGTCCCCATGCAAGGACCATGCTACCCAAGATTTAAATCTCTGAAATAAGCCACCTTCATGAAGTGAACCGCAATCCACACACTCTAACACAGAGGTTCTCTAACCAATGTAGCTAATTGAGCTAGTAAGCAAGTCCTTCACTCACAATTGCTCACTGCCATCGATTTATGCTTGGTCACTAGATAGTAGCACTTAAAATAATTTATGGATGATAATAATGATGATGATGATGCAAACAAGGAATTGAATCCATGATTCATCTGGAATCGTGCATTTATTTACCCAGTTGACCGTATTCTTGGCTCTTTCTTCTAGAAGACGCTGCAACTTCTCACCAGCCTCACCCGGTCTCTTGAAATTCTCAACCAACTGAAAAACAACAAATTTAAAAATAAGTACATGTATACCATGTTAAGAAGTTACTGGGAAACTGCAGAGGTTAATTTCACCTCCTTTTAACGTCGCACCAAATCCTAGGCCCTGCTTTGCAGTCCAGAAAAAAGACTAACTACCTAGCTTTGTTTCAACAGAAAGCATCCAATGGCCTTATCATAAAGTATATCATTAACCATATAAAAAACCTTGAAGAAGCAGAAGAAGAGCAGTCCTATGAACAAAACACTCTGTGAGGCAGTCATGTGTATAAAGGGTTACCTACTTCATTTCGTGTTCTTAGTATCAGTAAGATTAAAGGTGGAACCAGTATGATTAAGGGTGGAATCAGTATGATTGATGGTGCAACCAGTATGATTAAGGGTGGAACCAGAATGATTAATGGTGGAACCAGAATGATTAATGGTGGAACCAGAACGATTAATGGTGGAACCAGAACGATTAATGGTGGAACCAGAATGATTAATGGTGGAACCAGTATGATTATGGGTGGAACCAGTATGATTAAGGATGGAACCAGTATGATTAAGAGTGGATGGCCGTTACTCTTCCACACTGTCTGATCTTACCACTAATCGAGTGCAGTCAGTATACTCACATAGCAGTTGAGTTCACTAGAAAGCACTAGTAGCGTAACAGAGTAAATCCCTGTGTCAAATTATTCTATTATAAGGAAATCATTTCAACTAATTAAATAATTGTTAAATAACTGCCAAAATGTAGTACCTCACAAGCAAGTCTGTATTTGTCGGGCTTGAGAAGGGGCTTGACGCTCATGAGGAACTTCTGCAGGGTCTGTGAAAGAGGGGGCACTGGCATACGAGGAAGGTTCTGTTGGGTCGAGTATGGGCACACATCCAACGGTCCAATCCTTTGCCGCCTTTCCTCTGGCCGAGGGTTCAATAGAGTGTTGATGCCCATTGGTAAGAATCTCTTCCTTATCTGAAAGAAAATGGAAACATGTTTAGCTCAGCTGAGATGTTGAACACTTGCTATATCGTCTCTTTTCTGACATAGAAAGAAAGCTCTTTGCCCTCTCCCAAACATTTCAGCATATTTTAAAAAGAACTAGTCAGCCAAAGCAAAACAATATCTACTTATGCATATGCATCTGAATGAATGCCAATCTAATCTAATCTAATCTTACGACGTCTATGGTGCCATTACCATACTGAACAAGACGTCAGTGAAGTTAAAACCTGGAAAAAATTGCAATCTTTTGTAGAAGTCCCATTGAAATCCAATATGCCAGGGCAGCTGAGCTAAGCAATCTCAAACATTCTATGCTTTTAATTTGCATGTTTAACAAAGGGTAATATATCCAAGCACTATTCTTCACTACAAAGAAACCATTCCCTCCGCTCCCCTCCCCCACCTCATAAGTCATAACCACCTCCTGCAGATCATTTGATGCGAAAAATTCATCACTAGAATAATAAATAATGTCTTATCAAGTCTTAGATACGAGACTATAGTGACTGTACACCAAAATGTAGTTGGCAATTGGTTTATTAAAGGATATTAATACTTCGGCAAACATTTAGTATCGTGGTGCATGTATTTTCGGGCGTGGGACGGTATTTTTTGGCATGCTCCGCGGAAGGTACGATGTTTTCTAAAGACGACACAAACCCTAACCCTGACCCTAACCGACCCTCACGACGCGTAACCTGACCCTAACCGACTCTCACGACGCCTAAAATTACGGGAGGAAAATACATGCACCACGATACTAAATGCTTGCCAATACTTCTTACTTACTTACTTACTTACTTACTTACAGAGTCCTACTTCACACAGAAGTACCAACTGTAAAACGTGCACAACAACTTCTTATTCACCAAACTTTGCTTAGTGCTTACGAAACCAGTATTAAAGTGCTTCTACTCACACGAGCAAAAGATCATCTTTACAAATCCAAAGTCCATCATCAGTAACATGAACTCTGAGATAAAAGGAATGCGAAACGACCAGCGTTGGAGTAATTAATCACACGAATTTAAATTAATAAAAAATGCAACGAATGCTTATAATTAGCCTTTGGGTTGGATTTGTCTACAGTTAGGCCTACTGTAGCCTAAGCTACAACCCTAAGTTGTTAACTGGGTGTCGAAACTCTGACTCAACTTACCGCGATATTCTTCGCAAAGGAGAGTCTAGTCGCCACTGCGAGCGTCATCTCGACTCGCTTATATGTAAACAAATTTTTATCACTGACAAAATCTGGATTTAACCTACGCTAGTCGAACAAACCCACTTTTTAAACCTTAACCTTTATACTTTGAAACTGCTGCTTCCGATAACATGACCTCGTTACCTGCTGGATGCGTGACCCCATAACCCGACCTATATAGAAACCTTGCGCGTAGGCCTACCACGGCGGCAATGTGGCCAACACTCGATCATGACCAGATAATTTCGATTTTATCTTGACTGGACGATCGCAAATTAACTAACCTATTCGATAGTTGTCATTGAACAAATCACAGTGACTTTTGAAACTATTAACTATCTTATCACCTAGAACTGATTCAATAGAAATTATAGAATCCAAAATTTTGACATGAAAGGTGATGAATTGGCCTGTGCTAGGCCCAATGCAAATTTCCTGGACTTCGATCATTTCAACGTAAAGTTCTGTCTGTTCCTAGCCTATTAATTCAATAAACGAAAATACAATAGGCATACAATAAGTTATTTTGAACATTGCACTTTCTCTGGCCTGGCATAAGATAGAGACTGCGGAGTGCGGACTGAAAAATATATAGGCCTAGCTGTTGTTAAACCTGGGACTATTATTTCAGTAATAATAATCCCAGGTTAAACTCGTTCAATCAAGCGACTAAATATAGGCGACAAAAATATTAATTTAAAATGACTAAGAAACTGGTAAAGGTGGAACAGGGCGCACATATCCGTGCAGATCATCGCCGTTTCAGAATTCTATCTTCTAATGAAAGTTTAGCAAAAGAAGGTAGGCTATATTGAAATGTAGCCTATATATCGGCCCTAATTAATTCTGAATAGGCCTATCTTCAGTGAAACCATAGGCGTAGTTGACAGGCCTAAGGGCAGCCTATTTAAACAGCTAGTCTATGACGATAGCGCGTGAAATAAATAGGCCTAAATAGTTGCTTGCTATCTATAGGCTATCACTGTAAGCTTAGTCTATAATAGGCCTACACCGAAAGATTATCGGAACATTTTCTTATCAGCTTGCGAGAAATTAAAACAAAGCGTTAACCTATCAAATCCAGACGCTCATTGTTATCGGGCATTTTTAAATAATAACACATAACACGTACGTGTTAGGCCTAATGGTTCATAGGACTTGGCTACGCAAGAACTGATTTGTTTAATCGATAAAACGCCCTTAGGCGTAAAGTTATAATCTATTAAAGTTACAAAACTACTTGAGAGAGTTGTCTTATCGAATTAGATAGGCCTACGTCATTTTTCAAGTGTAAAGGCTCGGTCCAATCTATTAAACAAGTTTCCGATCTTTACATGCACTCATTGCACTGTAAAGAGACACGTAGCGGCAGCCTAGACCTATTTAAAAGGCCGCAAAGGCGGCGCTAACGTGATTCATATTAAGCTATTGAAAACAGCCAAATTATCTGTCATGGTTACAATCATCTAATCTCGGTGTTATAGATAACAGATATACATTATACAAATAATTAGGCCTATATAGATTATAGTGGGCTTTTATTAGCCAAGTGCACGTCCAACTGTACACTGTCGCTGTTGTGGATCATTTATTCGGCAGGTGTCGCTACTTATCAGTTAATATCATAATCACAACGATTAATATAATGTCTAGCGGGAGTACGCAATGATTATGAACACGAAAGCACCAAAAGCAATGATAGGATACCTGTTGAAATAATTTATTACCATGCTGAAGCTATAATACAGTTAACTACAAAACAATAAATAGATTTTATAATGCCCCTTTCAACAGTTCATTTGTTCATATGGAAACTCTGAAGAGAGCCAAGTTCGCCGAGCCAACATGGCTCCACCAGTTACCGGTTTATAACGTTTAGAAGGCTATTTAACGACGACGCCATATCGAAGTTACCACAAGTGACGCGACATGTATGCATGTATGTATGTATGTATGTATGTATGTATGTATGTATGTATGTATGTATGTATGTATGTATGTATGTATGTATGTATGTATGTATGTATGTATGCATGCATGTATGTATGTATGTATGTATGTATGTATGTATGTATGTATGTATGTATGTATGTATGTATGTATACGTATTTATGTAGCCTATGTATGTATGTATGTATGTATGTATGTATGTATGTATGTATGTATGTATGTATGTATGTATGTATGTATGTATGCATGCATGTATGACATTGTATGTATGGGTTTAACTGATCTATCAAGATTCATTTCTTGCCTCATTCTTCTAATACTCGCGGCCATAAACGCTTGCCGCCTTATAGCATCTCAGTCTAGCCTTACCGAATTTTGATGTGACTGATGCAGTGTTGAGATAAGTCGGCGATGCCGAGTTCCATTGAGAAATTGCTATCAATTTAACCCTAGATTCGCTCGATTTCTTACGTACATAGAATTAATAGGTGTCCCTATTTAGCGGGATCCATGATCCCTTCTGGGCCTCCGTGTAGCCAGTAAAATTTAATGTCAGACCGTTGCCTTATTGTTTCATTTGTACTTATTCTCTTCTGATAGTTACAGAAATAAATGATTGACTGACTGAATTACATTAATGCTGAATTTTGGCGGCGCCACTTAATAAGACTGTGACTTGAATGGTGATGACTCTTTGAGTAATATTACCTCTTCGATTAATTGGTTGCGTTTGGGGAGGTGTCCCGTCTCACATGATCTTGTAGTAATCGGAAAAGAAGTTTTAGAAAAGAAAAAGAAGAAATGGCGAGCAGATCAGATGGAGTTCAGCAGCTTTTAATTGCCGAAAAACGGGCTGGCGAAAAAGTTGGAGAGGCCAGGAAACGTATGTATAACATCTGTTGTGTATCAGACATCTTTGCGTATCACACACTCTGTAGGCCTACATTGAATTTCCCAGTAACTGTTGTTGAAGAGTTAACTTTAGGACATTACCAAACCAACTGACAAACTGATGAACTATAAGATCTGTAGTTTTAGTCTGTTATTCTGGAATGGTAAGGGTTTTTAACTTTTTATATGCTTCTTGCTTGACTTCGAAGCAATCCAAGATCGACCACATGATGTGCATCTCCACATCCGGTCAGCGATTTATCCCCCAGTAGATCATAATATGCGTACATCATTCCGTATGGTCTGTGTTACTAAACTATTACTCACTTTGACGTTGAGGTGGTTAGACTTAGGTTTTTCTCGTGAAAGAGAAATACCGAAGATATCGTCAGTTACGATTTGATTTTTGGTTCTACCAGTCTGGAAACTCCCAGAGAGCGATCATATGACATAGCCATCATCCTTCTGTTTGTCAAACTTACCTCAGAAAACTAAACTTCATGCAAACTGTTGCAAGTTATCTTCCACAGTTTAAAGCAATGTAACTTTGCTGGATGCAACCGAATCGGCCAATATACAACCTCCAAGACGTCGACATCCCGATACTGTAGTTCAGTGGCACTAGGCACACCGAATTTTGGAAATGAATTGAAATCCAACATCCTGTAGACAGGTTAAAATTGGAGGCGCAGTAGAGGTTGTGACTTAGACCAAAAATCTCCCTGTATCTACGTGATTGGGTGCCAACGTGAATGCCTCACTTACTTACCATTATAAGTGCAACCACTTTTTCCTTTGCTTATAGGTCATGACCGCAGAGTGTGTGTAAATCCATTATTTCTCCAATTGCATCTGTCTATAAAAACATTTACTTTTACTATCTATTATATATATGTACCCAGTCTACCTACGGGAGCTTTGCTGCCCCTTGGGTATTCAAGGTCGCCGCCCCTCCGCTCTGCAGAGAAGGGGGTGCTCTTAGTCCCATTTGCACGAACTGCAACTATGCAGAATCGAGCCTTTTCCGTGGTGGGCCCAGTGGTCTGGAACGGGCTCCCCAGAAGATACGCCTGCTTCCTGGGACTCTTACTGAAACTTTCTTTACTTAACTCAACTACTTTCTGGCCGTGCTGGAGTCGGGAGTGCCTCTGAGTAGTCCTCTTGAAGGGGCGCTATATACATTTATGAATGAATAATGAATGAGTATGTATGTATATATATATATGTATTTATATATATAACTGCAGACAGAACTTCTCTTTGCAAATCTATGTATGTTTGTGTGTATGTATCTAGACCATTGACGTATATTGGTTACCATAGCACTACCTTTTTTGTGTGGTTGGACTGCAATGTAGCAGCGTTAATTTTGTCTATTTGTTTATTTATTGCTCTTAAAATTTTGATCACATGGTCAGTTAGCCTGAATCTGTGGCATGAGGTCATTACACGAGTCCACTTAGCAGATCAGACCCGAAATCATTGGATTACGAAGCCATTGCCAGTAGACTACGTTCCAGGATGGTGGTAATAACTAGGTATTTGAGTTTGAATCGTGTAGTGCATATGCAGAGTCGGTACATGTACGAGTTTGCATTCTTTTGCGTTTAGGGAAGGCTCGACGTGTGAAGCAAGCAAAGGAAGAAGCTACTGCAGAAATCGAAACGTATCGCAAGGAGCGTGAAAAGTTCTTCAAGGAACTAGAACAAGTGGTATGTAACGAGGTTTTTCAGAAGAGAGGTTGTGCAGTATGGATCAGAGATGGGTAACTAATCGATTAGATGCTAATCGATTAGCTAATTGATTAGACAACTTCTAATTGATTAGCTACAAGATTTTGCTAATCGATTAGCAAATTTCAGTAGCTGATTTTAGTTCTAATCAATTAGCAATTTAACTAATCGATTAGCTATTTGTCTAAGTTTGGCTAATTCTAATTCTAAGTACTATATATTCGTTTATTGAGAAAAACTACTTGTCATACTGCAACCAGGTACAGGTAGAGAACTTCTGCAGATTGGCCAGTAATGGAGTTGCACATCTGATGCAGAACATTGCGTTAATGCTGTACTGTATCGTTCTGTATTATTATTATTATTATATTCGTTTATTATTGGTACTCAGGAGAGCTGAAACACCACAACTGATTACATCAAGTTCATAATAATAATAAAGATAGAAGTCAAAATTTAAACTAATGAAAACTGTGAGGTTCAAAAGATAGAACTACTGTCACCTGGTATGAATTATTCATATTAATTTCCGGTATAGGACACATTTGGAAAATAACTTCTGTTGCCCGTAATGGGTAGTGGGAGGGGGTTTAGGGTAATGGTAACACTCTGGCACGAAGAGCAGAAGATCAGCACGGACGTTGGATCGATTCTTGCGAACCTCCCAAAGGTCGAGTCAGCCTTTCATTCGCCTCATGGCGTTGGTAAAATGAGCAGTAGGGCATGATAGGCATCTTGCATGGCTGCCAAAACAGTTAAATTCGACTTCTGTAATAGCTTGTGATGATCAATTCGTACTATGAATTGTAATCATACGGTGGTTTGTCAGCTTGAACTGATAATCAAAGATTAAAAAAAGTACGTAATCGTGTGGACAAGGCCACATCTTATTTTGTCTTATGTATCTTTCAGACGCTTGGCTCCCACGGCGACAGACAAGCAAAGATCGACGAAGATACGGCGAAGCAGCTGACGGAGATCGGGCAAAGCGTTGTAAAGACCAAAGACGATGCAATCGAGAAACTCCTTGCGTTGGTCTGCGACATTAAACCTGAGCTTCACATGAACTACCAGAAATGAGCTGTTGACTTTTCCATAGGTTGCCTTTCAAACGAGCAAGCAAGACTCTTAACGTAATACGAAAACAGAATTGAGGGTTTAATTGGATAAATGTGAAACAAAATATTTGAACCATTCAAGGAAAGATTCGATTATTATATAGAAATGCATTTATGTTTTAAAACAAAATTCTTTTGGTGCTTGTATTGAACGCAATTCTTGGAGGGTGCCACCTTAAATTGCCATGCCTTACCTCACCTTATCTTACCTTGCCACAACTTTGCCTTTTATCTTCATATTGCCTGACCTGACCTAGCATTGCCTTGCCTTTATTTTGCCTTACCTAATCTTTCTTGCCTTAGTTTAATTTGGTTTTAGTAACTGACTGCCTTGTACAGTTAAATGTACAATGAGTCGCCTTAAATGTGGAAGCATTAAACCAGTTTTTTTGCTATCTGATGTAAAGTTAGTACAGTTAAATGTGCTATGAGTTGCTTTGAATGTGGAAGCATTAAACAAGTTTTTTTGCTATCTGATGTAAAATTAGTACAGTTAAATGTACAATGAGTTCAATGCCTTGAATGTGGGAGCATTTAAGCAGTTTTTTTGTGATCTGATGTAAAGTTAGTTTCTCTACCTAAAACGTTCAACAATTTCAAATTTTAGGAGGAATGTTTTCTGTTGTCAAAGTTTTATAATGTGCAGTTCATGTTCTAATGTTAAGTCAAGCTAAGCTGTGGTAAGGAAGGATCAGGTGGTGTACGGCACAAGCTTAGCATTTTAAATAACTGATGATTTGTGATTTCCCAAAGTTTCATCCCACTCCTAAGTCCTAACCATGTCACGTTTTCAAATTAGCGGGGGCAACTTCTAACCGAATCATGTTTCCAAAATCTAGGTCAACTGCTAATCAAATCATTTTTAAATATCTATTTCAACTTTTAACCAAATCATGTTTTTTGTTAAATATTATTTTTCATAATATGTGTTTAGCACATTTCTGTAGCTTTAGTGTGTATCTTTTTTAAAGTTTTTTCTAGTTCTTTGTTATGGCTGTTAAAAGTAGCCAACCAATACATGATGTATTCAAGAGTCCAGTCTGCTGTTGCTAGATGTTACTTTTAATGTGGTTCACACACACAAACACACACACACTCACAGAGACAGACAGACAGACAGATAGAGAGAGACAGAGAGAGAGAAATAAATATGGATGTAAAATATCTTATAAAACGGAGACTTGTGAGATGCCTTGTTAACATGGACTTTTGTTGTATTTCTCGCTATTCTAACGATTCTAGCCTTAGGAGTTTAATGTACAAGAAGATTAATTTTGTTTTCAGCTTGAATTTTGGCTATGTTTTCGTGATGTGCCTTAACAGAACCTACAGGGATCTTCTAACAGGACTTATAGGGAGCTTGTAAATGGCCTGTTCTCGATTAATATATTTCATTAAACGATAATAACCGAAGTGGTCATTATTTTTCGTATTTAGCATTATCTGCAAGTATATTTGTTGAAATTGTTGTTGGAATTGTTGTACTTTATGTATGTTTGTACATGCTTTTTTAATCTCGACGCTGTTCATTTTCACTGACAACAGGGTAAGGCCTACCTCCCTACTGCCACTTTGACAGGTCACGTCTTTTTGGTTCCCATATGCAGCCTGAAATATAAATCTCAGATAGGCCTAATGTTGTATGATTAAAATTGGATACGGTTACCAGGTTAAGGAGGGGAATGCATGTTATTATTAGTGTTATTATTTTTAGTAGTAGTAGTAGTAGTAGTAGTAGTAGTAGTAGTAGCTTTTGTGAGTTACTTAAAATATGCGTGTCCTTATAATACTTGCATTGCTATTATTATTGTTACTGGTGTCTACCTAAGGTAGAAATAATCCCACAGGAACACAAAATTATTATTTACTTGGGTAAGAATTTAAAAAAATATTATTGTTGTTATTATTATTATGATGCCATTTTTCTCTTGAAAGCTTTTTTATTGTTGTTATTATTATTATTATAACAATAATCGTAATACTTACATTTCTCTCACTGGTGTCCAATGAACAAGCAATCAAACCAGTTGGGTACCAACACCCATCCGTAATCAGGTCAATCTCCAGAAGATCAGTCCACTAAGACAGAGGCAGCCTAGAGTGAATAAGTTAGACATCCAATAGTGGCTGAGCAACGTAGGCCTACTGTGTTTTGAATTTTTTATGCCCCAGTCAGTACTAAAACTGCAGCCCCTTTTTTAAACCCTACATTCAGCCATTAGTTACAGTTGCGTGGCCCTCTGTGGCTTGGCTCATGTGCTAGACAAACTTGTGTTAGTTCTCATTCAGGTATCGTATAAAGATTCACATAGCGTATTTATTAGAACCTTCCCCCAACATCAGCCAGCCTAACTGACTCTTGCCTCAGGGACGTTCACACATAGGGCAGGAATCACAAAATTGCGGGTATGAGCAGTGGCGGCACTACACCAGATGCCCTGCTAAAAAAAAGCCTTTGCTCTGGTCGTTGCCCTGCCAGAAATTTTGCCCTGTCGAGAATTTATTTGGGGCATAAACCGCCTCTGCACTGGTTATTTGTATGACTGCCCTGGCTATGCAGTATGCCCTGCAGCCTACAAAATATGTCTGGCGCCGCCTCATGGTATGAGGAGGGGGTTATGCCCGATGCAGACGTCCGCTTCTAAATTTGATACATGTGCCTTAAAACACCAACTCCAGTCTATCGAAACGACAACTTCAAGTCTGCAGTAGGCACCAGTGTTTTGGTTGTGTGTGGGATTGGAGTGTGGTTCAACGCCTAACCCATCGGCTAAGCAACTGGAAAGGTGTTGGGGGGAAGGCGTCAGGAAACTAAAATATCTCATGAGATGTCCGTTGTTTCGCAACATATTTAGGCTACAATATTAGATTAGACTATGACTGGCGTTCGTGTAGCCTACTTTGATAATCTGCACAAGTTTCGACACCCGAGCTCTTCTGAGAGCTGAAATGCCGGTGAACACCAAGATAGTTCAGACAGCAGACATTATGTGTTGCGTTCGATATAAGTTAATTGACTTAATTCGATGGTTCCGTTCGTTAGTTTGATGGTCCCGTTCGTTTGATGGTTTAACATCGTCGTCAATGAAACACTGCCTCCAACTTTGCCTGATATTAAAATTTAACAATATCAATTTAAAAGCTCTCTGAAGAAATATAATGCTCCTTGCGCAAATTCGGCAATAGATTTCAACTTTTTTGTTAGGTCGATTCTTTAGGAGGAACAATCGCATAGCCTAACCATCGTGGGTTTTTCGAAAATTTACCGAATTTTCGACTGCTCTAGAATCGCATTATGATGAGAACAACGAAGTAAAACACGATTAAAAAAGCACAATTTCTTTATCACGTTTGCCAATTAACATTATAAGTACTGCAAAATTCTAGATTCTAGAATACACATTCCATAAGCGATTAAAGCACAATTTATTGATCACGTTGACCGATTACTGCAGATGGAAACGGGCATGGCAAAAAAATCGAATACCTCCTTCAACAAATCTACGAATTGACGAGCAAGCAATAAAACGCCAGTCTTTAAAATCATTAAGCTAAACATAACTAAAACTAAAAACTAAGGCACTGCAGTGAATTATGTTCGTAACAATGATGTAAAAACTACTAGCAACAATGACGTAATCGCTTTCTGTAGTGATTCATTACGTCCGCGATATAGTTGCGCATTTATCTAATGACGCGATATCTGCTCTTATGGTGACGTTCGTGCATGCAATAATCGAACTGAACGTCACAGTGACGTAATAATCGAATCGAGCGGTTTGACTTGATGGCTCGCATCTAGTGACGCATTATCGTTTGTTACAGTGACGTAACAATGGAATTGCTCGTCACGGTGAGTTAACAACGATGCATGGCTCACGCTGGCTGCCATGGTAACTTCCACGCAGTTCCTAATAGGCCCCTTTCGACAAACTAACGGCGTCGCTAACGTCAAGCATGTCCTAATATTCTGACGCACTTTCGGCTGTATATATAGCGTCGAAGCTGGTTTAACTTAAATAAAGTGAAAGTGAATTATAAAGTCGTCTTTCGTATGGCTAAGAAACCGACTTCATTGTATCAAAGAAGGAAGTTGAAAGGCATGGCCAGCAAGTAATTAGGAGGTAGATATTACGCTGGGAGCTCCTCTGGATAGCCATTGCTTCTAGAGGCGCTTTATAAATGTCCAGATACAATACAATACAATTTGCGCCAGAGAGACGCGTCAGGAGACAGGAGACGTTGGAGGAATATTGTTCATGATGCGGCCGACCCTCGAAACGAGGATGGCTGAGAACAGAACAGAACAGACGCGCGCGTCAGAGGCGCTCTCGACCTAACACACTGAAACCACGATCAAAGTAAATGATCTTCAAGCGTTACATGCACAACGCAACAACGCAAATTTGCCTAGAGGCTAGAGCAGCAGAAAAAGTGGTCATACAGCCAGCGTTAAGGTCCCGATAGGTGGCCGATTGACTAACTGCTTTGATCCGGGTTCGAATATAATATCGATCTCGTCATATGAAATCCACGTTCAACTAAGCCGTAACGTTGGAGGTGATAATCTTCCAGCCCTACTTTAGGATGAGGGAGCTCTGTGTAAGCCTGATCCAGGTTCCTTCTTTGTGAGTCAGTGAGCAATCTTTCCTCAACTGCATTGTGCTTCGAAAAGGCTTATAAAACAGTGGATATTATGTACTGTAATGTAATCCCAGATTTATCTAGCCCCACCGTTACAAAGAAACTCCGTATTTCGTGTAACGTTTATTATGCAGTAAGTCTTTTTAAAATCTAATGTACGAAAAGCTAGTATGCCTACTCTAATGATATGTAGTGTAACTATTGGCGGTACTTTAATAGCGCTGATTTTTTCAAACACAAAACTAGTTGCAAGGAATACGTGAGGCGAAGTTCACAGAAACAGCATAGGCCTACAGACCGGAGTCTATCGTTCCAATCGCACGATGAATTCTGTGGTTCTCGAAAAATAGCGAAAAGCAAGCAGCCATCTAGAATCCGAAAGCCCAAGATTGTGGCTTTTATCCGTATGGGAAAAACCTCAAGCAAGGCGACGTGGAATAATTCTTGTGGGCTATCCGACACATGCGTATCATCATCATCATGTGGAACTTTCTGGAGTACTGTAGTTGCCGCAGATGATGATAAAGGATGACGGCAGTGAAACTAACTTACCATAAGCTGAAGCCAATGCAATGCACACATACACACTTGTGAACATATACCGTCGTATACAAAAAATATATGCATACATGTATGTATGTGTCTGACTACCATATAGCACCTTTACTTAACTTCTTAAAGAAAAGGAGCTATACGAAAATTAATACTGTCCTACGAATGATGAATCGTAGCACAGGCTCATTGCTACTTCATTTTAGCACCGTATAATTATAATATGTCACTGATTGCGTTGTTCGTCTGTTGATAGGTTGGATTCAAACGAAGCTTTGAGTGGCAGTGACAGGACTGTCACTGTCTAAGACGAGTACAGGGTCTTCTGAATATGGGTGGCACGATCCTAGAAAAACAAAAGCAGTACGATGAACTAACCTGGATACCTTATAACATAACTGACATATTTAGTAAAAAATGAAAAGCTCCAATAATGGAAAGCAGAGGAGGCTCTCGTTTCTTTCCCTTAACCTTAACCCCTTGAGCCTGCATTGGACAAGTCTCAAGGTCCTGGACGAGGGGCCAGTGCATCGCAGGGCTTTCTTGCCCTTAGGGTACAGTAGAATGGAGGACTCCATTTTCTTAGCCACGGCATATGAGGGCGGGTGCAAAGTCCTCTCCCTCGTCGTCTCATCTTCCCACCGACAGTGTACGGTCAGTGCACTCATTATAACTGAGTTGGCTAGAGGCGCACGCGGAGCAGAAATCTCAAATTAAATGTCTGCCTTGGGAGAATAAATTGCAGTGCATTGCACCTAAGTCCCTCTCGTGGAGTAGAATGTTAAATTTATAGTCGGAAACAGATCGAAGCATCTAACTTTCTATTCTTGTAGATAAACATTAATAATGTACTGTATTGTACTGTACATTGCAATGCATATCACTGCATTGCCGTTGTATTGTACAGCAACGTTGTATTGCATTATGCCTGTTTCGCATTCTATTGTTTAGTACTATATATTTTGTATTGTATTGTATTGCATTTATTTCGTTTTTTTATTTAACTTTGTTGTATTACATTAGCTTATGTTTCTTTGTATATCCAGATATGAGATCCGATATGAAAGAGCAATTCTATAGGTGAGAGTTATCTTCGAAGTCAGTCGTCTTACCTCTCCCTCTTGGTTGAAGAGTTTCGTGGTGATATTCGACCCGACACCAAGTGTAGTAGCTTGAACCTCAACATCACCAGCAAAAGCGTCATGTGGCTTAGCTTCCTTCGCCCACAGCTACACATTAACAGCCACAGATCAACTTAAACCAAAACTACTTCGTTTTTCGTGGTATATAGTTTACAAAAGAAGCTATCATAATCAATTAAGAGGCAACTTCTATTGCGCCGGTGTCTAATGCTGGAGACAACCGATGGCGCACCATAATCAAACCACAGTCAGGTCTTTAACCAACCGCCATCCAATACTGCAACTGGTATTTATCTATTATAACCACTCGAAATACTTGTATGAAATATCATCTATGTAATACCTGTTTGGCTGGTACAATAAAATGAAGGTTATGGTTATGGTTATAGGTCAATGACCAGAAAATCCGTACAAAAAGGCAGTTTATGACGGTTAAGCCAATTGAAAACGTCTGCCTATAAGTTGCCACCGAATTGACAGAAGAGACTGCGCGTTATATTCGCGTCGTGCACTTTTTACTCATTCATCTGTCAAAGTTTTAAACCTCGCGGTATATTCGGGTGGCGCTATACTCGAGTATCTACGGTACCGCGCAATCGTCATTCGGAAATAGCTGATAATTCAGCAGAGCCACAAACACGTATACATATATTTATATCGCGCCTTAAACCTAACAAAATCATTCATTCAAACATACAAACATACTTAAATACAAACATACATACATTGAAACATACATACATATATGCACAGTTTTATAACACACAAACACGACAATGCGAGACGACGAATATATAATATATACAGTAATAGTTACACATACATAATTATATGTATTCGCATATGTGTCTGTATATAGATATATATAAATGTGTGTGTATATATATATAAGTATATGTACGTGTTTGGTCGAGTTCTAGTCTATAATAAACAACATCCGGGTGTGACGTACCTTGACCTTTTGCCCTGGCTGGATGAGGTATTCGTCGGAGAAGCGGTAGTCCAGTTTTTCTTCTCCATCGACGTTCCTCGTCAGCTTCCACTTGCCAATGTTCTCCTCCTGCGATCGAAGACAGGTCATGAGCTTAAACAAAGACGAAGCGGGGAGAGGAAGGAGGAGGAGGAGGAGGAGGAGGAGGAGGAGGAGGAGGAGGAGGAGGAGGAGGAGGAGGACAGGGCGAGGACGAGGACGAGGACGAGGACGAGGACGAGGAGGAGGAGGATGAGGAGGAGGAGGGAGATGGAAGGAAGTGGAGAAGTAGGTGGAGGGAGAAGGAGAGTGGAGGAAGCGGAGAAGTGGAGGAGAAAGCGGATGAGGATGAGAGGAAGAAGAGGAATAGGTGAACGTGGAGGAGGAGAATGAAGAGGAGGAGGAGGAGGAGAGAGGAAGAAGGAAGAGGAGGAGGAAGTGGACGGAAGGAAGAAGTGAGCAGTTATTATCTTTGTGCATGATTCTACCTAGTTCATCATAATATTATAGTACCTTTAGTACCTATATATTTTCAACAACATTAGTAAGTACGTATACAAACTGCTAGTACCTGTCCATCAGTTACAGTTAGTACCTTTAGTATGTATATATTCAACAACATCAGTAGGCCTAAGTACCTACTAACTGCTAGTATCTATTCGTCAGTTAGTACCTTTCTTCCGGTGTTTTCGAGTGTAAGGAATTTTCCATCGGCTGAGCATTCGACAATTGTGATTGGTCCTTTGGCGCTGCGCTGGTAAGTCGTCCGCGCCGACATCTCGCCCTTGAAGGCACCGCCGAAATCTACCAAGCGGAACGCATCAGTCAAACATAAGGCCGATGACGACTATGATGATGCTACTGCTGTTGTTGATGATGCGAAGATGACGACGAAAGATGATGACGACGACTATGGACTATGGACTGTGACTATGGACTGTGACTATGGACTGTGACTGTGACTGTGACTATGGACTATGGACTATGGACTATGACGATGACGATGGACGATGGACGATGGACGATGGACGATGGACGATGGACTATGGACTATTGACTATGGACTATGGACTATTGACGATGGACGATGGACGATGGACGATGGACTATGGACTATGGACTATGACTATGGACTATGACTATGGACTATGACTATGGACTATGACTATGGACTATGACTATGACTATGACTATGACTATGACTATGACCATGACCATGACCATGACCATGACCTTGACCATGACTATGACTATGACGATGACGTATAATAATGATACGTCATCCATGTTAACCTGCTCCGGCTCCTCCGGCTCCTCCACTTCCACTTCCGCCGCCTCCACCTCCTCCACCACCTCCAGCCGAGAAGTATGAGCTAGATCCTCCCGATCCACCACCTGACCAGTATTCGACGAGTTGACGAAGCCCAGTCCTAACATCATCACAGACAACAACGACAACACAGTTTAGTAGTCGTCATCATCATTGACGTCACCGTCACCATGGTCGTCATCATCTTCATCAGTATTACCATGGTATCCGTTCTCTCGTTCATTCATCCATCCGTCGGTTCCTCCATCATTCACTCATTTGTTCATTCATTCATTCGTTCGTTAGTTCTTTCGCTCATTCAATTGTTCACTCATTCCATCCATCTGTCCGTCCATCTATTTGCTCGTTTGTTCATTTATAAATTCATCTATCTGATCAGCCGTTCATCCATTCATCAATACGTCAATTAATCAATGCATCTATTCATCGATCCATCCACCTATTTATCTATTTATACAGTTATACATTCGTTCATCCATCCATTCATTCATAAATTCATCCATCCATTCATTCACCTATCAACCATTCATCCATTCATCAACACCTCAATTCGTCAATGCATCCATTCATCAATCCATCCATCTATGCATCAATTCATCCATCCATCCATTTGTTCATCCATTTATCCATTCATTCATTCATTCATCCTTCCATCCATTCTTACATATACATTCATCCATTCAACAATTCATCCATTTAACAATTCATCCATCCATTCATTCATTCACTGCCCACCTCGACTCTTCTCCCTCGAGCAGTTTCCTGTAGGCGGCGATCTCCAGTTCCAGTCCCATCTTTGTGTCGGAGATTTTCTGCAGTTCCAGCAGAATCAGTTCCATCTCGGCTCTCAGCTTCGCCACTTCGCTCTTCAGGTCGTTGTTCTCCGCTTCCAGTTCCCTCTCCCGCTCTTCCTTCTCCCGCCGCAAACGCTCAAACTCAGCGTTTCTAAACGCGTTCTAAAAAAGCGAGAAGTTACGTCGTCGTTACGTCATCGTCGTTGTCACCATGGCAACGAGGGACGTCGTCGTTACGTCATCGTCGCATCACCATGGCAACTCAATCATAAATCATTCGCTCATAATATCACAATGTAGCATTATTATATTATATTTGTATGCATGTGTGTATGTATGTATGTATGTATTTATGTATGTATGTATGTATTTATGTATGTATGTATGTATGTATTGTATGCATGTACATGTATGTATGTATGTATGTATGTATGTATGCATGTATGCATGCATGCATGCATGTATGTGTACATGCATCTAGCTACCTGTAAAGTTGCCAAGGGCACCTAACATGGCAATCCAACACATCTAAAGAGATACATTCTTACTTACTTACTATGTACATCTTAAGATGGCTTAAAATGTTTCTGGAGCTTTGCATATCATATCATTTTATAATATATTTATGTCAACAAGACGCCCTATAATTAGAGGACGACTGAATGTGGACTTACGAATAACTTTATATAAATCCCCGTGAGCTCGCACTTCTCTTAGACGTCTATTAGACAGCGTCGGGCCTTTTCGATTGTGGGCCCTCCATCTGGAATGGTCTCCTATACTAGACCTGCGCTTGCAGCCTCGGTTAAACTCGACTGCTATCACAAGTCCCTCAAATCACACACATTCTTCAGCTGTGGCTGGGCTGGGAGCGCCTCTGAGTAGGTCTCTTGAAGAGTCGCTATATAAATTCTCGGAATGAATGAATGAAGGAATGAATGAATGAATGAATGTGAGTGCGTAGTCTTAACCTGAGCATCCAGGTCGGCTAGTCGAGCGCGAAGTTCTGTCAGCTGATCCCTCAGTCTCTTCGTTTCTTCCTTTGTATGGATCGACTCCATGTTCTGGCGTGTCGCTCCAGTTCGGAACTCCTGGAGCTGTTGTACGTGAAAATGACAAGAAGCAACTTGTTACAGTAAGTGCAGCCATCCCGTCGTAAATCAGCCAGAACAGGCTGCAGTATAATTGCGGGTTAGACTAAATTTACTAAACACTCTAAGACTTCCACGGTCTAGCACATAAGTGGTGTGTTCTGTATATATATATAGTGGCGCTATAAATTTGCAATTACCACTTGCTGAAAAAATGACAAAGAGGAAGGAGTTACGGTTCCTGACAACAAATGAATATACCAAGTTCAATTTGTGTACTTAACAACCGAGTTCAGTTTATAGGGCTCGTTAGCCAGACCTAAGTTTTGCTGTAGTAGGTCCGTCCTCCTGGAACAAGCTGCCTAACAACCCTCCACATGAACTCCTCAGTCTCTCGCTGCTTCTTTTCCGCAAACGCTTGAAGACCATTTTGTCTGATCGTGGTTTCATTGTGTTAGGTCGGGAGCGCCTCTGATGAGTCACTCTTGAAGTGGCGCTATATAAATTTGCAATTATAATTACCATTACTAGGTTACAGCTAGCTAGGGTTGGGGATCGATGGATTGAGCAAATGAATATACAAATGAACAATTATTATGACTAGTCGACATAGTTACGGCAACGATATTGTGGCAGCTTTAAAGCCCATGATTGCAGCTGCGAAGAGTTATTAAACACAACCAGTTACTTACTTTCAGGTGAGGATGTTAAGTAGGCCTACTTGGAGGTAAGTACGTTACTTCCACCAATGCATTAGCGCCTTTGAGTTTTATAGTAACCTACGTACCTTAAGGTTGTAGGATGATTCAATTTCGTGCCTCATGATGTCCAGCTTTTCATCGTACATGTCCTGAATCTCCCTCAACGCCTGACCCATCTCGTTCTTCCAGAAGTCCCGGTTCTCAGCCGTCGTATCCCGATAGGCCAGCGCAGCCAACTCCTTCAGCTCCTGCAAGGGGCAACGAAAATCAACGGGTATCGCATCGATACGATGACATCAGAACCAGTAAGTAAGTAAGTAAGTAAGTAAGTAGGTAAGTAAGTATGCAAGTAGGTAAGTATGTCAGTAAGTAAGTAAGTAAGTAGGTAGATAGGTAGGTAAGTAAGTAAGTGAATAAGAGAACAAGTAAGTAAGTAAGAATATTCTTTATTAACCAATTGCTGATTGCATTTTGGTGTACAGGCATCCAATGAACACTGTTCATTACTGTATAGGCAGTATAGCATACTAACGATAAATGTTTTGTGCATCAGGCTAGTGATGTGAAATGATTTTTTACTGTGTCATGCAAAAATATTAGAGCATCCCGAATAAATATGAGAACAAAGTAAATTCCATCGTTTTCTTGTTTACATTACGTAACATAACGTTACACAACGTTAGGCTACATTCAGGGCTGTTAAAGGCTTGGTTTTTTGGTTTTTGTTTTTTTTGGTTTTTTCAAAAAACCAAAAAACCAAAAATATCGCAAATTTTGGTTTTTTGGTTTTTTACAAATTTAGAAATTATAAATGCCAAAATGGCGTCTCTTCAAATCTCTTGGCAATTGTTGTATGGTCTTTGTAAACTTAGTTTTATGACATTCTACGGTTCTACTGTTCGAGTTAATTTCATTTATAGGCTATGCATCTGACTAATTTGAACGATATTATGCCATTTTATGAGTTTTATGATCCGAAATAGGAAAATCTTAAAAACAAAAAACAAAAAAACAAAAAACCAAAAAAACAAAAAAACCAACTTTTCATTTTGAAAAAAGTTTGGTTTTTTGCACCTCTGGCTACATTATGAGGTTCGAACCTGTTCATGGACGGTCTTGAGGAACTCCAGTTCCTCTTCCAGGGTCTGTCTTCGATTCTCGGCGTCGATGTGCAGCAGCGTTTCATTGTCCAGATCCTACAGAAAACAAGCATCGAGGCTCTTATGTATGGCCATTTATATAGCGCCTTATAAAAAAAACTTCACGTAATATTCAAGCGTCAAATTAACACGGGCTATATGATCAGAAGCGTAGCCAAACTCAAATTCAAGAGGAGGCAACTTCACAGACCATTGACAAAATCCTGGTTATTGGGGTCATTGGTCAATCAGAGTTCCAGTATATAAAAAAGCAAGAGGAGGCAACTGCCTACTCGTGCCTCCATGTAGGTTTACGCCTATGTATATGATACGACGCTATCTACCTACAGGAGATATTGTAACTATTCTTTTAGCATTTTCCGCATTTTAGTTTCGTTTTTATCGCAAATGTCGTAATGGTAGTAGGACAGTATTGTAGTAGTGATAGTAAGTGGTAGCATTAATTAGTAACATCAGATTCTGTTTTCCCGGTGTCTAAAGGCATCATCTGATGGCGCTCCAAAATTAAACCACAGCCAAGCAGAAAGACAGTCCACGTTCTACCCTAGTCAGGTTGTTGTAACCATAGTCGTTTTTGTTGGTGTAATCATGCAATGACGACTTACAATCCTCGCTCTGTTGAGCGAGTCTTGCAGTTGTGCGATTAGCTTCTTGTCCTTTTCGCGGTCGCCCTCCAAGGTGTTGTGGCGCCTGCGCAGTAGGCCTATTTCCGCCTCCAAATCGGACACCTGTTGGATCAGACTCTCGATCTGTTCTCGGCTGTCGAGGGCAGCTTTCGATGCATCGTCAGCTCTACAGTATCGACCATAGGCATTGTTGTAATGCTTGCTTTGTATAATGTCAATTCGTAAAAAAATTTAAGTTTTATTTTACTAAGTTTTAAATCTATTAGTATTATTATTATTCTATTAGCAATTATTATTATTATTCTATTTCGTCTTATGATTATTGTTGCATCCATTATCATCATCGTCGTCGTTGTCGTCGTCGTAGTTATTATTATAGTTTTTATTATTGTTATGATTATTATTATAGTTTTTATTATTGTTATGATTACTATAACTATAACTATTACTATCACAATTACTATTGCGATTATTAATACTATTACTACTATCGTCGTTGTTACTATGCTGTCATCATCATCATCATCATCATCATCATCATCATCATCATCATCATCATCATCATCATCATCATCATCATCATCATCATCATTAATACCATCGCGGTTGCTATTGTAATGTCATGTAATATAATAAGTTACATGGCACCCTTCCCAAAAACGCAGAAATATAAATTTGTTCTAAGAAGACGAGCAGTCCCTTAAGCTAGCCTGAGAGGCAGCCATGGGTAGGAAGTGTTAGCAACTTAATTTTCTGAGCCTCGGCATATGAATGCGGGGAACAATCCTCTCCCTCGCCCTCTCATCTTCCCACCGACAGTGTAGGTCAGTGTGCTCATTATAGCTGAGTTGGCTAGGGGAGTAGGGGTGTAGGTGGAGCAGAAATCTCGAAACAGTGCAATGGAGGGGATTTGAACCGCCGACGTCTCAGTTGACAGTCCAGCACGCTAACCACTACACTATCGATCACCTCAATTTGTTCTAATGCAAATCATTTGCCAGACTTAAAAGAAAAGTTTGTTTTCCTTTTCTGGATCCAATTTTTTCGGAACTGGAATGTCAAGACCGATTTGCGTAGGCTTCTGAGAAATGCTGAGGACGAGGCAGACAAGGAGGATGAGGAGGAATGAGTAAGGGGAAGGATGGGGTGGGGGAGGAGCTCAGCATCCCCAGTTTCAACCATGAGCAGTGCACGACTTGTTTATCGAGGACTTTGAACGACAGTGTCGTCGCCCGTCTCGTCTGCTGGCTGAGAGAGAGTCCCCCGTAGACAGAGACTGCTTGCGTGTGTCTGGTTATATCTGTCTGGTCTGGCTGCAAGTCTTGCTGTCTGTCTGTCTGTGTATCTGTCTGTGTATCTATGACCGCAGACAGATTACGAGACCAGATCGGATTTTCACTTGTCTGCTACGACCATTACAAAACTAATTCTCCCAGACATTAGACATATGCTGTATCAAGTTTAAATATGTATTACTATGTATTATGTATATTTATGAGTCACAAAAACACAGTATTATTATATGTATATGTATGTATATAATTTACAGTATATAGATAAACGTTGCATCATCATCTTCTTCATTCTCATCATTAGTTCCTGAAATCAGCCATTTGGCGGCGATGATTACGAATAAATTATCTCCATTGCAATGGCCTCGTCCTTTGTCAAGTCCATTGCTCCCCTTAATGTTAGTCCAAGTGACGTTCTGTTTTTATTGATGTTGTCTGTCCAGCGTAGTCTTGGTCTGCCTTTGTTTCGTTTTTCTTTGCATCTTGCATGTAGTGCATTGTTAGGGATTCTGTCAACTGGCATTCTCTCTACATGTCCAAACCACAGGAGTCTTCGTTGAACGACTTCGTCTAGCAGAGTTGTTTAAATACCTAATGATGATCTTATGTCATCGTTTTTATTTTCTGTAGCCTTGAAATCCATCCCTGCGATCTTCGGCAGCCAACTCATTTCCGCTCTAAGAATTCTTTTCTCATCTTGCTTTCTTATTGTCTAACATTCCGACCGGTATAGAAAAATCCGTGCAGAAAAAACCTTACATAAGATGCTGCAACCCTACAAATGCAATACAGATGTGTGCTTCTGCTTAGTCATTGAATCCATACACCAAGCGATAGACGCTCATTCTAACAGATGTCCTAATGTATGGCTTACTGTGTTACCAGTCTTAATGTAGTGCCTTCTGTTTAGTTGGACCGAGGCGTCTGTTCAAGGGTGGATTCCCCAAATTTTCTGGTTGTCTGCTACGGTACTTTTGTACCTTTGTACCTTTGATGCCTTTTACAGCCACAGCATGTGGACGCAGTAAACTATATGGATAATTAAGATCTCCTTTTTACTTCTGCATGCCTCTGTATATCTTATAGACTATCTATATCACTCCACTTAAGTTTCTGTCTGTCTGTCTGTCTGTCTGTCTGTCTGTCTCTCTCTTGGGAATCATAATTATTGCATTCTTCGGATCTCTTAAGCGATACGCACGACTTATATTTTTAACAGCACATGACTTATATTATTAACAGCACATGAATGTCAAAATGTAGTTCGACTTTCTTAAGACTCATAGGCGCCTAGCTAAAAGGAGACCCGTCGGTGGCTGTCACCGTGGTCTGCGGGTGCTCTGTGCAGTGTGCACCCGCAGAACACATGCAGGCCTTCAGCATGCAGATCTCTTTGCCACCGGCTTGTACACTGGCAGTGCCAGTTCCAAGCCTGGAGAAAGGAGGAGGGCAACGCTAATCATATGTGTTACGCCACAGTATCGCAAAACAGCAATCTGTATTGCCATGCAGATTGTGATTTGTCTTTTGTAGTATAGCAAATTGTAAGTGAAAAGACCGACTAGTAGGGGCAATAGCGACGTATTGGTGAAAATGCATAACAGTGGGGAGATGGCCAGAGCAGATGCCTTTAAGGAAAGCCTTCCCTTCCCCCGAAGCATCGCAATGATCGCATGACACGATTTCTACTTAAAATCTGAAGTTCTGTCCATTTTCAACGTCTTTCGGATTTCATAAAAAAAGTTCGGCTACATGCATATAGTCGCCACATAACCTCGTAATAGCTTTTCACAGCTAACTGTGCACAACTGTATAGCCCACTTAGCAATCTTCTTCCTCCATTTGTTTAAAGTAAGTTTTAAAGTAGATGTTAAAGTAAATGTCCTTCAAATGTGAAAGTAGATTCCCTCCATTGGTTGAAGCAGATGGTAAAGAACATGTCCTTAGGAGTGTGAAGGTAGATTCCCTCCATTGGTAAAAGTAGATGCAAAAGCAGATTTCCTTGGTTAGATATGGAAGTAGATATCCTAAACTGGACCTAAAGTAAGATGTGGAAGCTGTCCTTAAGTGGAAGATGTCAAGTATGAAAATGGGAGTGCGCGATGGTGTAGTGGTTAACGTGCTGGACTATCAACCGAGAGTTCGGGGTTCAGATTCGTCACTGGTGAAAAAGCAGATATCTACGAGTTAGATGTGGAAGTAGATGTTCATAAAGTAGATATGAAAGTATGTATTCTAAATAATTGGTTAAAGTGGACTTGAAAGTAAATATCATCCATTGCTCAAAGTAGCCGTGAAAGTATAATGTTCTTCACTGGTTAAAATAGGTATTATCATCAACTCAGTTCCCTTCGCAACCCGTCACCACTGGTTACAATTGGTGTTAGCCTCAGCTCAACCTCCTCCACAACCTCATTTCCTCTTTGCTTGTCCCACCCATAAAGCACGCAGGTCAAGCATTCGACGTTTTATCGTCTTATCTGTGACTGAAATTACCCAGCTTGACATAGGCTACAATTTTTAAAGGTTTTCTAAGCTACTAATTCCATTACTACTTCACTTAATTGCACCGCCATCTTATTTCAACAGAACTCAAAAAGTTAGCAACACTGACAAATATATATGTGTGTATATATATAGTCATATATATACTTATTTATTACTAAATATCTATAATATAACTATATATAACATATCGCATATCGTACGATTATACATGTAGTCATTTGGGCGACATTTGAAAATATGCAGGCCTCTGATAAGATATCCGAGGTTTCGACACGTGACCCAAAAACTAACCTCGATGTGTATGCAGAGAATAAACTCGCAAGTCTAAATAATTCTAAACTGGAGCAGTTGATCGCTTTCGTTCAATTAAGCGAATGTTTTGTTCATAAATAATATTATGTTTACGGATATTCAAGTTATAGCAGAAACGTTTATATACAGGGTGGGCCAATAGGAATGCAACAACTTTGACGCCTTATAACTTAAATATTTTTTATCTGAGCGTCTTGTCCAATATATCAGATTGAAGGTAATTATCCATTTTATCATGCTGCAAAATATCTACGAGATACTATTACGACCTTTTGAGATAATGCTATTAATATTCGATGTGCCATTTTCTTGCCATAAAACTGCAAGAAAAAACAAAAGTCTGAAACTGAAGATGTCAATTCAAAACAATCACTTAGTACTAACAATTAATATCTTTAGTGAATTTACCATCAGTCAAACAAATACTCAATATGTCCACCACGTGCTTTAATGACTGCATCAACACGAGACGACCACAGTGCCACTGATCGATGGCTGAGTCCACCAGTGCTTGGGTTATCTCAGCCCAGCAGCAAAGAATCACTTCTTTCAAATGTTCAACGTCACGTATCGGTTCACGATAGACCAGTTGCTGAAGACAACCCCAGATCCAATAGTAAACCGGGTTTAAATCCGGACTGTTCGGTGAACAGTTCTCCGGTTCAATTAACTCTGGCACGGTAGATTTCAGATAGGCAACTGTATGACGTGAACGATTCGCCAGCGCTCCATCTTGCTGAAAGATGTAGGCCTAACCATCAACTCCAGACAGTTGGCGAATATCACGTAGCAGTCCTCTTGCGAGTACTTCATCGAAGTAATAAACACTGTTCACCTTAGCCTTTGGAGTAACAAAGAATGTTGTCTTGGCTGCAAATTAACTCTTGGACTTGTGCAGTGTTCGCTGCTGTGCGCGCAGAACGTTTGCGACCACAGTTGCGGCTGTTAGACGTTCCCGTAGCATCACTTTGTTTAATCAATCAATGTAGAGCACATTTATTCCATTTTCTAGAAGAGAATTCTATCATCATCTGATGTGCATTGTATCCTTTTTCTGCTCTTAAAATTCGGATTAAAATTTTATCCTCTTCCGTGAGCGGCGTCATGATGTTCAATATTTACATTCAAAATTGAGAGGTGTGCGCCGCACCGAAATTTTATAACAACGGTGCCGTATATCAGTGCAAGATTTGACAAAGTTGTAGAGTGGATGATTACTTTCAATTTCGTATATTGGGCACGATGTTCAGATAAAAATTGTTCAAGTTATATCAATTCAAAGTAGTTGCATTCCTATTGGCCCACCCTGTATATAGCTTGCATTCTATCCTGCATGCAAACAAAATAGGCCTATTTTGAGTGCAAAGAAGTAGGAATAGAAAAAAAGGTAATTAAAACAGTCAAAGAGCTAAGCTGTAGAATGTCCCCCGAGGCAAAGACATCATTCCAACTAGGGTAAATTGCACACGATCAGAAAGGTCACTCAGACGACCCATGAACCCAAGTATAATCAGTCTGCGGTTACCCCATCTCGGATTCACGCATGCAGATATTTGCATATATATACGTACGGACCCACATTTCACCGTAGGAGTATTTCTGCATAAACAATTTCGTGCCTGTCGCGCATGGCTCTAGTAATACAATACCATCTTCTCACGCATAAAACGGTATGTAATTTGTCTGGGTTGGGCTCGCCCCTCCCCAGCCCCTACGCTCACCCAGCACCCAGTCACCTACAAATCAGTCGCCCTCTTACCCACTGACTAGACATTTCGACCTACGCGCAAAGATTATATATATATATATATTATATATAGTACATATTATATATATATATATATATATATATATATATATATGCCCATACTAAGTGTAAAAGAGTCAAAACAGATTTTCTTACACATTAAGTCTCTATATGCATTTTAGTGCTGACTGGATAGATACCATGCATATATATATAGGCCAACGCGGTCGTAGGTCGCCAAGTTCTTTCTGCACGTCGGCTTAGCTTAGATTGTTTCAGGCGCGACAGCATTTGGCAGCTGTTAAAGCGATCACGTCTGGATTTTATCACGACGTGTTGGCTGGTGTGCTTTTTCTTGGCCACGGTGTAGTTTACTCTATACATTATCGCGTTGGATTGTCTTCCGCAATAGATCAAGACTTGGTGTGAGATAGACGTAAGCGAAGAGATAGACAGTAAGACAGATAGACGAAAGCGCAGAGACTTAGAGGTATACAGGCCGACAGGAAAAACCTGTCATCGCTGCTTGGGGTAGAATAATTATAAGGAAATGCTTAAATTGGCTGTACCATGTAGAAAGTGGAGCAGCTATATGGCATGGTATGATGTCATATGATATGGTATGGTATGACAAGGTATGAAGTGGTGTGACATGACGTGGTACTTATGGTATGGTGTGACATGATATGGTATGGATTAGTTATGACTTGCTATGGTATGACATGGTTTGGTATGACATAATATGGTATGGTATGACATGACATGGTACATATGGTATGACATGGTATGGTGTGACATGATATGGTATGGATTAGTTATGACTTGCTATGGTATGACATGGTTTGGTATGACATAATATGGTATGGTATGACATGACATGGTACATATGGTATGACATGGTATGGTGTGACATGATATGGTATGGATTAGTTATGACTTGCTATGGTATGACATGGTTTGGTATGACATAATATGATATGGTATGACATGACATGGTACATATGGTATGACATGGTTTGGTATGACATAATATGATATGGTATGACATGACATGGTACATATGGTATGACATGGTTTGGTATGACATGATATGGTAAGATACGACATGGCATGGTACATATGGTATGATATGGTATGTTATGGTATGGCTGTGGTATGGAATAGCTATGACTTGCTATGGTATGACATGGTTTGGTATGATATGATATGGTAAAGTATGGTATGACATGGTATGAAGTGGTGCGACATGACGTGGTACATATGGTATTGTGTGACATGATATGGCATGGAATGGGTATGACTTGTTGTGGTATGATATGGTTTGGTATAACATGATATGGTGAGGTATGGCATGACATCATCATCATCATCATCATCATCATCATCACATTATTCGTTTATTTAAAGGAAAATCAAGTTGACACAGCCGCAACTTCAACAAGCAATAGTGCATTATGCGGAATATTCTGAGGCGGCTAGCCAGCGTGGCCTAATATTGTGGGCTTCACAATACTGTCAGTAAATGTTCTTATACAGCATTCTGGGAATAAAATTCCTATCGTCCTTTGGAGGCAGTTTGTATCCGTGGACTCGAGTTCGTAGATTATAGCTGTGACTCCGGGACTCTGGTAGAAGGCTTCTAAGGACATGGCTTTCACATGGTACGTAAGGTATGATATGGTATGATATTTGTATGGCATGGCAAGGTATGGCATGGTATGGAATGGCTATGGAATGGAATGGCTATGACTTGCTATGGTATGACATGATATGGTAAGGTATGGCATGACATGGTACGTATGGTATCACATGGTATGGTATGGTTTGACATGGAATGCATGGTAGTACCATGTTGTAGTGTATTTTGATATGGATTTAGTAGGTATGCATGAAAGACCAGTTTACTACATGGTGAGGTAATGTAAATTAGACCATAACCTGTAGAATTCAAGCAGAAAAGGTAATCCCGAAATGACAGCAGTGTGCATAGCAGTATGCATAGTATAAGTAAGGTATGGTAGGATAAGACATGGTATGGTATCCGAGGTAATAATATCTGTTGAATCACTTGAATGAATATTAGTTGTGGTGGATTGTATACTTCATCAGTTCTTTTACACAGTAGCTATACTGCACGGTTAGCGGCGAGTGCTTCAAACTGCAGCTCAACAGCATGAAAGCATGAATTTAATTAGATCTGTTGTTCTTGCTAATCAAAATGAATGTCATTAATACAAAAATTACATTTAATTGCTTGTGTTGAATGTTTACAGAACTAAATTAAAACTGAAAAGTTCTGAAAACTGAAACTAAACTAAAACTGAAAAGATTTGAAAACTATAACTAAAACTAAACTGGAAAGTTAAAACAAAACTAAAACTGAAACTGAAAAGTAAACTGAAACTGAAAGTTAAAAGTAAACTGAAACATAAATAACAACGACACATCCACACGCATCTACAATTATTCTGCATGCACCTACACGCCTAGTGCCTACACACACACACACACGCACACACACACTCCCTCTCTCACACAAATACATTATTATTTATTCATTTATTCATTTATTCATTTATTCATTCATTCATTCATTCATTTATTTATTTATTTATATATTTATTTGTGTGTATATGTGTTGTGACAATAAGTCAATGAGAACCTCTGTCTGAGTTCCTGGAAGATTTCCTCGAGGGACGCCACCCTGATCTCCAGCCTTGCCTTCTCCTTCTCAGCGTCGTCCAGGAGCCGCCTGGCCTCATCCAGCTCCGCCTGGTACATCGCCTTCACCTGCGTTGTCTCCTTTCCCCACTTGCTTTTCAGCTTCTCCAGCTCGTCGACCAGTCTCCTGTTCTGCGCCTCGAGGAAGCGGACCTTCTCGATGTAGCTGGCAAACCTCTCGTTCAGATCCTGCATGTCCTTCTTTTCCTTCTCCCTCGACGTCTTGACCTCCGTCACCCCAGTGGTCGTGAGGGACGCGAACGCTCCCGGGGACATGCCCGTCGATCCATAGTGGACGGACCGTTCCTTGCTGTAGGAGGACCTGGAACCGCCACCGCCGCCGGCACCTGCACCCAACCCTCCATAGGACGTCCTCTGGATGATGACACTTCGAGGGGTCACCGTTGGACGGTACCCGATGATGCTTCCCCCTGCATCCGAGTCGAGGGTCCTTCTCGTCGTTTCGATCGTCGTGGTCCTGGCGGTCCTGCTACCGGCGCTCTGTTCTTCCGTCATCTTCGATTGTTATAGATGCTAAAACTGCTGCTGCTACTGTTGGGACAGCTGTGTCGCCGAATCGCAGACTCTGGCACCGTTTACAATGACCTGGCACAAAATGCGACCGGTTCTGCGACAGTCGGAGACTTAATACTTGACAGCGTCGTCTCGTTTCACATGGGGATTATGTTTCAGCTCTAATCCGCCTACGGCTGGGTTCTGAGTCAGCGTCCTGCATCAACCAACCAGCCAGCCGCGGCACCCAGCCGGGCCGTGGAGGTCCACATATCGCCATATGTCACATATGGCTTAGCATACTGCAGAGTGCATGGACTTTGAAGCCTTCGTCGTATACCCAGGGCGTGTCACCTTATCTACCTCCAACCTTTCCTCGCCCACCCCTTCCCTTTTATGGCTACCTTTCCACCTCAGTGAAGCACTGAAGTGTCTCATCCAAAGTTTTTGGGCGTGGGCCCTCGAGGTAAAGTTACCATCAACGAGGATGACATACCAGCGCAACTGAAGACGGAGGTTGTGCTATCACGTGATTCTGTTGAAAATATGGCGTTTTAAGATGAGCTGTGCATGCTGGGAGATTGCTCATCGAATGGCGGAATGGCAAGTGAGCATCGCGCCCAGGGTTCGAATTTCGAAAGCCAATTACAAAGTCCGTCATTGTTGGCAGTCATTGAAATCCGCTCGGACTCGGAGTTTCTGAATGTTAAACAGATCCTTTAAATAAATAGATTGTATTGGATTGTATTGTATATTCATTTGTTCCACAAATTGCATTGCCATAACGCATCATGTTACAATAACCAGATTCTATGAGGATTAAAATCTATCTAGATGAGTTCAGCTACTACTAAGTAGCTTCTCAGCATAATATTATATGGTCAATTTTCAGTATTTGAATTACTATTATTTACATAATGTCTGTAAATCGACGTTTTCTTTGTAGCTAACTTGACAGACTTTTATCCTCATAGAATTCAACAAATGGATTGAATGCTAATAATTTATTTCATTGGGTGTGTTAGTTACGTTATGTTAATAATGTCCTGTTAATTAACTACTTCTTGATTATCATTGTATTCCTGTACCTATTTGAACTGACTGTAATATGCGTTATTGTGACTTTGTATTGTCCACAATCACTAGGTGCCCTATTAGCGGGATTCTTCATCCCTTCTGGGTCTCCCCTTGGTAACCACTATCAATGTAAAGTTACTAACTTACTACGTATACTGCCGTAACTGTAGTATCATACTAGTATGTTGGCTACAGGAAATAAATTGAAATAGAAAAATTGAAATTTAACTATAACGGTATAGTAGATGTTCTTATAGAAAGTAGACGCGGAAGGACGTTCCTAGCTTCCTTAGGAGAAGAGAGAATGGATTAATAAAGTCGATGATGTCTTGAATGCGATCCTTGAATGTCGACCTCGAACCGAACCTGACTTCAGTTTGTGTCATCCAGTTGCGACGTACCTGTCGATTTTGACTTTGTTTTAGCTCTACGCCTCTCAATAGCTTGCTTTCCGGCGATTGTAGCTATCCGTATACCTGGCCGTAGATTCCTTCGCTCTGCCACGCAAGGCGACCTGGCTGTCCCTATGGCTAGAACTTCCCATGGTGCTTCACAAAAGCTTTGCTGTGGTCGGTCCATCTTTCTGGAATAGGTTGCCTAGCAACCTCCGTAATGAGCTTCTTGGTCTTTCCTTGCCCCTTTTCCGCAGGCGTTTGAAAACCATTCTTTTCGATCGTCGTTTGGTGTTGTCAGGTCGGCAGCGCCTCTGAGGAGTTTCTCTTGAAGTGGCGCTATATAAATTGACGATTAAGATTGCGATTACCCATAGAGAATAAAAGAATGTCGATCATTTCCTTTATTTAACGCCACAAGGAGAGGCTAGCGACTTCATTCTCTTAGCCCCGACATATGAATAGGCTACACTGGCTTCCTGTTGCTGAGCGGATTTCTTTTAAGATCATCTTGCAGGCACGTGCTTCAATTGTTGGCTCTGCCCCAGAATACATAAGGGAGCTCTGTTCCAGTTTTAGGTCAACCTGGTTAGCGATCGTTGCGCTATGTCAGCCGTGGAGATATGCAAGTGCCGTGCTTCCGTACTTCAATTCGAGCTTATCATACCTTCTTATGTACCATATTTTCGTGGAACAGTCTTTCATTGCAACTTAGGAATGCGGCCCACAAGGCGGGCATCCGTGCACAGGATTCTGTCAAGGCATTTGAGACGGCAAGCCGGGAGCCCATCATATGTGGCACTACAGTAGTCCAGACGGGAGACTGCGAAGGAATGAACCAGCGTAGAAGCAGCATCTTGGAGAGGGAGCGGGATTATCACCCTGAGTTGCCGGAGCTGGTAGTAACAGCTACGGCAAAGCAGATTGATGTGTTGGACTGTTGTTATATTTGTTGTTGTTGAGACTATTAGGCTAATATTATTATTCTTACTGCTACTGCTACTGCTGCTGCTACTGTTGCTGCTGCTGCTGATGCTATTGCAATTGCTACTGCTACTGTGCTGCAGCAATTATATCGTCTTTCCTCCTCCTCATCATCATCAACGTCATCATAACTATTAATTTTTTGAAGTTTTCAATCCTTCCCACAAGTATTTCCAGTTTGGAAACTGGAGATTAATGTGAGACACACGTGAGCGCTATATCAATCATCAAGAGATGACTCAGCTTCGGAGAATCTGAGTTCGCAGCGAGTTCTCAAAAATAATGAGAGATAAAAGAAACGAAATCGAGAGGGACAGAGGTCTAAATATTTGGCCTGGGAGACACAGTTGGAAGTATTCCTTAGCAAAAACGCACGTATACCCCCGTCGGCTCTGAACGGTATGACACGGACTGCGTGGTGTGGAAGGAAACCTGGTCCAGTGGAAGATAAAGCAAGTCTCCGCCCACTTCTCTTATTCTGCCTACGCTAGTGAGTCTTATCTGTGTCGTGTCTCTGTGCCTCCTACTGTGTCTGCGTACGTCTGTCTCTTTCTGGCTGTACGTTGTGCTGTATGACCGTGTGAGTGCCTTCAGATCAGTCAGTCAGTCTGTCTTCCGTCCGTCCGTCCGTCCGTCCGTCCGTCCGTCTGTCTGTCTGTCTGTCTGTCTGTCTGTCTGTCTGTCTGTCTGTCTGTCTGTCTGTCTGTCTGTCTGTCAGATGACTGAGAGACAAATTTCCAAGTATTTCCAAGTATATGACACATGTCTGCGTTTGTCAGAATTCATACTAGTTTACCTTTTTCAGGATTTTTTTTACACTGAAATTTCAGAGTGGTCCCTAATTTCTGCTTCGTCGTTAAAAACAAGCATAACGTAGGTGGTTTAAAGCACCGGTTTATCGCTTAAAGTCTAACTTTAAAAGCAGATGAATAAGCGACTGGGCGTCACTGCTGACTTAAACAGATGCCAAACTGAAATAGACCAAGTTTACGTTATCCTCGTTAGACTAATCTGCCAAAAAGTTTGATGACGTCTTTAGTTCGATTGCGTCCATAGGCGTAGCTACATTGAGGCACGAGGAGGCAGTTGTCTCCTCTTGCTTTTTTAAATACTGGAACTTCGATTGACTATCCCAATGACCAGGATTTTTGCCAATGGTCTGTGAAGTTGCCTCCTCTTGAATTTAAGTCTCTCCTGCTATAGGCCCTACACTAGTGTTCCTTCGTGGCAGTTCGTGCAAAGTCTAATCTATCTCACTCGTAACGCTCATAAGGAAGTTAATGAAACATTAGGGCCTAATAGTGAATATTGCAGTTCTATTGCTTTTACAGAATTTTACTTATTTAAAACTTTATTGTGATTCCAGCATTAAGTGTCGCGGTATCAAAACTCGTGTGATAACATGGCGTTGTGACTAAATGTCGTCGGGATTAAGTGTAATAGGGATTATTTTGTCAGGTATTAACTGTCGTGGTATAAAGTATCGCGGTATTAAATGTCACCAAACCCTACTAGGCATATACGGCCGAACCACATGGTCTTTCATCGTTATCAGACACCAAGGAAATCACATCGGATTTTGCAGCACTCTTGGAACATTTTGGGCTCTTTTTGTGCAATGGCCACTTCCGGTTCTGAATGGTATCACAGCGAGTCTGTTGGAAATTAGTGACTATTAAGGTCAGTTAAACGTCTTAAGTGACCATTAAAGACAATAAAGGTTAATTCCCAGCGACTGATTTTGACAAAGCTAAAAATAAAACTACACAACGTAGCAAACACGGCTTTGAAACCAGTTTAGCAGTCGATTAAGCAATTGTTTCGACAGTCGAGATTCAACAGAACAGAGACTCCTGTTTTTCTCTGTGCTCCTTGAGACGCAAATACACCCACGTACGGTACAGAGTTCTTGAGTCACAGTTGGTATATTGGTGGCTGCCTCGCTATAGCTTAACACAATAACCTGAGCGCTTAGCTTATATGTTACCTGCATCGGCATAAGCTTTTTCACTCAGGAACCTGACCTAAACCAATGACGACCTAACGATCCAAAATCTTAACATGACCCAGTAAGCTGCCCATAGTCGGTAACCTGACCTGACCCAATAACCTCATCTGATCGACAACGTACCTGACTCGCTGTAACCTAATCCAGTAATCTGCCCAGGAATCAATAACCTCAGCTAACTCAATGACCTCACCTGACCCTAGTATGAGAATTGTAGAAAAATAACTGGGGGTCAATCTTCGATTCATGTGGAGTTGGGGTGTGAAATGAAGACTACTATGGGGGCCTAAGAAAGACGGGGTTTGAACCCCCCAATACCCCAGCAATTCCCACCCTGCCTGACCCAACAACCTAACCTAAATGACCTCACCAGACCCGATAACGGGCTGACTTGTTGCCCAGTTTTCTTTAGCTCATCGGACTATCAGTATCGATACTAGTGTCAAACGAAGGGTGTGTCCTGTGTGAGCAGAGGAAACTTCTCCGTCACTGGTTGATACTGTCCCCACTGGGAATGCATTTCCCCATACACGCATATCTTACTCCTGCGTTACCCCAACTGCTTTCGACCGTAAAGCCCACACTGACCTGTGTGTGTAGCAGCCTGCCCCACATAAAGCCTACACAAGATAGCCCACATCGATATGACGGCGTCGTTAAATAAACGTATTTTAAGTAAGCCCACATTCTTTGCGCCATACTAGGGCCATTATACTGTACCACTGGTATATCACGGGTAGTCAGCTGCTGTGAGCCCAGCGGGGCTCAACGAACAAGACTGCCAGAGACCGTGGCAGGTCATTTTTTTATTCTGTATAGTTCGGATCAAACTAAATAAGTATTTATTGTACTATATATAGTCAGCCGTTGCTTCGTGAACGAAAGCAGATGCCTTATGACCTTGCAAAGACCGTTTTGTACGCCCACTCGTCTCGAAGAGTATCACTTAAAAATTACTACACGCCCTTAGAGCAAACTGTCTTCGTCAGCAGCTTAACGACACCGCGTAGTAACAAAGACCATTAGGCTAGCGTCATCCTCCTTCTTCATCCAGGCTTGTGACTGGCACCGGCTGGCACTAAGCACGGATATGTGAAATGCACAGATGTCCGGTGGCGGATGTACTTTCGCCCTTGCTTACTTGGTCGCCGACTCTCGTCTCCAGGAGACCAGAAGTCAGAGTCGGTTGAAGTTCCCTCGCCACGACAAGGCGTACGGGTAGGCCTACGCATTTAGGCCTACACCGTTGAGTGATCTTCTGAGGCAACCACTCGAACGGCGCTACGAGGGAGAAATTCCTGGCTATTGCGAACACGATATGATATATCACCGGTGCTTCGGCCCCTATTCCGATATGCCTTGCGTGACTTTTGCATGTCGTTGAGAAATTTCGGAGATTCAAATTACATTACGTATGTGACACACAGACTTGCACAGTATTGTTCTCGTTGTAATACACCGTATCCCAACTAACCCACCATCCACGGATGCATTTTCACCGATCCTAGAGAGTACAGCAAATATTATCGCACTAATCAGGGTAATTTATCATTTTAGCGTTCTACATTTTTTTATATACATGTTATTTTAATACCAATATCCAGGATAACTGTCATCAATCCAACTTCTATTTGCGCAAGAAGTTTCTTCATCAATCCAGCTACTGTTTAAATAAGAATTATTTTCATCAATCCATCTTCTATTTAGGCAAGAATTATTTTCATCAATCCATCTTCTATTTACTCAAGAATTATTGTCATCAATCCAACTTCTACTTAAAATTGTCCTATAGGCTATGGGCGAACAATTTAGAACGCTAAAACGATAAATTTACTCTATTAGTGGATAATGTTTGCTGTACTCTCCTGGGATCGGCGAAAATACACTAGATCCCTTTGCGCCATCGGCGCCCATCTTAAGCATGCTGGACGAATTTCATCTTGGCACTCGGAGCTCACTCGATGCGAGTTTAGATAGCGACCATTGTCTGCGTAAAGCAGTGTCATTTTGCAAATGGACAACTGTGTATTGGACAGATTGATTCTTCACAATACGATTTTTCGGAGTACGTGGGTGGGTAGAGGCGCCAGAGGTGGGTAGGTTGAAACCAAAACTGGTTTAAATTAAACAGAGGGACGTCTAGGCCCTATTGAACTTGGGTGAGGTGCTATAGTTTTCTGCTCTTCGGCCCTTGAGTCGGCAATGTATGTATGTATGTATGTACGTAAGTAAGTAAGTATGCATGTAAGTATGTATGTAGGTAAGTATGTGTGTGTGTATGCATGTATGTAAGTATGTATGTATGTATGTATGTATGTATGTACGTTTTTTAAGTAAGTATGCATGTATGTCAGTATGTATGTATGTTACAGCATGTATGTGTGTATGTATTATGTAGTATGTATTATGCTGTAGTTTTCTGCTCTTCGGCCCTTGAGTCGGCAATGTATGTCTGTCGGTATGTATGTACGTAAGTAAGTATGCATGCAAGTATGCATGTAAGTATGTAGGTAAGTATGTGTGTATGTATGCATGTACGTAAGTATGTATGTATGTATGTATGTATGTATGTATGTATGTATGTATGTATGTATGTATGTATGTATGTATGTATGTACGTTTCTTAAGTAAGTATTATGTATGTATGTCAGTATGTATGTATGCATGCTACAGCATGTATGTGTGTATGTATTATGTCAGTATATATATTATGCAGGTAATTGACAGGTACTGGGACACCGACAGAATTAACTAATGCATCGCATGCAGGACTGCCGCAGGCCCCAAAGGATACGCCAGAACGAAATGTTACTCAAGGGTGACGGGCACGTGAGTGTCAAAACTTTGACCCGGATCGTTACACGGAGTCCGATGGAACTATCATCCCACACAGCCTGGAGGGTGTCATCCCATACACCCTGGATTGTGTGTGTTGTGGAGGGATAGCGAATAGGCCAATGTGCAAAGGCGTCTGCCGTGCTGGTCTTAAACAGATGTCAAACTGCGGTCAAACTGACAAACAACGAAGCTGGCATGGATACACAAAGAGATACACAGACAGATACACAGACAGACGGAGACATAGACAGACAGGTACACAGACAGACAGATATATAGACAGATACACAGACAGACAAATACACAGATACACAGACAGACAGATACACAGATAGACAGACACAGACAGACACAGACAGACAGATACACAGACAGACAGATACACAAACAGACAGATGCACACAGACAGATACACAAACAGACAGATACACACACAGACAGATGCACACAGACAGATACACAGATAGACATATATATAGACAGACAAACACAGACAAACACAGACATATACACAGACAGACAAATACACAGATAGACAGACATATACACAGACAGACAGATACACAGACAGGCAGATACACAGACAGACAGATACACAGACAGGCAGATACACAGACAGACAGATACACAAACAGACAGATGCACACAGACAGATACACAAACAGACAGATACACACACAGACAGATGCACACAGACAGATACACAGATAGACATATATATAGACAGACAAACACAGACAAACACAGACATATACACAGACAGACAAATACACAGATAGACAGACATATACACAGACAGACAGATACACAGACAGGCAGATACACAGACAGACAGATACACAGACAGGCAGATACACAGACAGACAGATACACAGACAGGCAGATACACAGACAGACAGATACACAGACAGATACACAGACAGACAGATACACAGACAGATACACAGACAGACAGATACACAGACAGATACACAGACAGACAGATACACAGACAGATACACAGACAGACAGATACACAGACAGACAGATACTTAGACTGATTTGTCTATCTCTTCTTTTTGGTATTTTCTTATCATACTCGCACAGCAACGTCTGAATCGAGAGTTAATCGGCGTTCGTCCTGATGTAGGAGGGGGTCACCATAGATCGATGCATTGATAAACGGGGAAGAGGATAACTCAGGGGTCACCGCATTGGAGGGTCTTGGCCAACGCCTATTCAGGAATGACACTGGTGGATATTTGCACTCGTGGGGGTATTTCAAGCGCAAATAAAATGCGGATCTTCTCTCTCGCATGCCTAAGGAACCCTCTCCCCCTACATATGGCTTTCTTCGTAAGTCACCCGCAATCGTTGCCTTGCAGTAGGCTTTAGTGGAGACGTTTCAAGTACATACTTAGGTTTTAAGTACAAGTACTTTGGTCTCAAGTATAAGTACGAATAGAGGTACTTAGGTTTTGAACTGCCTTGCAAAGACTTAAAAACATTTATACCAAGGGTTTTATACAAGCATAATAAATCAGCCAAGCCAAAAGCAATTTTAAAAACGAAACATTCCTAACTCTTTAGTTGAATCTCTTTTTTTATTTACCATCGTTAACTGTGAGCTACGATGCTGTTTGTCATCTGGCATCATTTAAACAATAAAAATCATAGCATGTGGGGTCGTAGCTACTAAAAGGATAAACATAGTTCTTTAACAATTAGACATCTTTTAAGGCTAAATCAAGGATGCATTTTCACTGATCATGTCGTAGGACAAATGCAATCATTTAGAATAACTGCTCTTGAGAAATACTATATAGTAACGTGAGCATCCTGGATTTCATATTCGATCAATGCGGTTTTAATAGCCTACTAAAGTCTCAATTACAAGTACAATAACAAGTTCTTTGGTCTCAACTACGAGTAAAAGTGCTTAAAAGTTCAAGTACAAGTACCAAGTACTTACAATAGCACTTTGTATTCTCTGGTACAACATTCCTTGTGATCGAGTTAACCAAAGGGCGCTATACAAATCCACTGATACATACATACACTGTCGTCTCGCTGGAAATTTTAAACTTAATTTTATGTAAAATTTTTAATTTTGCAATTTTAAACGTTCACCGTCTCTGGGCCGTGGCCTCGTTTGTCCCTATAGTAAATTTGCCCCTCGAGCCCGAGGCCTGGGCCTGGATCTGACAAAGACAGGGCCACCCACAGATTAAGTACAACTTTACAACCAGAGATCACATTTGAGTGCGAGGAGGGGGCGAAATTTGAAGTTACCCCAGGGTCTGTAATATTTTTGTTCATTATTCATTTCATAGGATCACTTGCAAGGGATAGGAGTTAATTTTCTTTTTGTACTTGAAAGGAAAATTTGATTTATCGAGTGCTATTGCAATTTCACGACGTTTTTATGACAAGGTACATTAGCAGCGACGTATATCGAGTTTCACACACGTTCCAACACACCCACACACACACACGCGCGCGCGCGCGCGCACACATACACACACACACACACACACATGCTCGCACGCACACACAATATTGCACATTCTACAAGAGTTTGAAAACTGTTCTTATTGACCGTGCTGGAGTCGGGAGCACCTCTGAGTAGTTTCCTTGAAGAGGTGGTATATAAATACTTGAATGAATGAATGAATTATTCTGTACATAAGTCTCTAATAAGACTTGGGGTATCTTCATCATTGTCAGTTACTGACGCCAGGCATTTGGCGGCGATGTGTAGCCTACGAATAAAGACTTTGCTATAACGCGCGTTACTTAAAACGCCAATAGTTCGCCGTAATGCTAAAGTTTCATTCAACCGCTGTAACAGGGTTCTACTCTAATCTAATCTAATCTAATCTAATCTAATCTAATCTAATCTAATCTAATCTAAGAACTTATGATATAACGCCGATGCTCAGTACATCAGTCGGTGGTCGATACATAGCCTATTAATAAACATCGTTGAGCAAGCCAAATTCCAGGGTAAGTCCGGTCGAAACCAAGAAAGGAGTCCGAGAAGACACGGAAGCAGGACTACGGAGGAAATGAATGTAAGAACAGAAAAGTTTTTAGTTGAGATCTGAAGGCCTGAATAGACTTTGCATGGGGAGAACGTTTGCCAGAGTCCAAGGCCAGCAACAGCAAGTGCACGCCTACCGAGAGACATCCTTGTCTACAGAATAGTTGGTACTTGGTTAGTTACTTTACGATGCTGTGTCGTAATAAAGATGATGAACGTCGCCCTCTTTCATCCAGGCTTGGGACTGGCACTATCAGAGTACGGGCAGTGATGGATTTTGCAGAAAAGCCAGACTGAGAAAGTCAGAAGACAAGAGAGGTTGAGTGCAGAAAGGTCATTGGAGTCTGCAAACTTCAAGAAAAAAATATGTAGACTATAGTCCTCTATACTGTTGACGGGAAAGGCTCACTCTACAGTAACTATTGATAAAAATTAGGCCTAACTAACTAAATAATTATAATTTATAAACAATAAATAATGGAGAGTTCAATTAAACTCTTTTAATCGTTGCTATAACAGCAACTAGATTTAAAACTGTGAACAGTCCTGTTGAAAAATAATAAATAACGTCATATGTAATAAAATACAGCCCGTAAAAACAAAGTTTTTTACTATATCCATCTACTATCCTATAAAGTATACTCTGAAAATAGTCCGCGTTCATTTTACAACATAGCGTCCGTTTAATGAGGCAGCGCACCCGTTTCTGTTGCGGCCAATGGCAACGCTGGCCAATGGCAACGCTGCGTATCGGAAAAGGGGATTCCCCGATTCGAAAAGTTGAGTCCCCGATTCTAAAAGCTAGCCTTTTTTGGGGAGCTGAAATTTTGATAGAATGAAGTGTCTGCGAGGGCGAGTCTATCTGCCAAGTTTCAGGACGATTGAATGATTGTAAGTGATCGAATTAGTCGTCGCAAGATTTGACTTTTTAGCCTGTGGCTCAAACAAACATTCAAGCAAGATTTCCGTAAGTTAAAGTAAATGGATAATAAAATACAGCCCGTAAAAACAAAGTTTTTTACTATATCCATCTACTATCCTATAACGTGTACTCTGAAAATAGTCCGCGTTCATTTTACAACATAGCACGCTTAACGAGGCAGCGCGCCCATTATTGTTGCAGCCAATGACAACGCTGGCCAATGGCAACGCTGCGTATCGCAAAAGGGGATTCCCCGATTCGAAAAGTTGAGTCCCCGATTCTATAAGCTAGCCTCTTTTGGGGAGCTGAAATTTTGATAGAATGAAGTGTGTGCGAGGGCGAGTCTATCTGCCAAGTTTCACGACGATTGAATGATTGTAAGTGATCGAACTAGTCGTCGCAAGATTTGACTTTTTAGCCTGTGGCTCAATCAATCAATCAAGCAAGCAAGCAAGATTCCCGCAAGTTAAAGTAGATGGATAAAAATAAGTAGACCTAGGCTAGGCCTAGTAAGCACCCTTGCAAATTGGTGATCAACCATTATTAGTAATGGACACTGACTTAATTAAATTAAGTCAGTTGTTCGCATTGAAGTTGAATACTAATTTCCATAAGTTATTATAATGACTTATTATTCGAGTTCTTTTTTCTCTTATTTCACGATGCACATAAATTGTGGAGCGCGGTGGTGTAGGGGTATGTTCGGTGCCTTGCAGCCGGATGGTCGCGGGTTCGAATCCACCTCAAGCCGTCGCGTAGGGACCCTGGGCAAGTCCTTCACTCATGCGCTTCGGCGTGAAACTCCGATTCAGTGTCCGCGCTGTAGTCTGGAGCGCCTCTGAGTAGAAATAATAATAATTGTTTCGGCTTAACGACACTTTTTCATATCGAAGATGATTAGTGTCGGAGGCAGAAAGCAACCTCGTACTCCACGTTTAAATTGCGACCGAGCCACCCGCAGTAAAGATCCGAGAAATTAATCTATGATATACCGACCCGACCGGGAAGCGAACCCGGGGCGCCGATGTGACGAGCAGGCTACCAACCCACTCGGCCACTCAGGATCCTCCTGAGTAGAAATCTTGAAGGGGCGCTATATATAACAAGTGCTCATATGATATTATGTCATATGATATTATATTCCAAGCAACCAGCCAACCACACACAGATGTATATTATCTGTGTGTGGTTGGCTGGTTGCTTGGAATATAATATCATATGACAGATTATATTACACGCGAGCATTGGCCAGGCTATGCGTGTGGGATACAGGACCCCCTCGATACCAAATTATTGTCTGGAACTGATTTAACAGCGCGCAATAATATCTTCGTGTTCATGATTATTATGATTGTACTCTTTATATGCATTTGTAAACGGTAATTTATTCGCTCGAGGGCAAATTATGCCGCAGCTCCCAGATTTAGCTCTGAGTTATGTAGTGTGAACGTGTCTCTGAGAGCAGTGCATGCAGTTGACTTGGAGTTAGCCTCTATGTTCATTATATTAATATTCATGTCTGGACGTTTCACTCATTGACAGGAGTAGGCTATTGTGTGTATACATTTGGCCGAACAGGTGTTAGTCGTAAACCTTGCATATTACATGGATAGGCCTAATATAGGTTCTAGGACCTATAGGTTCCTTTTAGGTCTCCCTTGTTGACCCTTCTCTCCAGTCCTTATTGTTCTTCCTTAGAGATTCCTCAATGCATGTACAGTACAATTGTCTCTAACTCAATTATCTTTGGTTGATGTTCAGAATACTTGTATTTTCATATCATCTGTAATTGCTTCTGGACATGATGGTTCAATAAAAAATTATTTGATTTCATATTTAGATAGTCACGCAGATGTGGCTATATCTATAGCCTACTCGCAAGTGGAGCGGGATAATAAGTTCGGTGCGGATGCTGATATGAGCGGTATTAGAATTTTAGTGAGTCGCTTCTGTGTTGAGCTACCCTATAGAGGGACAGTTGATTTGTATAAATCAGAGGTGGCCAACGATTAAAAATTTTAATCGAAATTAATCGCACGATTAAAATTTTTAAGAACGCGATTAATTTTTAACGCATGTCACAATAGATAACAAGTACAACTAGGCTCTATACCGACTCTGAGTAGTTACGTTGAATATGTGCTGTATAAATGCTTACAGTCAATAAACAAAAAGCAAACATCTTTTTCTACTTGTTTTTACTTTTTAGTTTTTACTTTAAAGTTTAAAGTTTAAACTGAGCGGTTTTATCAAGAATTGTTTAGCGCATTTCTGGAAATAATTGGGCGCAGTGACAATCGCGTTAACTGCGTTAAAAAAATTAATCGCGTTAATTAACGCATGAATCGCGTTAATAACGCGTTAAATGCCCAGCCCTAGCATAAATGGGCTTCTTTGTTGAATTGAAAGAAGAAAATTACCACAGTTAAGTTACCCATAGTAAGTAAGTAAGAAAGTATTTTCTTCATTAACCAATTGCAATCGCACTTTGGTGTACAGACATCTAATAAACAGTTGATTAGGTAAAGGTTGAATAAAGTAAAGTAGGTGATTAGAGTAGGGAAGATCATATGTAGCCTAGGCTATACCACGCCCATGCTCTATATAGGCCTACATGTAGGATTTCAAGCTTTTCTTCCGAGGTGTTGCTATCATTGCTTAGCCTATGTTAGAAAAACTATCTGTTGCTTCTTATGTAATCTGTCTTGGTGTTGAAGAAAGTCTTCGACAATTCGCATGGTAGGCCTATCGTATCTGAGAAATAATAAATCGCGTACAGCTATTCAGAGGCGCTCTGAACGCGATAACCCAGCGGGAATAATAAAGTCTTCAAACAGCGGAGGGATGAGGGTGGGACCCAACAATGACGAATATATCACGCATGCCAACCAAAGTTTTGCAAAGGCCTAGTTCGTTTTACTGCCGAATTTTAATTGAAAGTCGCAAACTTTGGGCACTAAAACTGAATTCTCAGAATGAAATCTGATTTCTCAGAATGCGGAAATGAACTCAAAGTACGATTGTTTATTTGAGGCAGCGCGAGAGGTCTTGACCTCTCTTCCACAAATCCTCTTCTGATTCCTTGTATACCCTTCTTATCTCTCTCGCCACTCCGGTTTTAATTGCCATTCACCGTACCCGTTCTATATTGCACACTGAAAATCCTGGGTGTCATACTTGTACCACGTAGTATTGTAAGATACACTCACGCTAAAAATATTTCAGTTGCAGATTTACGCACACAATTGATTTACATTCGCTAGATGGCGATAGCTCCAAATCGGTTTGTTGCTCTCAGTTAACACCGTACAATATCCCATGATATGGTTATGTTGCCTAGGGTTAACAGCGTGCCATATAGGGTTAATAGTCCTATCTGCCTGACCCTTTCGAACTTGACCTGTACTTCTGACTTCCTTCCTATTCTGTTTTGTTTTTTACTGAGCACCATATTAAGGCTGGTTTCCGCGACTTAGTAGGCCTAATATTTGTCGTAGTTTGTAAACTCCAACTTCCTAAAGCACTACTGGAAAGCTAAGCGCAGGGCACCAGCTTATTCACAAGCGCTGCGCTGTGTCAGAAGGGTTATCCAGAGATGTCCAGTGGAGATCCGAGTACCGTTGTCAACTTGTCAGAGACTTGGACTTACCACAACGGCAACGTCGATGACAAAATAATATAACAATAAGACGATTTGTATAGCGTCGTAGCACAGCCGAGGTTCAAGGAAAAGGCGCTGTAGGCCCTACGTGAGTTCAAAACCCAATGACTGTCATACGAGTGTTTAAAAGATTTTAAATGTCTCCAGATATGGCGCATTCTTCACATGGTCGGAAGACGTTCCATGCAGTGGGTCCTGAGACAGAGAAGGAACATTCGTCAAACATCTATAGAAAACCGCCGCTGGAATGGGTAGGATGGGAGAAGTTCGACGGCTTGAACCCCGGATTCTGATCTGACACCACATCGACCTAACAACCTTAATCATTCATTAATTCTTTCCAAAAATGTATAGAGCGCCCCTTCAAGCAGTGTGATTTTCGTTAACGATAACGATAACGAAAATGTTCGTTAACGAAAATAAAATGACTTCGTTAACGATAACTATAACTATAACTAAAAAATATCATTAACTATAACTATAACTATAACGAAAATAACACTAACGAAAATTCATCTCTATTTTCGTTAATACAAAAAATAAAAATAGGAAGTGCAATATGGACGATTCGACATAAATGAGAACGAAAATGCGAAATTTTTATTGTGAAATTTGTCAGTTACTTTGGAAACTCGTGTATTCATGAAGCTGACTGTACCCATGCTTCAAAGGTTTTCATAGCTCTGAGTAAATTGTGAAACAGCGTATTAATACGCACAATTTTGCTTATAGACTTAATTATTGTAACTAAGTAGTAACTAAAATTAACTAAAATAAAAATCCATTAACTATAACTATAACTATAACTAAAAATAATACTAACTATAACTATAACTATAACTAAAATAAAAAAATCATTAACTATAACTATAACTATAACTAAAATAAAATCTGTAAGGAAAATCACACTGCCTTCAAGGTGCATGCTCAGATGCGCTCCCAGCCCAGCCACGACTATATAGGTAAGACTTAAGCTACTGATAAAAAAGGTATATTATTCCGCGGAAGTAAGCGCAGCTCAAGCGGGAGCCTATAGCCTACATTCCAGGTGGAAGGTCCAATAATCGAGATGGTTCAGCGCTGCCTTGCTCGTGTATGACGTCGGTGTTGGGTGCTGATGTGGCATCTTGTAGCGATGAGAAATTTCGGTGAATTACATTCGCATTACAGTTACATTTGACAATATTTCAACATGGGCTTCACTGTTACACGGTGGTCTATCAGTAACATCCTTACCCACGTGTCAGATAAAAGCAAATACACCTCATTATCACTATCATCTATTCAGTCCTATTGTGTAAACATGATCGGAGCCACACATTTAAGGCACATCCAGGCGACTTCATTAACCTTCAGAGTTGAGGGAGCGCCACGAGACTCTTGCTCAAATCTTAGCAAGCCTACCTGTTTGAAAGACACTCCTTGCTCAATAAATTCGGTGGGAGAGCTCGGTATTGGTGTGCTCCTCGGTTGCTCCGGGCATGACTCCGTTGGGGCTTGGTCCGCTTGGAACACTTGCGAGTAACGCTATACATGCACTTCATATCGTATTGTTACCTTTTCTGCACATTGATGGGTGCCTCGTACATATCGAGTGACATGGTGTCCGATTGTGTGGCAGGATGGCCGATTGGTTAGAGCACTCGCCTTGCAACACGGAGAGTACGGTTTCGAGCCCCGCCAGAGGCAATTACTGGGACCTTGAGCAAGTCCTTCACTCACAACTGCTCTGCGTCATCGATGTTCTGTCGTGTGTACTTCTTAACTCTGGAAGAAGGGCAATATCAAATTCAGATGAATTGTATAGTATATTATAACTAACACGGCTCTATGGAAGTTTCCTATAATCAACTGCAAACCGGCTTTTCCCCTCGAAACTTTGCGTTGCGTTTGTGTTTGCAGAGGTCTTTGAAAGGCGCTATATTAAGTATTTTGATACAAATATACATGCATACTTGCTCACACATGCACGCGTGCGTACATACACACATGGATACAAGCATCCATAAAAGCCTACATAGCCTAATTTATATGTATGTATGTATTTGGCCATTTATATAGCGCCTTACAAGTAACTCACGAAGGCGCTTACATCTCTAGACGCATACATGCACAAATACATAAAAAATGTATGCATACATACATTCATGCATGCACAATATACATAGGCCTATGCACATCTACATAATTATATGCATCCATGCAGAACTACTCGAATATGCTCGGAGGAAACGTGGAACAGCTCATTAGCTGGTTTACGGCCTGGGGTCAGGATTTCCCGCCTATCTAGTCATTAACATTGAATCACTGTTAGTGTACACCTCACAAGCTGTGCAGTGTGCACACATACGTATACCAATGTAAACACCTCTCATCTGTCTTGAAATTCCGATATTGCGCTAGATAAATTTAATAAATACTTAATAAAACTTACCACGGCCAATTCAATCTCTTAAAAAATTCCAAAGCCATTTGTGTTTCATTTCTTAGCGTCCTCTATCTATTCTTGTCATTTGACAATGGTCCCTGAAAAGTTCAGAAGATAAATGAATGCGAAATACATAATTATCTTTACATTCGCCAGGTGGCAGAGCAGTTTCTTAAAAGTCCACACAATAGCTGCGAATGATCTAATTGTATTCGCTAGATGGCGATGGTGAGAATGAAAAACACCGTAAACTGACAAAATGTGTTCAAAGTGAATCTTAGACAGCACGTGTTTTCCACGATTTTGACAAATTTCATCGAAAATATGATTCGATATGAACTTACCGCTTAAGGAAAACATCTACCGTCGTCAGAAATCAGGTAATCCTCGACTTTACCGTCAGCTGTTCAACGTAAGCTCAATACATTGACCGACAGTTTGCATGTGTCCAAGCCTTGTCTAACGTCGACTGCCAAACACGTCGAAATGTCTTGCTGAAAACGACTTCAAAAATCGGCCATACATCTATATTTTCAAAAGTTTCGATCTTTGCGACGAAATTTACAGGATCGGATCCAGGACTCGAAACTACATGGGAAAATGAGTTTTTGAGTTCTGGGTTTGAGAAATAACTGAGAAAATGAGGCTAAAAGTTTGAAGGTGTAAAGAACCTGTTTACTTATAGAATTCTCCTCTGTATTAGAAGGTCACTGAGAACGTGGTTCAACGCACCCACGGCCTACTTATGGTAGTCTGACCAATAGCGTTCGGTCACTGCTCATTGGTTGAGGTGTTTTTTCTGTGTTACATGATGAGTTGTGGGTGACAGGCGCCATTGTTTTCTGGGTGATTCCTCGAAAGTTAATTAATTAGTAACAGGCACAGAGAGGGGAAGAGACAGACAGAAACAGAGCTGAGAAAATGCGTCCGTGTGTAGGCTATAGATTAAACATGCGCGCATCATTAAAAACGAGCAATTAGGCCTTTTCTATTTCTGTTCCAGGAGATGCTGGAAAAAATTATTTCAATGCCTATTCGTTCTTAAGCTTGTTCGAAATTTCACAGAAAGCGGGCGCTGTGTAAAAAGCTGCGCTTCACAAATTGATGATCGGAATTTTATTTCAAATTATTATTATTGAAATTAAAAAATCTTAAATCAAGGATATATGATTTTAGGTCGAATATTGACTAGCGTTAGACCTAACGGGGAGCATTCTGGCTATTTTAAGTTAGAGGATTTATAAGAGTTAGACTTAGATTACCGGTATGTCAAATATTCCTACAAAACTAGTATTTATAAGGCTTAGGCTACCTGTATTAATGAATTAATGTGGTAGTAATATAATATTAGATAAGATTATCATATATTAATGTCTTGTATTGAGAATTCCTAAAATTAGACCTACACGCAAAAGGGAAGCGGCGGTGAAAGATCTTAACCAGTGGCGTATAACACCCCACAAACCCCATCTCGGTTGACTTATTATAAGAGAATCAGAAGTGATTCAGAAATCAGCCACTGCTCATGCCCTGGCAGTGCCAGTCCCAAGCCTGGAAAAGGAGGTCACATATGGCTCCTCTGATCATCTATGTTATTAAAGAGTCGTAAAACAACAACAACAAACCACTCGGAACTGTAAATTCATATACAGAAATCAACCCACTCCCCAGTCTATGTCCGAAATGTTAAACTTCTGGCAACCGTGGTAGACCCCACTCATCTCAACCGATCAAAATACATAGAAATTAACAGGTGCATCATGCAGTTGCCATAAAAAACGTGTAAGGGCTAAGGGCCTACATTAAATTTGAACATAAGTTTCATTATGGGAGTGGCCCATCTACCAGACCAAATCTGGGTCACGGAGACCAGATAACTTTCTAGCAAAATGAAGTTGTCCAACACAGAACGAAGATCATTTCCACCTCAAGATTATTGGGTGTCCATAGTGTAGTGGTAACACCACTGGCGTGAAGAGCAGTAGGTAGCGGGATCGATTCCCGCTACCTTCCCAAAGGTCCACTCAGCCTATCATTCGCGGGGTGGCGCGTTGGTGAAATGAGATGTGGGACGTGATGGGCGCCTTGCATGTCTGCCGTATACATTTAAATTCGACTGATGCAATAACTTGTGATCATCCGTTCATACTGAATTTGTAATCATACTGCGTCATTGTCCGTTTGAAAAGATTAAACGACGAGTATTATTATTAATATCTAAAAATTATTGCAAAAATAACTTAGTTTATGACCCAAAGTGGCGATGAGTTGGGGGATTAGTGGAGCTGCCCTTAGCAACCAGTATATAAATATTAAATAGAAGAAGATGGCCGGTCTAATGGTGCATCGATCTTCTTCTAAAATGTCTCCAAATATTGACGAAACTTTATGAAAAATTATTCTATTTGCCTGTTATCAAGACTTCTGTAAACGATACAATCAAACGTGAATATTAAGGTATGAAAGTCTGTGTGGAGTGAGTGTCAGGTGGGTGCAGTAGGGCAGGTGTCTGTAGACGTTTTAGGCAGACTAGATGAATAGGCGCTACATAATTGGGATTATTACACTACGCTACAAACGTGAGGAGGCTTCTGAAGACGCGAGTACAAAATTATGAGATTCTGTGAGAGGTGAGTGAAACCTGAAATAATTAGACTGAGGGCGATATTTTAATGTAACTGCGTAAATTATGTAGCGCTGGAGTGAAATATGGATTACTCTGGTTACGTTATGTGTCTCAGTGCGAGTACACCGAGCACTTTGAGTATACTGGGAGGGGCGTATAAACACTTTGAGCATACTGGGAGGGGCGTATAAACACTTTGAGCATACTGGGAGAGGCATATAAGCACTTTGAGCATACTGGGAGGGCGTATGAATACTTCGAGCATACTGGGAGGGTGTATAAACACTTTTAGCATACTGGGAGGGCATATTAACACTTTGAGCATGCTCTGAGGGGCGTATACACACTTTGAGAAAACTGGGAGGGACGTATCAACACTTTGAGCATACTGCGAGACAGTGGGTGTGACGTATAAGCGCTCTCCCAGGTGTGCTTGTTTTGAGGCATAGTTGGTGTGTAGGCCTTGTAGATTGAGCAGATGTGGATTGCACTGGTCATCGATGTCATTGGCAATATTAGGTGTGTTTTAAGATTTTGTTGAATTGACTTTTTGATCTGCTCTTTCAAAGTGGCGTGCCTCATTATACTTACAGCAATTCATGCATTTTTATGAGTGTATGACATTTTGAATTCAATTGTCATAATATTCTGATAGCTTGTTTTTCGTTGAAACCAGACATGCTATCATCTATGGTTGATGAATTAAAATAGGAAAATTGAATTGAAATAGAGAAAAGTAAGAGTGTATTATTCTGAAACACGTGTGTAATGGTTTAAATTCTAGTTCTCACATGAAGTTTCAGACTTGCATTTTGTTGAGGCATAATATAATCCGTGAGGAAAGACTGTCCAGTTGTGGAATTCCTGTCATGTTGTGTAACTTGCATTCACTAACCCACAGACACAGATCTCTTACCTTACAGTCCTTACCTTAGCATGCCTTCCCGTTCTCACCTATCCTGCTTTACCTTCCATACCATACCTAAGTTACCGTCCATAGTCTCCATACCATCATACCTTACCTGAGGGCCTAAACTAGTGTGTTTTCTGACACAAAGTGTGCTGTTGACGTTGCCAAACATGCAGAAATTCCACCACTGCTCTTGCTCTGGCGGTGTCAGTTCCAAGCCTGGAGAGAGGAGGAGGGCAACGCTAATCTTCTCTGTTATGACACAACGTAGTTAAACAGAAACTAAACCATTAAGCAAATGTGCGGTTGACTTGTCAGGATATTGAGTATGGAGTGTAAAGTATGATTTTTAGATTGGTTCAACTACATAAGATTTCATTGTTGTACAGGTCTGAAATTTTACTTACACGTTCAAGTACAATGGTGACAGTTTGAGGAAGACATTTCTCAGTATTTTATAGCCTGCCTTACCTTCCTTATCTTACCTTATTGGCTGTTGGGAGGGGGTTTAGGTGAATGGTTAACACTCGGGCATGAAGAGCAGAAGATAATCATGGACGTGGGATCGATTCCCGCTACCCTCCCAAAGGTCCACTCAGTAGGGCTGTCAAAATGTTAGAAAAACGTGGCCCGGGTACCTGAGCTTATTTTCAACGGGGGCCCGAAGGCCCGTCAGTGGTAAGACACTTGAGGAAAGCCAAAAATAGTTTAGTCACAGTGTAACGAAGTTATAAAATTTGATTAAAATAATTACATTGAAAGACCTGTGGCGTGTGTTTAATGGCGATTTTCGGTACTAATACCTCAATCACGGTCCACTTAGTTCGTCGTCCCGTATCGACAGGAAAGCGTGGGATAGAAATTGGCGCTTCGATTACATCCGTCGTCCAAAAGCTACAAATAGCACGGTTGCCGTCTTTTTCTCACGCTTCTATGACCGAGTCACCAAGAGTCGCTAAATTGGGACGGGGAGCGATACCTAATAGGATTTAGACACCGAGACACACAGACAGATACACTGACCGTAGAGTCGTTGGTCGTCGCCTTTGTTCAAAGGACGCCGCCGTGGAATGTGTACCCGACAGGGCTTTAGAAATTGGTCTCTCTTGGTGGTCTTCCCACGAAAACCGACTGCATCACTTTATAGGCCTACATAAGAGGTCGTTTATCTCAACCTAGGACCAGTTGTAATGTTTATTTAACGATGCTTCATAACGTAGGCAGCTCTGTCTAGTTATATATATATGTTTATATATATATATATATGTTTATATATATATAAGCGGTGTATATATATAAGCGCGGTCGTTGCACTAAGACCTAATTCAAAGTTTGTCATCATTGACTTGCGCGTCCCGGTAGGTTGTCCTTGAATAATAGCCCTTATTAAATAGGAGCCCATGGCTAGTCTTATGATAGCCGGCAATCAAGCAGGTGCCAACCGCCCTCTGCCGATGACTAATCGGCCACTGTAGCTGGCTCATTCATGCTGAACTCCACAGCTTCCCAAGCGATAGACAGCCTGTTATTCAACCGCGGAACGACGCAGCTTTTAAAACTTACACCTGCATACCGTTATTATGCTTCTTTGGTCGGGTTTTCGGGTATTGGCTTGACGGCCCGGGCTTGACCCTACGAATACACCACTGTAGCTGGCCAACACATCTTCAAATCCACAGCGTTTTACGCAACTGAAAGTCCGTATTTAAGCTTTTAAAATTTAGTTAAAATAATATGCTGATTCGGACGGGTTTTCGGGCCTTCATTTAAGGGCCCGGGCCGGGCCCTTCGAACGGGGACCCGGGGGCCCGGGGGCCCGTTGACAGCCCTACCACTCAGCCTTTCGTTCACCAGATTCAGATGGCGTTGGTAAAATGAGCAGTAGGACAGATGGGCACCTTGCATGGCTGCCATACAGTTAAATTCCACTCCTGTAATAACTTGTGATCATTTGTTCGTACTATGACTTGTAATCATTTTGCATTCATGTCAGTTTGAATCAATAAACGAAGATTATTATTATTATTATTTTTCAAGTGACTGATTGATTATTATTATTATTTGTTTGAATAGGTACACTTCATGATGGCCATGTGGTCGGCCAATTGGCCACAGACTGTTGGTGCTCCAGTTAAACTGGGGTGGCCAGTAGCCATGTTCTTGGCTCTCCTATGCCTCGGTTCGCTGCAGAGTCTTGCCGCATCGCAGTCCTGCAGTGGACGAGAAGTGTTGACCGCCCCATCCGGGGTGATAACTGACGGCCAGGGAGACTACCCGCCGTCAGCCCACTGCGAGTGGCTTATACAGGGTAAGCACCATCACCAAATTTGCATTGTTTGACAACATAATGTAACAAATAGGGAATGCAAACCCGGGTTACCCGTACCCGGGTTACCCGGGTTACCCGGCTTTTTTTCAAACCCGAAACCCGGGTTTCAACGCGATTGAAACCCGGGTTCGACGGGTTTGAAAATCGTCACTTTCACCGTCATTCTCGCTGTGAAACTCACAAATGCAGAGTAATGGAAATATAACGATATAATAGTGGTTGTTAACGGGTTTACGTAATACAACTTCTAACTACTTATTTATCGGCTCATTCCATATCTTTATTGGTGACTTCGTATGAGTGTGGCTTCCCATTTCACACGACCAGTGACTAATGTTGAGTTTTTTTACACGTCGGCGTCGTAGCTTCTAATTCGTAAATAATAGCAGTAAACTGTTTTTATTTTTAAATTAGTGATTTCAGACACAAATCAAACAACGTCTAAATCAGCAAATGTAGAGTGGTGTTTGGGATCATTTCGTTCGAGATTCTGAGGGCCAGACGGCTCAATGTCAGTTATGTAATTCGCAGCAAAAATTGCCAGCGGTGCAGCAAGAAATAATTATGCATTGGCTATTCATCTCGGGTCCAAGCATAAGATAAACCTGCTGAAACACAACGACGTTGGTGACCCTTGTCGTTCTGACGAAGCCAATGATGGTAGGCCTAGGCCTCTTAGTCCAAGCACAATCACAAGCAGCGATGTCTCCAACGCAGCATCTACTTTAGTGAGTTCTGGCTCTGCCAAATTGGATTGCAGAGTAACGATGACTAAATTACATGTATCTTCTGAAAGCACTGGAAGGGCCTAAAGCTGCGATGTAGGCCTAGACGATTAGGGTGTCATTTGACAATTTTTTTATAGGCCTATGCAATGTTTCTTTTAGATAGAACGCTCCGGAACGGCATTCCGTGAATTTTTTCAAGCTGCTACAAATAATTTAATTTACTTAAATTTTTAATTATAAAATTATTTAGTTACTTTAATTTAATTTCAGCATTTTCAGTGTTTATTTGTATTCAAGATGCTATAAAATAAGAGTCTCAGGTTTAGCCCTTTGGAACCCTTGCAATGTCTTCCATAACTGTTCTGAAATTGTTCAGTTCCGGAACCTTTTTTTATAGATAAAACAGTACCGGTACGTGCTTATATAAAACAAATCTATCACGATTTTCCCAAAGTTTTCTTTTTATGCAAAATTCTTGACTGTTGGAGAACTTTGGACTTGTAGCTGCATATGACGACGTTGTACTTACGCAAGAAATAGTGCAGTAATAATATTTATCATGTGAAATTTGTTAACCCGTCCAAACCCGGGTTACCCGGGTTACCCGGGTTTTTACGGCGGTCAAACCCGAAACCCGGGTTTTGAAAAAAGGCCTCGGGTTTGCGTTCCCTAGTAACAAAGTTAGACAACTAACGATTGTCTAACAAAGTTATTTGTTTTATCAGGTGATTGATGTATTTACTGGTTGATTATTGACTGATCATATTTTTGACTGATTAAATTATCGAAGAATTGAATCTGGCTGATTGACTGCGTGAATGATGGACTGAATGATGCATTGACTGATTGATTGATATTTGATTGATTGACCAGTTGAATTATTGACTGATTGATTTATTGACTGATTGATTGAATGACTGATTCATTTATTAACTAATTGATTTTATACTGGTATTCTGGCTGGTTTGACTGATTAAGTAAGTGATTGATTTGCTACAGGTAATCCGGGACAGTTTATTATGCTCAATTTTGTTTCGATGCACACGGAGTGTGCATATGATTATCTATTCATATACGATGGCAACTCGTACAATAGTCCACTTCTTGGAACATTCAGCGGCAAGACTACGCCCGATCGAGTACTTGCACAGTCAGGCAAAGTAAGTACCATACTGCAAATTTAGTACTGCCTATCATTACTGACAATTTAGTACTGCCTATCATTACTGACAATTTAGTACTGCCTATAATTACTGACAATTTAGTACTGCCTATCATTACTGACAATTTAGTACTGCCTATCATTACTGACAATTTAGTACTGCCTATCATTACTGACCATTTAGTACTGACTATCATTACTGACAATTTAGTACTGCCTATCATTACTGACAATTTAGTACTGCCTATCATATTAGCCACTTTGTACCACGCTGCTCATTAGATAGCTCAGACTAAGTTTCAACTGTGGGGGAAATCTTAGAATAAGGAAGTTAATTAAAGTAGAAGGAAGTTTGGAGAGTGGTGAAGGCCAGTCGCTTCTTTATAACGGCTTTATAACGACTTCTTAAGATTGAAGGATCTTTTGAGATTGAAGGATCTTTTGACATAGTTGTGTACATGACCATGGCGATACATTTGGGATCTGGATGCTCTTGTGACATGTTCGGTTCACCCTATTAGAGGCTTTATAAATGTTTGAATAAGTACAATCAATAGAGTAAAATGTACAGATAAAGGCTGCTATGTTTACAGTAATGTGTATAGCAGAACCACTATATAGCACTTTAGGTCGTTGCTCGTCTTTGGTGGGTTCATGACGGACAATGCTCGATTTCCGAAGCGGAAGAATGCGCTCCACTCGTTCCACGTTGACAAGCAGTGGTGGAGCGAGCTGGGGTTCAACCCCCTGTTGCCCAATGCTCCGAAGAAGCGTGCCTTCCACCAGGCAGTGATTCTAGACAACTACATGGTCATCCACGGCGGTAACATCCATGTCCACCACGACGTAGAGACCTGCTATGATGACCAGCTGCACTTCTACCACCTCGGATGCCACACCTGGGTTGATATTAAGACGATGTCCAGGGCGTTTGGAGGTAGCTATGCACAGGACGTTACATAATATTATATGTATGTATGTATGTATGTATGTATGTATGTATGAGCACTTGTTATAGCGCGAGCTGGGGTTCCTTCCCAATGCTCCGAAGAAGCGATTTCTACTCAGAGGCGCATCCCGACTACTGCGCGGACACTGAATCGGATGCCACACCTGGGTTGATATTAAGACGATGTCCAGTTTCACGCCGAAGCGTATGTGAGCATTTGCGAGCATTGAAGGACTTGCCCAGGGTCCCTAGGCGGCGGCTTGAGGTGGATTTGAAACCGCAAACCTCCGGCTGCAAGACACCGAACATAACCCTACACCACCACGTCCCACAATGTGTATTGTATTGTATTGTATTGTATTCAAACATTTGTAAAGCGCCTCTCGTAGGTGAACCATTCAGAGGCGCTCTGAATGAAATGTGTGTATGAAAGTATGTATGCACCTTACGTATATGCATTAAGATATGTAGTATTTTATTATTATTACTATTTCTATTACAGGTAATGTTATTACATCCAACATTATTATTCCGATTGATTACCTGGTTCCATATTGGGAAAGCTTGATACAGGTGTACCTTAAGAGTAACGGTGAATCCATTTAGATCAATATCCAGCTAGCTTCTAGCTGAATACGTGCATGCAGTTTATTCACTCAATTAATCAACCACTCGGAATTTATATGACACCCTTTCAAGATATCTACTCAGATGCAGTCCTGACCAAGGCCAGATTTAAGCATGACTGTATATTATGTACATGTTTCAGTGCTTTTTACAGGTGCAAATATCCATATAAATGCTAATATGCACACTTATATACATCCCTTCTGGGTGCCCGATTGTTTCCCTCAAAAGTTAATGAGATAATCATGTGATCTGTCTGTTTTAAATTTCCATACTTATGCTTGGTAATTAATGATTATTCTGGATCACAACTTGTAAACTATTCTCTGGAAACAATAAAAGGATTGATTGAGACATACATACAGACCAACATACATACTTACATATATACATACAATGAAGGCATTTGTCTAGTCCTCTCCCGCACAGTCTGATCTTCCCACTGGCAGTGTACAGTTTGGATGTTCATTATAGTTGAGTTCATTCACTAGGGGGTGCAGGTGGAGCTGAAATCTTGAACCAAATTAGTGTCCAGTCTTATCTAATCCAGTGGCTTCTATAGAGCCATTATCATGATGCACAAGTCCTCAGTTAATGGTCACTTCAAGTGAAATCATAAAGCAGGGATGGCCAACCTGCTGCCCATGGGCCAAATGCGGCCCGTGGGCTGCTGAATGGCGGCCCGCACGGCCCCTTTCTATATAATTTGTGTCTAATTTTTGCCTACTCACTTGTCCGACTACTACAATACTGCATAATAATGATTTCTAAAACACTAAAAAAATTAGTAGTTTAAGTTCTAGTGACCTAGTGTAGTTGTACCTGCTTTTATACTTCTAGTAAAATATGAAATAAACATTTATATTTCTTTCGAGGCTGTGAGGACAAACCTTTGGCAGCCCGCCGCATGCTTACCAACAATTACAGTGGCCCATAGGTCAAAAAAGGTTGGCCACCCCTGGACTAAAGAGTTCATCATAGTTCATTGAAGCAACCTGGTTGAAATCCAGATCATGGAAACCAGAAGTCGGCAGTGATGGACACTACACTAATTGTTAAAGTTAAACTTCAGCTATTTTTCAACCCCCAAAAAATTTGTTGGCAACTGACTTTTTAAATAAGTTTACTAAACTAAATATAGTTCGTTAAACACAGTATACAACTGAACTGTCGTTTGATTCTCTGTTCTCGCTCAGAATCGGAGAGTGAGCCAATGAAAGGCCGCTACGGACATGTCGCAGCAGCGGCTTTTGGCAACACCATCCTTGTCGCTGGAGGATATCGGGGATCTGTACTCGGTGACCTTGTGGCATACACAGTGCCACTGGGCATTGCTAAGTCATTGGTAAGCTCATGAAAATATCGTTTATATAATTAAAATAAATTTTATTTACCACTACTATTAGCTTGGTTTAACAATACTCATTCTATGTCTTCTGCTTTCAAAGTACACCCCATTGTTACATTACTACACGTAGTCCAAGTTCTGGCTTTCATTCTGAGATGTGGAATGTTCTACAAGAAAATCTCACTATATCTTCCAAACTACGTCTATAGTGCAAGTAACTTTCAAACTACCCTCCATTTCCATTATGCCATTCCAAGTTCTGTCCTTAATTTAAAAAGTAATCTTATTACCATATGTCACGGTATGTGTCTCTAAACCGCTTTTATAGTGCTACAGGAAACTACTTCTATAGTGTTACTTGAATCAGCCGCCCTTGTGTAATTTCATGTAAACCAAAGTGCGGTTATGCAGTTGGATAAATAAAGAATATACTTACTTACTTACTGTTACAAATGCCCCATTCATTTAATTGTATTGTATTTGAAAACTTATAAAGCCCCTCTTACAGTGTAAGCTATTCACAGTCACTCTCAGTGTGGAGCCCTGAAGGAATAGGAAAGCCTGTAAACAGTGAACAGGAATGGAAGAGGTCCTAGGCAATATCTTAGCATGGATAGAAGGGGAGGTCATTCCGTGAAGCAGGACTCACAATAGCGAAAGCACGATGTTGGGCCATAGCAGTAATTGCCCGAGCGACAAAGAGATCAAGACGGTCAGTGGAATGAAAGGAATGGAGGGAGATGGCGGAGGAGGGCTTTTGCCATGGAAATGGAGCGGGGTAGTACGAAAGTGTATGATTTATGTCCTTTTTTTGTCGTTTTGATATATAATTCATGTTTATTATTGATTCACACTGACATGAACGCAGTATGATTACAAGTCATGGTATGAACGGATGATTACAAGTTATTTCAGGAGTCGAATTGAACTATATGGCAGCCATGCAGGTTGCCCATCTGTCCTACTGCTCATTTTACCAACACCACCGAGCAAATGGAGGGCTGAGGGTAGCGAGAATCGATCCCGCCTGCATGCAGATCTTCTGCTCTTTGTGCCAGAGTGTTACTATTCACCTAAACCCCTCCCATGCTTCAGTGCCTTTACGAGTTTCTTAAAAAGGCTCAACATAAATAGCCAGACGCATGCATACAGCATCGACGTATAGTGGGTGGACACAGCATAGCACAACTAAAGTTGTAGTGTAAAGTGAAGCTTCCGCATACTGAAGTTTCTGCCATGCATGACATCAGACAGAACTCATTAACATAATAGGTTCTGTGTCTATCCAATAAACGTCGAGGATAATCAGCTAACCGTTTGCGTGCCTGTGACGTCGTGCCTGGCAAATAACGTCGCAGGCACGCAAACGGCTAGGCTTCAGTTTGAATCTCTTATGCTGTGTCCACCCAATATATGTCGATGGCATATAGATTTATATCGTAAAGTAAGTGCCGTGTGTTTAGCACGATGTTCGTTTCTGGAATTCATCCGACCACTGCTTCCTCTACCGGTCGAGTGACTTCTGTAGGGTCGACCCAGAGTGCAGCTGGTGCAGCGCCGGGTCGTCGAGTGCATGTCTTCACCGAGATAACCCAGAGGTCAGTGAACTTATTAGTCAGTTACCGAGACACTTACTAAGTAAGTAAGTAAGTAAGTATATTCTTTATTAAGCCGATTGCAGAAGAGCCGCACTCTGGTGTACAAATATCATAGGACTAATATAAAATCAATTGGAGTGCAGCATTCTTCCTAAAAGTGTTTTCCTCTTATTATTGTCGATAAGAGTCGAGACCCTGTCATGAGGCCGTGGGTGAAGGGTATAGGTAGTTGATTTCCTTGGCAGGAGCAACTTTTGTAAATCATGCCCGGGGTTGTTTAGAACAGCTGCGAAGAGACCAGTATCAGCCTTGCGACAGAGTCGGTCAAAGGTAGGGTACTATACCGCTTTTTAACGCTTTAATGACGAGCTGCATTGGTTTCCCAGTCGCTTTTAGTATGCTCCTCTCGTCGTTAAAGTGCTAAGCACCCCAGAATAGCACTAGATGGTGTTAACTAGTAAGTAAATAGTGCTTAGATGACTAGAAGAGCTGCCACTGGAAGTTTTCCGCAGACATGTAGAGCACAGCCAATGTTTTCCCATGCAGCTGATACATTGTTCAAAGTCCCTGTATTGATTAATTAACACTTGATTTGCATTTAACCGCCTAATCAGCTTACACGCCCTTGTAACAGCGTGGCTGTGTTACAGAACCATAGAAATTATCATTGTTATTATTATTAGCATTCACATCAAGAATTTAACATGCTACATTCAGTTACTTGACTTTTGTTCTTAATGACTTTAACTTTTAACTGAGGCCCTGCAGGTTGTAACTGATGCCACCACTATCTCTCGCTTGATGTATGCTGTCCCAGCCTGGTGGGGATACACCTCAGCCGAGGATAGAAGCAGAATCGAGAAGTTTCTTATAAGAACAAGGCGAATGGGTTATCTCCGGATGGATTCGCCGTCTGCGAACGAGATGGCAAGGACGGCCGATGATCGGCTGTTGTCGGCGGTTACATGGAATGAGGCCCACGTCCTGCGCAGACTATTTCCACCAACAATCAAACGCAATTACAGCCTAAGGCCGCGTCGTCATGACTTCATTTTGCCAACAAAGGATGATAAAAACTTTATACCTAGAGCCCTTTATCAAAACTTATAACTCGAGAACTTAACCCTGCAATCGGTGATCCTAATGCCTAGGCCTTTTCAACCTCTTTTCTTTTCTTATATTAATGCATTTAACCTGTATGTACTGAGCTGCGGTTTGCCAGCCTGATTGGTTCTAATAAACGAAGATATATATATAACATCAGTTAGGTTAGCGCAGGAAGCGCTTTTGTGAGGTATATAAAAGGATACTGTAATAATTGCTTAGATACATCTATGCATTCATACATTTGTTTAAATTAGTAACTTCTATAGTGCCGGTGTCTGATATAACTTCTATAGTATCCATAGGCTGCCTCTCTGTCTCTTACGGACTGATCTTCTGGATGTTTACCTGATTACGGCTTGGTTTTGGTGTGCCATTGGTTGATGCCTTGTGCATTAGACACCGGCGCAATAAAAGTTGCTAATTACAATTACATGGTTACATTTTACAGAGCTGTGGTTCCGGTTTGATTCAGCCGAGCGATTGTCCTGGTATCTGTGAGTCTCTTCACTCGTGTGATGCCTGTGTAGTGCAAGGCCAAGGTGTCGTTGTTGACAATGGCACTGTGAAGGGCTTGAAGCAGAAAGAGCGCTGTGCCTGGTGTGTTAAGGAGGGATCGTGCCAACCCGAAAACGGTCAGAATTGCCTGCCTCCAATGTAACCGAGGGTTTTTATGTAGTGCCATTAATTCACTCATTCATTCTTTCTTTCATTAATTCATTCAGTCTTTCATTCAGTCATTCTTTCATTCAGTCTTTCATTTAGTCTTTCATTCAGTCTTTAATTCTTTCATTCAGTCTGTCATTCATTCATTCATTCAGTCAGTCTTGTTCAGTCATTCATTCATTCATTTGTTTGTTCATTCATTCAGCCTGTCATTCATTCATTCATTCATTCAGTCTTGTTCAGTCATTCATTCATTCATTTGTTTGTTCATTCATTCAGCCTGTCATTCATTCATTCATTCATTCAGTCTTGTTCAGTCATTCATTCGTTTGTTCATTCATTCAGTCTGTCATTCATTCATTCATTCAGTCTTGTTCAGTCATTCATTCATTCGTTTGTTCATTCATTCATTCATTTGTTTGTTCATTCATTCAGTCTTTCAGTCTTTTATTCATTCATTCAGTCTTTCATTCACTCATTCATTGAGATCATTTATGTAGCACCCTCCTGATGGCTACTTAATATGAATTATGTAAAGCCATCAATCTAAACATGCACATGCACACACGTATCCTTTTGCACGCACGCGCATACACGTGCTAAGATCTCCTTACAGCATGCTGTCTTTTGATGTGTAATTGGTAGAGTCATTTGGTATAATGCATTCAGATACATGAATTTATATTTAAATACAGCTATAGAAGACAAAGGATGTTCTCAATTATCCTCCATAGCCTGTCCTTTTGTCACTGGAGCCTCAATGATCTGATCAAGTTCTGTACAATGGAATGTGATTTTGCAATGCGGCTTATAAGTAACAATCAATCAGTCAGTCAATCAATCAGTCAATCAATCAATCAATCAATCAAAATTTATATAGCACTCCTTCAAGATCTCTACTCATTAAGATTACTTTGCAGCACTGTCCAGATTAGATTAGATTGCTATGTTGTTTTATATGTGGTGTAACTTTTCATGTAACTATTAATTTTATATTATATTTCTTGTAGATCGAAGGGGTGTTTGCAATAACAGTCGAAGCACAGCATCAGGGTTGGAGGGCTGGTGGATGGGGCGTTGCGCCTTGGTCACTACACTTGACCAGTGTTGGGCAGAGGACTACCCTGCTGGACTACACTGGATCAAATACCGTAGCCCAGTGGACTGGACCTTACCAGATGAGGTATCTTTTAGTCGAGATATTTGTTCCAGAGTGTGCAATACAGTACAACTGAAATATGATTGTCATCAGTCACAAAGTTCAGAAGTGCAAATTGAATCATGATCATAATTGCAAACTCAAAATTTCTAAAGCACTACTCTGAAGCAAGGCACAGGGCACCAGCTTATTCACGAGGGCTGCATTGTGTCAGAGGGGTTGTACAGAGATTGACGTCCAGTGGAGGTATGAGTTATGTTGCCAAAGAGGAGAAAGAGCAGCTGTTAAGGCGGGTTTCGTTGAGGATGAGAAACCTTGGAAGGCAGAGGATCGGATGGATTAGGGTAGGAATTGAAGCTCAGAATAGGAACATTATGAACTACAAACAGTTTAGAAGCAGTACAGTTTTAGTTTAGAGTGCAAGTCTGCAAGATAATCATGTAAGATTGTACTGTATTTGATCATTTATAAAGTCCTTCTTGGTGTCCCAACAATCCTCTACCTCATTTCAGAAGCGCTCCCAGTGCGAGATACTCCGAGAGAAGAGGAAGGTTTTCAGGTGAGAGAAAGAAGTAGAGATGTCAGGTAGAGATATAGAGCATAGATAGTCCATTCGATAGAGGGACCTATGCAGGCAAAGGTTGAACCATTGTGGTCCTAACATGGGGAACGAACAGGTCAAGCCGATCAGAGGATCTGAGAGGACACAATGACGTGGCAGAGAGTGGATGGAGATTGACCTGAACATGAGGAGGTAGAGGATTGCAACAACCATTACTTACAAGGTGGCGAGATGGTTGAATGGTAACATACTGGCATGAAGATCAGAAGGACGCTGTTTCGATACCCGCTAGCCCCATAAGCTTGAGTCAGCCTTCAGCACCCTGGGGCGACTGTAAGATAAGTAGGACAGATGGGCGCCTAGCCTTACAGTTGAATTCGACTCCTGTTAAACTTGTTGTCATCTGTTACTACTACTATATCATGTAATCTTACAGCACACTTGTCAGTTTGAATTAATAAACGATTATTATTATTATTATTTAGTCGTGGTGTCATGTTGCTTTGGTCTGTTTCTCGATTTCCAGGTGAACATCGTGCGGAACTCGAGTATGAATTTTCAGTTCAATTCCATGTTTGACGCAGAGAACGTTGAGAACACCCATTACATTGCCCTATATCGGGGGTTTGTGTATCCGTTGGGGGCTCCGAAAGCAGATGCGCACCTCAAGATGTATCTCGTCGCTTCAGCAGCCAATGCCGTGATATACGTGAGCAACAACAGCAACCCAGCCAACAAGGTACTAAGACATGATAATCGGTAGCATTATGGTGTAAGGCTGGCATGAGCAACTAGGAAGGGATTTATCACTAGGATGCTATACAATTACTAATCATATTTTAGTAGTATTTAACTTTTTACACATTATTATTATTAATATTATTACTTCGATGTTTTATCATTATCATTATGTAACTGTTGTCCCATTGTGCATTTGCAATTGGTGTATTAAAAACCACACTTTCTTGTAGTTTTTTGTGATGCAGCAAAATTCCTTCTTACCTTACATTACACCTTGCTCTGCTGTGTTACAGGAGAAGCTTGCTGAGGTGGACATGGCAACGTACAATGTGGAGCAGGTGAAACGACCCAACCACGCCCCAATTTTTCCAGACGAGAGGCGGGGCTTCAAGTACTACATTGAGGAGCGGGTGTCACAGGCTGTCGCTGGCCTGGCCAACACGCAGGTCGCCTCCACCATGAACCTCGAGTGGACGGGGGCCCTGGTCACTCCAAAGCGACAGAGACAGGTAACTTAGGATGCATACAAACAGTCAAGCTTATAAATAATCTGAATTTTGATCTTCATTATCAGTCACGAACATCACTTAAAACTCGTTATAAATGCCTTAAAATGGACAAATTTGAACTTTTATTCTCATATTGTATAGTCTGATGCCTTGTGCATTAGACACCGGCGCAATAGAAGTTGCTAATTACATCTTTAGGCAAGTCTCTGCTGGCCAGAAAGACATCGTCGGTGGGCTGTGGGCCAGCTTTTTGACACCCGTGCAATACTGGATGTTCATGTTAATGCATTAATTTGACAGAGTTTCACGTCGGAGTTCCTCGAGCCGTTCAACAGCAATGGAGTCTCGTGTCCCGAGTACAGTACGTGTCTGGCGTGCATGACCGATACTTCTTGTGGCTGGTGTGTTGACTCCTGTATCGCAAGGAATGAATCGGAGAAGTCGCAGTGCAGGACGACATTGGATCATCCGGCGCTCATCCTCAATGCAAGCCACTGTCCTGTCTGCACGGACTTTGTTGAGTGCTCCACCTGTCTTGAGGTTGGTTTTGGGTTTGGGTGGATGGGCTTGGGGTTACTGGTTGTGGGGTTGTTAGTTTGGGGTTACTGGTTTTCTGGTTATTGGTTTTGGGTTACTGGTTTTGAGGTTTAGCGTTTATGGCTTTAGATGTAATGGTTGTAGCGTTGGTTGAGAACACTGTTGATTTTGAATGGTGCTATATAAATGTTCGATTACATTACATTACGTAGTGCTGTATGTATGTATCTGACTACTTGTTAAGTGCCTGGCAAGAACCACACGAGGATGTTAAAAGGGCTGATGGTTTAGATTGATTTTATTAGGGCTAATGGTTTTAAGGCTAATGAGTTTTGGGTTAATGGGTTTTGAGGTTAATAGTTGTAGGACTGATGATTTTTTTGTATTGACGGTTTGCGGTTAACGATGTTTAGTGGCTTCAGGTTTATGGCTTATGGTTGATTTGACAAGAAACCAGCCAGATTGTTGTATTTGATCATCTGCTTGCTGGAATTATTGGTAGCCCATAAGGTTGACTGAACCTTTCACTCCCTAGGTGGTGACTGTAAAATGAGCAGTAGGACAAAGGGGCGCCTTGCAAGCTTCCATACAGTTAAATTCGAATCCTGTTAAACTTGTTAGCCTCCTTAGCCTCTTACCCATTTGACTATTATTTTTCTTTGAATCCATGTCTAAACTGCAGATTTTGTACCTTGTTGCATTTGTGTCAACAAGTTTGTGCAATAAAGGAATAGTAGTAGTACTGCAGTAGTATCATTGGTTATGTACTATATTGTGTATTCTGTTACAACTATATCAGGGGTCTCCAAAGTACGGCCCGCGGGCCACATCCGGCCCGATAAGGTCTTTAATCTGGCCCGCGGAACTCTCCTCGAAGAAACAAACTCAATTGGGAAAATTGAAAATTTTAACGCAGCTGTACCCACACATGCATATTGCCAAAATCCATGTCGCTGTTTGTACTGCACTGTGCCTGATATGCAATGACACCATTGCAGTGCTTAAAGAGTACAATATTCTGAGACATTATGAATCCAAGCATTCATCGCATTACTCAATTCACTGGACAGCTGCGCATAGAGAAATTTTTTCTTTGGAGTTTTGGCCCGTGGAGCTTTAGAAAGTCAGCAATGTGGCCCCCCGCTGGAAAACTTTGGAGACCCCTGAACTATATCATGTAATCTGCATACTTGTCAGTTTTAATTATTGAACAAATATTATTATTATTATTATTTTGAAGGAATCAGTTGAATTACTGAATGTTTGTACATGCATGTTAGTTTGAGCGGTTGGGCTGTGGTCTGAAGCGGCTGACAGAAAAATTGACTGATGCTTTTAGGATGAATTCTGTGAGTGGCTGACCCCAGAGGCACGCTGCGTTCGTCGGGGTCGATTTCCTTGGGCTGTGACGAATGCTTCCAACTGCCCTGTCAACTGTCTCAGGTAGATGTGAAGCAAATACGTGTTTGTTACGCTGATGCGTGATGTGGTGTGGTGTCACAGGGATTTTGATCATTTATTTTTCAAATGATAATCCTCACCCAAACCAGTTTGGGGAACCCATTCAGTAGCCTGGCCTACTTGGTTTCAGTTGGGGCCCTTGGGGGCCCTGTTTTAAACTAAGTTATTATTATTATTATTATTGTTATCATTATCGCTATCAGTATAATTAGTTTTGCATAAGCATTTTCACAGCCCTGTATATAAAACTGGTTCATTCTTTCTTCTCAGTTACTTTTGTCATTTCATTCACAACTTTAAGACTTACCTTATTTGAATTGCTTATCCACCATAGGCTGCCTCTCAGTCTTAGCAGACCAATTTTCTGGATATTGACCTAATAATAATAATAATAATAATAATAATAATAACAATACAATATTGACCTGATTACAGCTTGGTTGTGGTGTGTCACCGGTTGATGCCTTATGCTTTAAACTAAAACTGGTGATTGGGCCTTTCAGGTTACTGGTCCACGTGCCTGGAACAGTCTTCCTGCACCTATTCAGGAAGCGAAAAGCCTTTATGTTTAAAAAAGAACAGTTAAAAATGTACTTGCTACATAACTCAGAGCATTTGTGCTGACAGTTGACAGTGAGTGTGTGTAAAGCATCCAAGAAGTGGAAAAGTGGCTTCCTACTGATGATCCTATATAAATTGTCATAATTACAATTTCAATTAAAACATTTGAGTTCACAGTGTGTGAAACATCCTAGAATTGTTTTGGTCTTGTAATCGCAACAACAGTGCTTGCTCTTGACGATGATCTAGAAGTTGTCATATTTACAATTAGACTCTGGTGCTATATAATTGTTAATTAATTAATTAGTTGTTTTGGTCTTGTAGTCGCAACAACAGTGCCTGGTGCATAAGCGACAAGAACGAGTGTGCCTGGTGCGAACAGTCACAGCTGTGCTTTGCGTTTGTCGAGTACGTTCTGCGTTACCCATACGGCAGCTGCAATGAGTGGGTCGACAGCTTGAGCATCGATCCGATCGAGGATTGCCAGCTGCTGAGCACTTGCGGGTCTTGCCTCGGTAGATACATGTGCGGATGGTGTGGAAATGTCGACAACCCAACCATCGGGGTCTGTCACCGGGGCGACTTCAGTGGTGAGTTTTTGACGGGTTAACAGGTTTTCATATGCAAGAGTGTCAGGTGAGGCAATTCAAGAACTGATACAATACAATACAATACAACAGGGCTGTTAACAATACTGGAAGAAAGTATTGGCAATACCAATACCAATACTTCATAATAAAAGTATTGCGATACCAATACCAATACTATTTCTTAAAAGTATTGCAATACCGATACCAATACTTTCACCAATACTTTTCGATAAGTAAGTTTACGTTTAATCACGTAATATAGATTCTTTCCCTACACACCAACGATCATAGGTGGCAGAATGAGGCAATTTTCGAAGAACGAGGCAACTTTTGAAGCGTAAAGAATTATTTCTCGCTATTTGTTGATCGTGACTTACTCAAGCGGATGAGAAAATATATAAATTGTAGTGGAAAAAGTATTGGTATCGAGTATCGCTGACAGGCTTAAAAAAAGTATCGGCGATACACATGCGATACCAACAAAATAAAACTATCGCGATACTCGATGCGATACTGAAAAAAGTATCGGCGATACCAAGTATTGCGATCTTTATCGCGATATTAACAGCCTTGCAATACAACTGTATTTGATATTGCCCTCCTTCCAAAATTCAGAAGTGCACTCGACCATAGTTAAGAACTTAATTAACTTCACGAAAGACTAAGGTTCACAATGCTTCTGTTTTACTAAAAGTCTACAGATGTACAGTCAAACATCTCAACAGGAGAAACGTTAACTCATAGATTTCTTTCCCTTATATACCCTTTAAGTAAACCGGTTTCATCACCAATCATGCATAACCAAAGGATTGACTAGACCTCTGACCTTCAGAACCAGTGGCGTAACGAAGGGTTTCAGCGCCCAGGGGCAAGGGTTGATGACTGCGTCCCCTTTTAATTTTCTTGTTGACTTTTAATCATTCTTGTCATAGTACTGTGTACCACTGAAAGCTAATTTTGCGCCCCTCTGGTGCTGCGCCTGGGGGCGACTGCCCCCCTCTGCCCCCTTCGTTACGTCACTGTTCAGAACACCTTGACACATCTTAATTAACACTGTGTATAGCATCACGCGTCCCCTCACTTCTTACTTCCATATCACATAGATGCATCATGCAACAATATATATATATACCGGTATATGTATGTATGTATGCATATATATGTATGTCTAAGCATATATGCATAGATACATAATGTAGGTATGTATGCCTTCAGGTGTGAATTCAACAGCCAACTGTTCCAAGCTGATATCTGACAAGCATGGTAGAGCCATTTCAGAAGATGCTCTCTGGTCGTACGAAGAATGTCCGGACGTTGATGAGTGTCGCCATCAAATGAGCAGTTGCCATGCCAACGCATCCTGCATCAACACGCACGGGTCGTTCACCTGCGTCTGCAACCGAGGATTTGCTGGAGATGCTGTTCTTCACTGTAACCGCACGTTAGTAATCTCTTTCTTCCCTGGTCTAGGGCTTCCATGTAACGGCACAGACTTCAACGCATCCAAAACTCCTAGCTTACATAGTGCTGCGTGTCCCACTACGAACAAGGTCCTTAGTCCTACTCAATACATCTTCCGCATGAATTGCGTCTTGAGCGCCTCGGCCTTTCTCTTCCTCTGTTTCGGAAATGCCTGAAGACTATCTTATTTGTTAGAGACAGCATTGACCTGGGTCGGGAGCGCCTCTGAATCTCTGAATGGCGCTATACAAATGTTCAATTACAATTACAATTACTCCATGAGCTGCATTGGCTTCCTGTTGAGTTCACAATAAAATTTAAGTTGGCCTGTTTGACCTGCAAAACCCTCAGCATCAGCTCACCTCCCTACCTTCAATCACTACTAACTCCCATACATCCATCCTCGTTGCCTGCAATCATCAAGTACAGGTCTATTAGTTGAACCCCGATGCAGAATAGTTATGGGCTCACGTGCATTCCATGCCTCTGCCCAAGGAATGGAATCGACTGCCACTCTCTTTGTAACTCACATTCACTTCCTTCCTTCTTTAAAGAAGCGGCTAAAAACTCACTATTTCTCATTGACTTTCAAGCACTTGGATATCCAACTGCATCGTCTCGTGGTGGCTGATTATCCGCACCTCAGATTCACATTTCTGTGTGACCGTGCACGCGTTACAAATTTAAGTTGTTTTGTTGTTGTTTCAGGTGCTACCACGTCTGCATTCACGGTCACTGTTCCGGTCCACCGGACTTTGAGTGCAGCTGTGACATCGGTTGGACTGGTGACGATTGTTCAGTCGACTGTGGATGCAACAACCACAGCACATGTCGCGTTGCCATTGGACAGTGCGACAGTTGCCAACACAACACTATCGGACCAACGTGCGACCGATGCGTCCCAGGAAGTTACGGAAGTCCTAGATCAGTGGCTGGTAGGTCTAATCTAATCCATTCTAATTTAAATCCATTCTAATCTAATCCAGTCTCATTTAATCCATTCTAATCTAATCCATTCTGATATGATCTATTCTAATCTTATCTTATCAATTCTAATCTAATCCATTCTAAGATAATCCATTCTATTCAAATTTAAATCCATTCTAATCTGATCCATTCTAATCTAATGCAATCCATTTTATTCTATTCTAATCATATCTGTTCTAATCTAAATCCATTTTAATCTAATCCATTTTAACCTAATCCATTCTAATATGATCTAAAGACTCGTTGTTCTTCCTAGTTGCATGTCAGTATGCTGGACTGTCAGTCAAAAGTCGAGGTTCAAATCTCTGCCAGTGCAGCAAGATGTCTGGACATTTCTGTGAATGAGGGCATATCAGAGATCTTGTTTACATCTTGAGACACCCTCTTTGACTTGCTCCCTTAGCAAACTTATATAATCAGATAGCGAGGGACAGGACTGGCCACCTGCCCTCATAATCACAAACCAAGGCTAAGAAAATGAAGTCACTTACACTTTGTACTCACTGTTTTCCACCTGCTCTCATAATCGTAAGCCAATATGCTTTCCAGTTCGTGGTTATGGGGACTTCAGTGTTTTTTTATGGGTCGTTCTAGTTTGATCATGAGGTACTCTGGTGGGAATGTGGGGTATTCTGGTGTTATATTGGGGTGGTCTTGTTTGACCATGATTCATTCTGGTGTGATCAGGAGTTATTCTGGTGTGATCAGGAGATAATCTTGTTTGATCCTGGGACTTTATGGTGTGATCATGAGGTATTCAGGTGTGATCATGTGAGTAGCTTGTTTGATAGTGAGATGTGATCATGAGCTATTCTCATATGATCATCATATTCTCATGGGTGATCATGAGTAAGGGTTGTAATTAATTTCACCGATCTTCACGAAATTGCATACGTTTCTTAGCAGCTTCACACTTGTTTAACACACTGTAACCTAAAGTAGTGTTACAATACAGAATATGAAGTGTGGCTATGTATGTTACTTACAGGGTGTCATCTGTGTGATTGTAATGGACATGGAGATCCGTTGCTTGGTGTATGCGATAACAGTTCAGGCGTCTGCTACTGCACAGATAACACGGTGGGGAACCAGTGCGAAAACTGCTCCAAGGATCACTACGGCAATCCAAGGTTGGCGTCTTTCTTGATTTCAGATTCAGTGCCAATGCTGCCTATGTTAATGACGATATAGAAATTGTCAGATTAGATTCGATCAGATTAATTTCGATCAGATTATGAGATTCGATTGGAATAGATTTGATCGGATTAGATTCAGTCGGATTCGATTGGATCAGAGTAGATTCGATCAGAGTTGATTTGATCAGAGTTGATTCGATCAGAGTTGATTTAATCAGAGTTGATTCGATCAGAGTTGATTTAATCAGAGTTGATTCGATCAGATCAGTTTAGATCAGAATAATTAAATAAGAACTGGTGAGAGTCACTAGAAGTGATTTATAGTCTGTGTTTTAATAAATAGCAGCCATTGCTTATGATAATGGCTCTATAGAAGTCACCAGATTAGGCAAGATTAGATTAGATTTAGCTTGGTACAGTCAGATTAGATTAGATCAGACAAGGGTAGGCATCTGCGAATCGGAGATGACCAGTGCACTTTGCTTGTAGGAATGGCGGCCACTGCTACCGGATGTGTGACGGACGGACAATCATCACACATGCGACATCGGGTGCCCTCGGGTCACACCGTGGCAAGGGAACCGAAGGAGGTCACGTCTTCTGCCTCTGGATTCTGACAGTCCATGAGAACCTTGAGGACGCCCTGAGGCCACAGAATACGCTTCCCACAGGATCCCTTCAGGCTGTTCCATCCATCACGTTTACCATCGGAACAGATATGCAGATCTTGTGCTCACAGGTACTTGTGTGTGTGTGTGTGTGTGCATTTGTGCAATGTAATGTAATTAGTAATTTATATAGCGCCGCACACAGCCGAGGCCATTCAGTAGCGCTCCCAGTGCGAGAACCCCGAGAGAAGAAATAAGTTTTAAGGAGAGAGAGAGAGATGAAGACAATGATCCAGAAAGGAAAGTCTCACGCAAAGTGAAGGGAAGGGCATTCCATAAAGAGGGCCCAGTGATGGCAAAGGATCGAGTTTGAGCAATCGTGGTCCTAGCTCGTGGGACAAAGAAGTCAGACCGGTCCAGAGATCGGAGAGGCCGATGAGAAGATGCAGAAAGAGGAGGACGAATGACGTCCCTGTGTATGTATTAGAGCTGTACCGATATCGCTTTTTGCCGATTATGCCGATACCGCGTATGGCCGATTATTAAATTGCCGATACCGATAGGCCTACCGCGTATAGCCGATTATTAAATTGCCAGTACCCATTATGAGACCGAATATTTCATTATTTGTTTAGTCAAAATGTTCGGTTCCGAAACATAAACCAGTAATCTAGCGTCACAACTATAAAGGTGGACGTTTAAATTATTATTATTATATTCGTTTATTGGTAACAACAACAAAACTGATAGTCACACCGCTATCAGGTACATTGTGAGTAAACAAGAGTCACGAGTGAATGCTAAGCAAGATTATAGCATAAAACAAGAGCCCATAATTTATTAGAGCGACAATAAGGCGAGAAATTGTCATCAACTATGTCCAATTGTCCATGCCTGATGAATTGTTTAGTTATTATTAGAAGGAGAGAGGGACTGAGAATGTGATGAGAATGCATGCATGCTATCTATATAAGACTATATTAGATATTTATCAGGATTGGTGGGCAGGTGATGGCTTTCTATACAGGACTCGTGAGATTAAATGTTTATCATCTTTAGTAGGTAAGACAAAGTTAAGTTGGGAAATTAATGTTTTAATGCGTAAATAATAAGGGACGTAAAACGATAGATGAAAATCGAAGCAAATACCTTGGAATATGCAATAATTCAAGTAAAATATTAAATTATAACACAATTTTGACATCGGCACCGATTAACCGATTATTGCTACCGATACCCGATTATGCCGATTGTTCTAATAATCGGCCCGATTACGCGTATGGCCGTTAAATCGGTACAGCTCTAGTATGTATGTGTGTGTTTGTGTGCTTGTATGTGTTTAGGCGTGCACATGTGTGTATGTAGTATGTATATATGTATATATTATTATTAATGTTTGCATTTGATAAGCACCACTACCTGATGACCAAGCATCTGTCAGTGGCACTGAACAATTGTAACACAGTAACCGTCTCATGGGAGTAGGAGCGAACCCATACCGTCCATGTTACAAGGCAAGCGCTCTAACGTATTGGCTACTGTGTTCCACTGTGTGTATGCAGTTGTTTTTGTATGTATGCGTTTATTTATGTATGTATGCATTTGTTTATTTATATGTATACATTTGTTTCTATGTGTATGCATTTGTCCATGTATTTGTCTATGTATGTATGCATTTGTTTATGTATGTATGCATTTATTTATGTATATATACATTTGTTTATGTACATTCGTGTGTATGCATGGATATGTATATGTATTTGTATGTGTGTATAGATCTATCATATATGTGTATGACCATTTGTGTAGCGTCACTCGTTAACATATCAAAATTTCGCATGGAGTTAGTTTACTCAAAAGGTATGCAATCATTTTCAGTTTCAATGGACGTTGTTTGTTCTGCTTTTGCCTAGGATTACGTCTTTGTTTACGATGGCATTCCCTCGTATCCCGGTTTTCTCGTCGGGAGTGGACAGGAGACGGAGGCCCAGCTCTTGGCCGCCATCTGTGGACAGAATCTCGATCGCAGCGTCACCGTTCTTGCCACTTCCGGTTCTATGACGGTCTTCTTTGAGGCGATTGTTGGAACAGGTAACATCATTGTTCACTTATTGGTCAGATGTGCTATCCACCCATGTAGCTTTTTATTATTGTTTTTTTGTTATTATTTTTTATAATTATTATTAATTTACCTGCAACAAATGTAATTCAGCAGGGACCGAAAAATTACGCTAGCTCTGTTTATTGGTAATAATGATAATAATATTATTATTATTTTCTAAAATATTTTTACCCGAAGTAAGCTTAATCCAGGGGAGCCAAAAAATTCTGCTAGGAGCTGTTGTTGTTACTTGTTACGAGTACCAATCCTCAGTATTTTAAGAATGAAACTGGTGCATTAATAATAATAATGATAGTAAAAGACCATACCCTCTTCATATATTGCAGGATTTGCCAATTTTGGAAATGTGTGTATATATGTGCATGTTTGTCGTGCGTGTATGTGTGCATGTACGTGTCCATGCACAAAGCACGCATTTGCGTGTCAGTGTTGAATGTATGTGTCCATGCACAGAACATGCTTAAATGCATGTTTGTGTGCATGCACAGAGCACACTTGGGTTTGTTTGTGCACATGTAATTGTGCATATGCGGAACACGCGTGTGCGTGTTTTTGTATATATATATGTATGTATGTGCAGAACATGCAAGTGTATTGTATTGTATTGTATCTATCAATTTATATAGCGCCTCTCGCAGTGCACACCAATCAGAGGCGCTCCAAATGTGTGTGTTTATGCGCAATTGCGCATGTATGTGTGTATGCAAAAAAATGCTCATGCATGTTTGTGTACACGTACTGTATGTATACATATGCAAAATTTTTACATTTTGGCATCGTTCTGTATTGCAGCACATGTGACGCGTGGCTTCAATGCCACCTACCGTTGTCACACTTGCGCGGAGGAGTGTCGCGACCTCTGTACTGTTGACAATGACCGGTGCGTCAACGGCATTGCCAAGTGCGACCCAACTGTGTGCACAGGCAACCGCACTTGCATTGACGACGTATGCGAGTGCAGGGATGGACTCACTGGACCGGATTGCAGCGTCGAACTCTGTCCGTTTAACTGTTCGTCTGGAACGGGTCAGGGATTCTGCCTCGAGGTACGACGTGGATCGATTCAATTCAAGTGACTTTTGTTGAGTGGTGGACCGGAATCTAAGCAGATCTCATGGATGGATCTCATGATTCATTGGATGAATGGGTGGATGGATGGATGGATGGATTGGTGGGTAGGTGGATGGATCATGGATGGATGTATTGGATGGATGGATGAACGTACAGATGGAGGAAGGGAGGGCATGATAGACGAGTGGTTTTCTGGATGGATGGATGGATGGATGGATGGATGGATGGATGGATGGATGGATGGATGGATGGATGGATGGATGGATGGATGGATGGATGGATGGATAGAGTGATGCGTGGGTGGATGGATGGGTGGATGTTTTAGATGGATGGATAGATGGATGTGTTGGATGGTGGTGGATGGATGAATGGATGGGTGGATGGATAGATGCGTTGTATGGATGACTTATATAGTGCCATTACCTAGTAGGCCTAATCTATCTAACCGAATGACTTCTATGTTGTCATTTTCTATTGTGATATAACTGTGTCTAGCTAACGGTTTCTCTAGTTCTGTTAGCTACCATGCCAATCTCTAATCTAATCTAACCTGATGACTTTTTAACACTGCTATCCATCCAATCTAATCTAAATTACTTCTGTAATACTGTAATCTAGTGTAGTCTACTGTCTCCTATGTCACCATTTCTAATCTAACCTACACACAAGATGTATGTACACTAGAGTGCGATCATGTGTGTACATACTCTGAACATCATGCCATCTGTCAGCTTTCAATGAGAATCTGTTTGTTGGTTCCACGTGTATGTGTGGGCCCTCCACTGGTTACTCTTCTAACTTACTGTGCATTGTTTTCCTATGTGATGCATAATTTTGTTCGTAATGATACTTAACATCATATAGGCTAGCGCAGACAGCACCTCTGAGTAGGTCTCTGGAAGAGGCGCTATATAAATTCTTAGAATGAAAGAATGAATGAATGCAACTAGTATAATAAGGAATATACTTACTTCCTTACTTTCCTTTTTAGATATTTATATTTCAGACCACATAACTTTAACCTTCGTGACAAGGACTCACGAAATTTTATATCTCGTATGTTATTCCTGAACTCTTACTAAGCTATTATTACTTCATACTATAATATCTAGATGTATTTTTTCTATGTACACCTACAGCGTTATGTCTGTTGTTAACACAATAAACGAATATATGATGATGATGTCTGTGTTTTTCAGGAACAGGAGCGATGTGTTTGCAGCCCTGGTTTTGGTGGTCTTGGCTGTTCCGAAAGACTTGATCCGACCCACGTCGTCTACACCCCAGTCCTAGGTCCCAGACAGCTGAACCGGACGCAGAATCGTATCGGCCATTCGCTTATCTCCTGCGATGATGGAACGCTCTACTTGTTTGGTGGCTATGCTCCTGGTGTCGGCTTACTCAACGACCTCTGGAAGTATGATCCAGGTCGAGATGAGTGGACCCTTTTAAAACCTGCAACAAACGAAGAACCAGACCAGAGGTATGTTTCTGTGTTTACTTTTTGTGTTTGTATGCATGTATGTTTGAATGTTTGGTTATGTACTAATGTACAGTATGTGTGTGTGTATGTGTGTGTTTGTATGTGAGTGCGTGCGTTTATGTGAGGTAAGACCATTTATTATGGATCTTTGGTGTGGCATACCATACCTTAAGGTTTGATATGGAACTTGGGGTGGTCAATGCAAGATTATTATTATTATTACTATTGGGGCACAGTGGCCGATTGGTTAGAGCGCTCGGCCTGTGATGCGGAGAGTATGGGTTCGAGCCTAGTTCGAGGCAGTTACTGTGTAGGGACCTTGAGCAGGTCCTTAACTCAAGATTGCTCTGCAATATAATTGGATCTGCGACTTCGTTGTGTGTGCACTTCTGAACTATGCTGTAAGGAGGACAATATCAAAGTACAGTTGTATTGTATTGTATTATTATTATTATTTTTATTATTATTATTATTATTATTATTATTATTATTATTATTATTATTATTATAAGTTCGAACCTGTTAGATGTCGGGCAGATGGTTGAATGGTAATGCCACACAGTTAAATTCGACTTCTGTTAAACTTGTTATCATCTGTTACTACTATATCATGTAATCTTACTGTGTACTTGTCAGTTTGAATTAATAAATGATTATTATTATTATTTTTATTATTCTCTGCATTACAAGGCAATTGATTTTAACCAATCAGCTGCCTTGACCCACCTTGCTTTAATCAATAGGCTGCCTTGACCCACTTTGCTCTAACCAATCAGCTGCCAAGACCCACTTTGCTCTACCAATCCGTTGCCTAACCAATCGGCTGCCTTGACCCATATTGCTCTAACCAATCGGCTGCCTTGACCCACAAGACAACCTATCACTTGAATTTATTTGAATCCATCCTTGTTTCCTTTGATTTTGATGAGTGTAATGTTTCTATCATTGGACATGTAGAGTCCTGCTAGTCTGACCTTTTTTGTTGATCTTGAACAGGTATTACCATGCAGGTGTCTGCATACCAAACGTTCATGCTTTCTACATTTTCGGTGGAATCGTCGCCCGAGTCGGTCCAACGCAGGATCTGTGGAGGTACAATCTGGACAGCGGTCGATGGAATAAACTCAAGGTCAGGACAATAAATAGATCAAGATCTCCAAGTTGAACTCACACCCACTGAGAAATATGAATGGATGGATGGATGGAGGAAGGTGCGGATGGATGGATGAATGGATGGATGGATGGATGGATGGAATGATTAATGCAATGGATGGATGGTTGGTTGGGTGGGTGGATGGTTGGGTGGGTGGATAGATAGATGGATAGTTTGGTGTTTTTTTAATGTAATGTAATGTAATGTAATGTAATTAGCAACTTCTATTGCGCCGGTGTCTAATGCACAAGGCATCAACCGATGGCACACCAAAACCAAGCCGTAATCAGGTCAACATCCAAAAGATCAGTCCGTAAGAGACAGAGAGACAGCCTACGGTGAATGGGGTGGACAGGGGCGGCGCTGGCCGGGGGTCCAGGGGTCCGGACCCCCCCCCCCAGCTGTCGCTCAGACCATTTCTCCAATTCGTGTAAATCCGAAGAGATTTTTTTTGGTGGGGGTGGGGGGTCTGGTTTCGCTGACAGCCTTGCAACTAATGTCATGACTTTGTAACTCTTTCCAATATATTAAATTAATATTATGATCATCACTATTTATTAGGTCTACTCAAATTCTTTAAATTATATTTAACTTACTTACTAAACCTCTCTGCACTGCGTGCTTATGATTGGTACGTCATTGGTCCGTGTGTACAGTGTTGACTCTTAGTGAAAATAATAACAATAATAATTTTATGGCATCATTAAATAGAAATCCGCTTACTGAACTGGTTGATGATATTGATTATGTACTTCATTGTGGATCAAATCAGCCCAAAGGATTAGTATTTAAAGCAACTCTGTTCTTGTTGCTGGACGCCTGAAAAGCTTGAAGTTTCAGGAATCTTGGTACGACGGTCGGCCATGGCTGGAGTACAGTCTTGCTGTTTCTACTGCCGATTGTTTCAACCAAAAATCAATGGTATTTTATGCAACTTGTAAATTACTTTACTGACAAGTAAGGAAACGTTGCTAAACGTAGCTAAATTTGTCTTAAGCCCAAGAGGTTTTGCCACTATAAGAGAGACAAAAACTTATAAGCAATAGTTAAATATCTTTTAAACTTGTCACGACACATATTGATGTTTGATGTTTTCTTCTGTTTCAATGTTTTAACTGGATGTTTACAAAATCAAATTAATTAAGATAAAATAGTAATTACATGTTTGCAAATTTTTTGACCAAGTCAACGTAACAACTAACAAATCAAGTTCATTTTTAAGCTATAAATGTTTAGTTCAGAGTGGCTAAAATGAGCTCCATATGGCAACATTATACTCCAAAAGCGTTGGCTGGGGCGGAGCCCCAGACCCCGCTGGGGGAGCTTACGACGCCCCCAGACCCCCTAATCGTGGGCAGCTTCGCGCCTTCGGCGCTCGCAGTGCCTCGCACTCGGGCGCCTGCCACGCAGCTTGCAAGTTAATTTCATCTTCGTGGACCCCCCCAGAACTAAAAACCCAGCGCCGCCCCTGGGGGTGGATGGATGGATGCTTGCATGCATTGGATGGATAAGTGGATACATAGATGGATGGATGCATTGGATAGATATATGGACACATTTGATAGGTGGATGGATGTGTTGGATGGATGGATGGATCATTGACTGGTGGGCAAGGGCTGATCTTCCAGTGACATTTTAAATTGTTGATTGAACTGAATTCTGTTCTGGCTTCTTTTCTTTTGAGCTTCTTAGCAGTATTTTCTTATTTGATGAACTTATTTCTGGACCCATACGGTGCCTTGAGTGGTTAGATATTGGTGGCATCGACTTCATTGGCTGATGGCTCAGTTGAAGTTGACCAGGAAGGTGCTTCTCTACTTGCTGCGAGACAGACAGACAAGACAGACAGTCATTTCTCTGCTATTATTATTACTTATTATTATTATTATTGTTGTTGTTGTTGTTGTTGTTGTTTGATTACTGTACATTTACCAGTACTTACTTGATCCTCGTTCTTATATTCTGTGTCTTAGGTCTCTGAGAACAATGGTTCTTCGCCTCCGATGCCAATGGCCGGTCACACGATGACCTTGGTCGATGATATAAAGGTCTGGGTCGTCGGAGGATTCTCTTCTTCTTCCTACTTCTCTGAAAGTGTTTTCATCTACGATGCAGGAAGCAACCGATGGACCGAACTGACTGACGTACCTGGGGCTAGGCCAACAGGTGGGTCTTCTTATGGGTCTGTGGCCTACTATGCTCAGACTTGGACAACTTGTGTGTCTTTTATGGGTTTGCTGAACACACTGAATACAATGCCATGCATGTCCAGCAGAAAACTGTTCCAAGAAAAACGTCTAAGACCTTCATCCCCTCCCACTCCCCTATATGATATCCTAGTTTGTGTAAGCGTGTTATCTGTCTGTCAGTGTCTACTTGTACACTCCATTTAGACCCCGGCCATTGTCCCTTGGTTGTCTTGGTACCACCTAAGGCAGACTCATGTCCCTCCCCCTACCCCGATCCGTCACGTGTCTACTGGCAGGTGAAGTGGCTATTACTCATCCGCCTAATAAAGCGGACTCGTGTGACATGAATGTTGACTTCACGACAGACTTGGACAACTTGTATCCAATGTGCTCTATGCGCTTGATCTCAAGGATCGGTCTGCCTCCGACAGACAGGCAGACAAACATTTCTCTGCTATTATTATTACTTATTATTATTATTATTATTATTATTATTATTATTATTATTATTATTATTATTGTTATTGTTATTGTTATTGTTGTTGTTGTTGTTGCTTTTATAGTTGTTGTTCTTGTAGTTGTTGTGGTTGCTGTAGTAGTTGTTGCTTTAGTTGTTGTAGTTGTAGTAGTAGTTGCAGTAGTTGTTGTAGTTGCTGTAGTTGTTGTTGGTGGTGTTGGTGTTGTTATTTTATTATTGTTATTATGAACAATCTGGATACCATTACAATTAACTGTGTGGCATCTTCTAGGTCTGTACGGTCACAGCACCGTCTTCCATCCTCCGAGCCAGGCACTCTACGTCTTTGGTGGTTACGTCTACTCCGTCGACTCAGCCTCCGTATCCAACGTGCTCTATGCACTTGATCTCAAGAATCGGTCGGCCTCCGTCGGAAATGTCTCCTGGACGGTATTACCCGCTGTCAGTGGCAACCAGGTATGTGCTCAGTGTTTAAATGCAGATTCCAGACCCCATGGGGAGATGCTTATTACCTTTATGGTAGTTCTAGAGCCAGCTATGGACTAATCCCAATGTCATGGACATGGGATCAGTGTATCATTTGCTGTTAACTTCCCAGCTTATAATCTTTGGCTGCTAACAAAATACGTGCAAGATGTGCTGTTTATATACGTGCCAATATAATTGTATTGTACCCAGAGCTTCTCATTTGAGGCGATCGATCGATCGATCTCCTTGGTCGATCGCCTAGCAAAGGTCTGGTCGATCGGTAAATCAATCGCGCTCGATGAGTTAGACTCCAAGAGGAAACTGGAGCCAGACCATCAGTATTTCATTTATCTTATTTACATTACCTGTGAAAGTTCAGGCTAGGATCGATACACATTGCATCGACAAGCAGAGGAGCCTATATTATCGACCGTTAATAGGCTAAGTGTTGCGTATGATCTAGCAGTTAATGGACAACCATATAATTTACAGCTATACGAATAGGACACATCAAATACGCTGTACACAAAAGGTCGTGAGGTCGATCGCACATCGATCACCTACTCAATCCAGCGCGATCGATTTTCAAATCGCCTTCTATTTTCAAATGAGAAGCTCTGATTGTATCTGTAAAATTTATATAGCGCCACCCACAGTGCTACACCAGTCAGAGGCGCTCCCAGTGTGAGAGACCCTGAGAAAAAAAGGCTGTCTTTAAGCAGCAAAAGGATGCAGAGAGGCCATGGTAAAATGAGCAGCAGTAGGACAGATCGGCGCCTATACAGTCATAATAATCGACTCTTGTTATCATGTGTTCGTACTATTTCATATAATCATACTGCGGTTTGTCAGTTTGAATTAAAATAAACGAATATATATATATAGCTTTTCGTCCCGCGAGCTCACGCTTCTATTAGACAGCCTTGAGCCTTTTCGATTGTGGATCCCACCCCATCTGGAATGGCCTCCCACTAGACTTGCGATTGATGTCTTGGTTTAACTCGCCTGCTGTTTTATAAGTCCCTCAATTCACACTTTTTTAGCTGTTGCTGGGCTGGGAGCGCCTCTGAGTAGGTCTTTTGAAGAGGCGCTGTATAAATTGTCAGAATGAATGATGAATGAATGAATGAATATTTTAATGATTTATGCAGAGATGGGCATGCTTAGTTAAATTGCTAATCGATTAGAATAGAATTAGCTGCTGACATTTGCTAATCGATTGGAAATAGGATTAGCAAAATCATGTAGCTAATCAATTAGAATTAGCTGTTTGTCTAAAAATGTCTAATCAATTATCTAATAAATTAGTTAAATTGCTAATCGATTAGAATTAGAATAAGCTGCTGAAATTTGCTAATCGATTAGAATTAGCAAAATCTTGTAGCTAATCAGTTAGAATTAGCTGTTTTTGTCTGAAAATGTCTAATCAATTATCTAATCGATTAGTTAAATTGCTAATTGATTAGAATTAGAATTAGCTGCTCATCACATTTGCTAATCAATTAGAATTAGCAAAATCTTGTAGCTAATCGATTATAATTGGAATTAGAATCTAATCGATTAGTTACCCATCTCTGAATTTATGTAATAGAAGTCTCGTTCTCTCTTCAGCCTCCGGAGCGGTTCTTTCATGGAGCTCTGCAGACGGAGCAGTTCATGGTGATCGCTGGAGGATATTCATCCCACCTGAGTCCAGAGACCTCTGTCTATGTCTACCGATTCTACTGCAACCAGTGGATGGACATCACCCCAACAGGTGACAGCACCGAGCATCTCTTACCTGTTCACTATCGAGATGTTGGAATCTGTTTACTTATTATGCGGATGTTGCCTCTTTGTTTATTACAGGGATATTTTGACCTATTCATTATGGAGTTGTTTAACCTATTCATAATGAAGATGTTTTAACCCATTCATAATGAAGATATTTTAGACCTATTCATTGCGGAGATATTTTAACCTATTCATAATGAAGATGCTTTTGACCTATTCATTATGGAAATGTTTTAACCTCTTCATAATGAAGATGCTTTTGACCTATTCATTATGGAAATGTTTTAACTTCTTCATAATGAAGATGCTTTTGACCTATTCATTACGGAAATGTTTTAACCTCTTCATAATGAAGATGCTTTTGACCTATTCATTATGGAAATGTTTTAACCTCTTCATAATGAAGATGCTTTTGACCTATTCATTACGGAAATGTTTTAACCTCTTCATAATGAAGATGCTTTGACCTATTCATTATGGAAATGTTTTAACCTCTTCATAATGAAGATGCTTTTGACATATTCATTATAGAGATGTTTTACCCAGTTCATAATGAAGATCTTTGACCTATTCATTATGTTTTAACCCTATTCGTTATGAAGATGCTTTTGACCGATTCATAATGAAGCTGTTTTATCTGAATCTCAGATGCAGTGGTGCGTGACTTACACCTGACGTCTGCCATTGGTCCTTTGGCCGCCTCTGCATCCGGTGACGTGTACTCGATGAGCCTTTCATCCGGAATTCCCGGTCAGGTGATGGTTCGAATGACCCTCCCTGGCGACATCTGTGGACTGTTTATGGACGTTCAGAGCTGTCTGGCCAACAACGGATGCAACGCTTGCTCCGTCAAAGAGACGAAGCAGTTCTTCTGTTACTCCAACTCTGGACCAAGGCCTCAGGGGTCAGCAGCCAAATTAATCACATTGTCTCTGATATCTCTAAGAGCAGTTCTTTAAGGCTAAGCTAACCCCAAGAAGTACTCATGGGTATGAAATGTTAGCAACTTCCTTTTCTCAGCCTCGGCATATGAGGGCGGGTGGCCAGTCCTCTCGATTGATGGCGCGCTGCTAACCACTTGCAAACCCCAGTTGGGTTTGTAGTAGTAATGGTAGTTGCTCAGAGGCAACCCTCTGTAATGGTAATTGCTCATTTATATAGCGCCATTTCAAGACAGAATCATCAGAGGCGCTCCCGACCTAACACAATGAAACCACGATCGAACAAAATAATCTTCAAGCTTTTGCGGAAAAGAGGCAAAGAGAGACAGAAAAGCTCATGTCGCAGGTTTTGTTAGGAATGGAACCAACTACCAGTGTTTCTCCAATGCTCAAACTCTCGCAACTGTGAATGAATGACTGATTGAATGACTGAATGGATGAATGAGCGAATGAATGCAGATGTGCAAGAAATGAGTAAATTTCTTTTGGTTGCATTGCAGCTGTATGGTCCAGAATACGTCCGTTGCTATGCAATCTGGAGTCGTTTGCGACGTCAGACGACTGGAGAACGTCGAATGTCAACAGTTCAAGACATGCAGTGAATGCCTCGCTAGGTGGCCCATCTTTCCAAATGGAGGACCAAAGGTTGTTTGCCACGATTAATTAATTGTTTTATTTTAAGTCAGCGTTGAAGTGTAGTCGGTTCATGTGCTGGGTATGCTTAGTGGATACTGTATAATGACTATGGGCAAGTTGTTTTGCGTGAAGCTAATGAGTTGGTATATCTACCATGACATCCATTGTCCACTCATTTGTCGGTTCCAGAATTGATTGTTGCAATTCCCTTTTCTTGGTCTTCCCAAGGTCCGTCTAAGCCCTATTCAATCTGTTCTCAATGCTTCTGCTCGATTGATTGCTCACCTTCAAAAATACTCTCATATATCATCGTTCATGGTCCTCTTTCTGACAGCATTCAATTTGAAGTCCTTGCTTTGATCCTCTAGTCCAAACTGAGTCTTTCTCCAGAATATCTTCAGGGATCTCACTCGTCTTCCTGTTTCTGCATCTTCTCATCGGCCTCTCCGATCTCTGGACTGGTCTGACTGCTTGTCCCACAAGCTAGGACCATTATTGCTCAAACTCGATCCTTTGCCATCATTGGGCCCTCTTTATGGAATGCCCTTCCGTTCACTCTGTGTGAGACTTTCCTTTCTGGATCATTGTCTTCATCTCTCTCTCTTTTTAAAACCTATTTCTTCTCTTGGGGTTCAAGCACTGGGAGCGCTACTGAATGGCCATGGCTGTGAGCGGCGCTATATAAATTACTAATTACATTACATTACATTAGTATACGGACTGTAAACTGTCAGTGGAAAGATCAGAGTAATGCAGAGACTGCAGGATCAAGCCTCAACGAGTCAGTTACTGTGTAGGGACCTTGAGAAAGTCCACTAACAAATGCTCGGCGCCCATAGATATACTGTCGTACGGTCGTATGTGCACTTCTGAACTTTAAAAGGGGAGGATAACAAATGTTGTTTGTTTTGTATTATTGTATTGAAAGGCATCCTAAAATAGTGTAGTTTTCATTTGTTTTACTCCAATCATGTCTAATTGTGTATATATATATATATATATATATATATATATATATATATATATATATATGTATATATTCGTTTATTGAGAAAAACAATCTGACAAAAATGCAGAAATGCTAACATGAGTGATAATGGGTAATTAAAGTTCGTTAGAAAATGTTAGAATAAACTAGTAAATATTTTTATATAATGATCTGGGAATAAATTGAGAGTTGTCCTTGGGTGGGAGAGTATGGTTGTGTGCTCTAGGTCTTAATTGGTGAAAGGATGTACTAGGATGAAGATGAAATGCATCCTAAATCGTATAGTTTTAAACTGGTTTCATCCGATAGTTTCATGCTATATACTTTTTAAACTGTGTTTATTAGATGTCTGTACGCCAAAGTGTTCTTGGCAATTGGTTAATAAAGAGTGTACTTACTTACTTTTAATTGTCCAGGTGTGTCAGTGGTGTAGCAATTGTCCGGTGGGTCAGTGCATACCGGAGAGCGTCGACTGTGACAAGGTGAACCCGTGTAACAGACAACAGCGCCACATCCACGACTCGAGGGACTGCCTGGAAAGAGTCTGCCAGGCTAGCAACTGCGACAGCTGCTGGGGCAATCCCCGCTGCATGTGGACGAGGCACATCAAACGATCACGTGAGCAGGCCTGTCCACATATGCCCAAATCCCAATACGTGCAGCAGTTCATAAATATATAAATACATAAGTTCATAAATATATGTTATAGTAAAACTAGAAGTTGGATGAGCTATGAAAACAAGGTATTAATGCTAAATTTTTGCAGTAACATTAGATGTTGGATGAGCGATCAAAATATTTATAGTGGAAGTAGAAGGTGGATAAGGGATGAAAATGTGTTAGTGGAAGTAGAAGTTGGATGAGCGATTTAAAACATGGTATTAATGCAAAATTTTTGCAGTAACATTAGAAGTTGCATGAGCATATTTATAGCAGAAGTAGAAGTTGGATGAGCGATGAAACCATGGTGTTCATGCTAAATTATTGCAGTAAAACTAGAAGTTGAATGAGTGATCAAAATATTTATAGTAGAAGTAGAAGTTGGATGAGGGATTGAAATATGTTTTAGTAGGAGTTGGATGAGCGATGAAAATATGGTTTAGATTATTTTACAACGCTGCATATTTTGGGATTTGGGTATATGCGTCCTGTACTCGGCCATTCTCTCTGCTCTCATGTCCTCGGCCATTCTCTCTGCTCTCTAAGCATCATTTCAGTCGGAACTTAATCTTCACTTCAGTCTGGGCTCAAATCCGGTCGTCTTTTCATTCTCATTATGAGCTAAGTCCTCACTAAAATCTGCTCTCAATCTTCGTTTCATTCCGGGCTAAGTCCTCGATTATACCTACACTCAATCCTCATTTCATTCTGGGCTATGTCTATGTCCTCCCTAAAATCTGCTCTAAATCCTAATTTCATTCTGAGCTAAGTCCTCACTTAAATCTGCACTCAATCCTCATTTCAGTCTGCACTTAATCCTCTTTCTGCACTCAAATACTCCTGTTAGTCTGAGCTAACCTCAGCAAAATATTTAGTATATTTATTTATTTTAAGTGCTTATTAGTTGACTGTGAGGTGCCCTTGTAACAGCATGGCTGTGTTATGGCGCCATATAAAATTGTCAATATTATTATTATTATTTTTTATTTTTTATTTTTTATTTTTTTTTAGTATTATTATGAGACAAATTTATTTCTTCATAATATTATTACTATTATTATTATTGTTATTTTATTATTATTATTATTATTATTATTATTATTATTATTATTATTATTATTATTATTGTCATATGGAAGATATTCAAATGAGTTCTGTTCTGTGTTGGTCAGGAGAAACGGACAAGTCGCTAAGCCTAATCGCAATGTACGACTGGAACTGCATCTCAAACATCCCACTGAATGTTTCGTCGTCTGGCTCTCTGCCCGAGACGAGCCCACCGCTCGAGTGCCCCACTCGGTGCTACGAGTTCGCGACCTGTAGCAACTGTCTGCGCTCAACCGGAGCAGAGGGTGGCGCTCAGTCGTGTGTCTGGAGTATGCAACTCGGAAAGGTAGGAAGCACTATTGACGATGAGGGGGCGATGGTAAAATGAGCAGTAGGACAGATGGGTGCCTTGTTAAACTTGTTATAGTCTGTTACAACTATATCATGCAATCTTACTGCATACTTGTCAGTTTGAATTAATACAGGATTATGATGATGATGAGGATGAGGATGAGGATGAGGATGAGGATTTTCAGGATGATGATGATCAGGATGATCAAGATGTTGATCAGGATCAGGATTAGGATTAAGATGGTGATTAGGATAAGATATTACTATTATTATTTTATTAGGATTAGGTTGATGATGATGATGATGATGATAATGATGATGATGATGATGATGATTAGGATTAGGATGATGATTAGGATTAGGTTGATGATGATGATTACGATGATGATAACGACGACGATGATGATGAATGATGATGTCTTCTGTTGTTCCAGTGTTATCCTCCGTCCTATCTTCCTCTCGGCTGTTCGGTCGGTCAGTGTGGTCTCATCGTAACCCAGAACGTGTCGAGTTGTCCGTCACGTTGCAGCGCTCAGACGACCTGTGCCTCTTGCCTGCAGACACCCCACTGTGGCTGGTGTGCCATCAACGGTCTGCCCAACGGCGGCCAAGGGGTCTGCATGGAGGGAGGACTCCTCGGACCCATCTACGGCCAGTGCTCCGTCGGCAACGTCAGCCTTGGCGTCGGCGACCCCCTCTCGCGTAAGTCTCGTCAGAACTGAAGCCAGGAAGGGAAGTTGAGGGGTGTAATGTAAATAGAAGTGGAGTAAAGTGTAATGTAACGTAATGAGTTGAATGGTAATACACAGGCACGAAGAAAAGAAGGACGCCGGGTCAATACCCGCTGACCCCATAGGGTTGACTTGGCCTTCCACTCCATAGAGTGTGATGGTAAATGAGCAGTAGGACGAATAGGCGCCTTGCAGGCTGCCATACAGTTAAATTCGACTCCTGTTAAACTTGTTATCATCTGTTACTACTGTGAATGTAAATTTACTGCATACTTGTCGGTTTGAATTAGTAAATGAATGTTATTATTATTATTATTATTATTATTATTATTATTATTATTATTATTATTATTATTATTATTATGATGTAGTGTCATTTCAGTAGAGTTCAGAGATCGGTGGCAGTGTCCCGGAGAGGCAGATGGCGTTCCCCCATTATTATTGTTATTATTACTATTATTATTATTATTATTATTATTATTATTAACACTTCAAACCCAAAACTGCCTTTCATGCTTAGTTGAAGGGACTGATCTTCTATTTATAGTTGATTGACGTCATTGTTCTGCTGTACTTTGACAGGTCTGGTGCTTGATTGGCTGGCTGTGTCTTCGGTCCCGCCCACCTGGTCGTTTACTTCGTGCCCATTGGAGGACGAGTGTAAGAACGGACACAGCAAGTGCGACACCGTCAAGGAGAAATGCATCAATCAGGCGAATGGCTACACGTGCGAATGCCAGAATGGATTCATCATGAACGAGAGGTCAGTCCTACAGTGAAACAATTCAGCAGGCAGAAGGTTAAGAGCAAACACCTGTTTACACAGCTCTATAGAAGTCCTCAGTAACGAAAAGCTACAGGTGGCAACACACCTGTTAGTGTAGCTTTATAGGAGCTCATCAGAAATGCAAAGGTAGAAATAAGACACATCTCTATAGGAACTTAACCCTTTTGCCCCCGAATTCCCATAGCAATATTTTCATAACCCGGTGCTCCCAGGCGTCATGGGTGGCGAGACCGATATATCGGTTTCTCGGGGATAAGTAACGGACACTCAAACTGATATATTCGTTTCTCGGGGCGAGAGGGTTAACACAGTTTACACATCTCTATAGGAACTTCTGATGAGCCTGGTCTTGAGGTTGAGGAATCTTTTCACAGTATGACCACAGCAATCCAAGGTCCGGCCATGTTTCTATTTACACGTGTGGTGGCTCCCTCTGCCGCAACGAATTGTCTACAGAGTTTCTGCTTTGATGTGACGTTGCCTCCTGGGTTTAACTCCAGCATATTTGAGGGAGCTTTGCTGTTCCACTCTAGGTGTTTGAGTCGCCGCTCCCTCCGCTCTTCTGCATAGAGTGAGCTTCTTGTCCTCTGTGTACAAACCTCTATTAGGCAGCACCACGCTTTTTCTGTTGTTGACCCTAAGGACTGGAATGTACGTCCTCTGATTCTGCGCTCGTTGCCTAGGGTTTACTGATACCTTTTATTCCCATCTTTTTTAGCTGGGGTTGGGTCGAGAGCGCCCCTAAGTAGTTACCTTGAAGGGGCATTATATAACTTCTCGTAACAAATAAATGAATGAATGTTATTTTGGTCCATATTTACCAACAGCAAAGACTGGAGGGCTGAGTTTGCACCAGTTATTCGTACTTTGTTGTTTTGTTGTTGTGAGAAGCGGACGGACGTGTGAGCCATTCTGTCGCCAGGGATGTCAGTCTGGCAACTGTGTCATGCCGAACACGTGTCGCTGTAACTTTGGTTTCGTCGGTGCCAACTGTTCGACGGAGTGCCAGTGCAACAAACACAGTGACTGCAAGAGCGTCACGGAGACAAACGTCTGCTTGGCATGCCAGAATAACACCAAGGTCTGTGACAGTCTGTTTCTAGCTGTCTTTCTCTGTCTGTTTCTGTCTGTCTGCCTGTCTGTCTCTATCTGTCTCTGTCTGTCTGTCTTTCTGCCTCTATCTGTCTGTCTGTCTGTCTATATCTGTCTCTGTCTGTTTGTCTCTTTCTATCTGTCTGTCTGTCTCTGTCTATCTGTCTGTCTGTTTGTCTCTATTTGTCTCTGTCTGTTTGTCTATTACTATCTATTTATCCATCTGTCTCTGTCTGTTTGTCTGTCTGTATCTGTCTGTTTTTCTGTCTGTACACATCTCCTCACAAACGAAAACACATCTCTCCTTCTGTCTCTGTCTGTCTGTCTGTTTATCTGTCTGTCGGCTGTCTGTCTGTCTGTCAGTCTGCCTGTCTTTGTCTTCTGCTCAATGTGTCTGTCATGGTCTATGTGTCTGTAACTCTCTGTCTGCCTATTCAACACTGAAAGGCTTGTTCAAAGCTATACTTATCTAATCTATATTTTATCTAATTACTTATGCAAAGGTAACATCTTACTTTCTTGGTGCTTAGACCTCCTCTGCACGTCTACACATCAGTAACATAAAGTAAAAGTAACAGAGGTGACCTTATGGTAAGGTAATTGTTCCAGTTCTGGTCCTACTGTAATGTAAGAGAGCATCTGTGTTGTTACTCGTAAGGAATTAGCATCTCTTAGCATTAGACAGCAGTGCTATAGAAGTTATTAATTAATAATAATGATTAATAATTAATTTGTTTGAAACAGGGCAAGAACTGTAGCGACTGTCAGTTTCTGTTTGTGGGAAATCCGGAGAATGGAGGTCGTTGCAATTCGTGCTTCGACCTGTGTAACCAACACTCTCAGGTCTGCCTTGCCAGGGGATACTTCTCCAGCACGGCCGAAAACCTCACGAATCTCATCACCAACGAAAACGTTAGACAGTTTCTCTTCTGTCTGTTCGCCTATCTGTCTGTATGTTTCTGTGTCTATCTGTCTGTGTGACTGTCTATGTGTCTGTCTTTTTGTCTGTCTGCATGCTTGTCTATCTGTGTGTTTGTGTGTGTGTGTGTCTTTGTGTCTCTGTCTGTGTATGTTGTCTGTGTGCTTGTCTGCATGCCTGTTTGTGTGTGTGTTTGTGTCTGTCTGTGCATCTGTCTGTATGTTTGTCTGCATACCTGTGTGTCTGGGTGTTTCTGTGTCTATCTGTGTGTCTGTCTGTGTTTGTCTGGATGCCTGTCTGTCTTTTTGTCTGGATGCTTACTTGTCTGGCTGTGTGTTTCTCTCTGTCTGTCTTGGTGCCTGCCTGTCTGTCTCTCCGACGACTTAAGAGCATCAGCTCATGTCCGTCAGGTGGTGGGCGCCTGCTCAAGCTCGCTACATGCGATCAGAGTTCTGAGGGCACACGGTCTTCCATCAGCGGCGCTTCACGAGGTTACACGGGCTACCACAATTGCACGCCTTCTGTATGCCTCACCGGCCTGGTGGGGGTACACCTCCGCTAGCGATCGAAACGGTCTACAAAGGTTTTTACAACGAGTCAAGCGAATGGGCTACCTCCCGTCTCAGCAGCCAGATGTAGTCTGTATGATGGAAAAGGCAGACAATCAGCTTTTTCAGTCAGTCATATGGAACTCAAGTCATGTACTGCGCAGCCTTTTTCCACCGACAGTCCGACGGAACTATGCACTGCGCCAAAGACCTCATGACTTTGAACTGCCAAATAAAGACGATCGTAGCTTCATCCCCCGTGTGCTCTTTAAGTCAATATCAAAGAGATAACCCAATCCAATCCATCGATTCATTGTCGTACTGACATTACACTAATAATTATAGCTATTTTCTATCTGTTTTTCTTCTATGTGAAAAGTTGCGGTCTGTCAACTTTCTATTTTCAATAAACGAAATTATATATATTTTCTGTCTGTTTCTATGTCTTTATGTCTGTCTGTCTGTCTGTCTGTTTGTCGTTCTGTATCTTTGTCTTCTTTTCTCTCTGCCTATCTGTCTGTCTCTGTCTCTCGTTCTTGGACTCCCTCTCTGTCTCTTCTCTTGCTAATAAAAATGTGATATTTATAATTATTATTTTATTCGTTCATTAAAAATCATGCAGATTGTCAAAATGCAATTTGGTACATCAAACGAGTAATTAATAAAAATAATGGAAAAAAATGTTAATTAAAAAATGAATACAAACTGTTTGGTTTCTGCTGTTTCAGGCAAAGACCTTGTTTGCTGGTCCAAAGTCGGCAGCGGACACAGTCTGCTGGAACTGCAGCAATAACACCCAGGGTCCTCTCTGTCAGGAATGCCGCAACGGATATTTCCGCTTGAAGGATCGCCCACTTGCTGAACCATGTCAGATGTATGCATACACTCTTAAGTTCTTGGTTTTTGAAGAGATCTTGTGCCTCTGGTGAACCATTGAAGACTTAGAAAAGCATGACGATCTCACCCTTGCCCTACATAATCTAATCTTACCTTTCCAAATCTGACCGTACCTTGTTAATCTAATCTGACCTTACCTTCCCAGTCTAACCTTACCTTCCTTTCTTAATCTAATCTGACTTGACTTTATCTATCCAAATCTAATCTTAACTTACTTTCCTAAGATTCTAATCTTTGAAGGTTTCCTTCCTTTCATAATCTTCTATGACTCTATCTTTCTAATTCTAATCTGACCTTACCTTCCTAATCTAATCTTACCTTCCTTTCTTAATCTAATCTGACCTTACCTTCATAATCTAATCTTACCTTCCTTTCTTAATCTAATCTGACCTTACCTTCCTAATCTAATCTTACCTTCCTTTCTTAATCTAATCTGACCTTACCTTCATAATCTAATCTTACCTTCTTTTCTTAATCTAATCTGACCTTACCTTCATAATCTAATCTTACCTTCTTTTCTTAATCTAATCTGACCTTACCTTCCTAATCTAATCTTACCTTCCTTTCTTAATCTAATCTGACCTTACCTTCCTAATCTAATCTTACCTTCCTTTCTTAATCTAATCTGACCTTACCTTCCTAATCTAATCTTACCTTCCTTTCTTAATCTAATCTGACCTTACCTTCCTAATCTAATCTTACCTTCCTCTCTTAATCTAATCTGACCTTACCTTCATAATCTAATCTTACCTTCTTTTCTTAATCTAATCTGACCTTACCTTCCTAATCTAATCTTACCTTCCTTTCTTAATCTAATCTGACCTTACCTTCCTAATCTAATCTTACCTTCCTTTCTTAATCTAATCTGACCTTACCTTCATAATCTAATCTTACCTTCTTTTCTTAATCTAATCTGACCTTACCTTCCTAATCTAATCTTACCTTCCTTTCTTAATCTAATCTGACCTTACCTTCATATTCTAATCTTGCCTTACTGTTCCTAGTCTAAACTTGACGTTACCTTTCCTAGACTAGGAAAGATTTTTGCAATAATAATAAACATTTCCTAATATAATTTAACTTTAACTTTACTAATCTAATCTTACCTTCCTTTCTTAATCTAATCTGACCTTACCTTCCTAATCTAATCTTACCTTCCTTTCTTAATCTAATCTGACCTTACCTTCCTAATCTAATCTTACCTTCCTTTCTTAATCTAATCTGACCTTACCTTCATAATCTAATCTTACCTTCTTTTCTTAATCTAATCTGACCTTACCTTCCTAATCTAATCTTACCTTCCTTTCTTAATCTAATCTGACCTTACCTTCCTAATCTAATCTTACCTTCCTTTCTTAATCTAATCTGACCTTACCTTCATAATCTAATCTTACCTTCTTTTCTTAATCTAATCTGACCTTACCTTCCTAATCTAATCTTACCTTCCTTTCTTAATCTAATCTGACCTTACCTTCATATTCTAATCTTGCCTTACTGTTCCTAGTCTAAACTTGACGTTACCTTTCCTAGACTAGGAAAGATTTTTGCAATAATAATAAACATTTCCTAATATAATTTAACTTTAACTTTACTAATCTAATCTTACCTTTCCTGATCTAATCTTATGTTGCCTTACCTACTTTACATAACCCTTTTCATGACTCGCTCATTGCTTCAAGCTGCATGGGGCCTCCCTGCATCCTTTCGCTGCTTAAAGATAGCCTTATTTTCTCGGGGTCTCTCGCGCTGGTATCACCTCTGATTGGTGTAGCACTGTGAGTGGTGCTATATAAATGTTCAAATACAATACAATGCAGTCAACTGATGTCTTGGATATTATGACAGCGGCACTATACAAGTCATTAGATTAGATTAGATTGAGAGAAACCTGGACTCGTGATTTTCAATCTAGTTGTCTTTGTTGTAGTTGTGAATGCAACGGCCACAGCGACATCTGTGACAAGGAGAAAGGTGACAACTGTGACTGCAAGAACAACACCAAGTCGCCACGCTGTGACAGCTCCGATGCTCTCAAGTCCTGCTATAAGCTACAGGTAACCACAGTCGTAATCACAAACCCCAAATTTCTATAGCTCTATTCTAGAGCTGAGCGTGGGGCACCAGCTTATTCATGAGCACTGTGTCGTGTCAAAGGAGTTGACCAGTGAAGCTCTGACTTCGGTTGCCAAGGAGACCAGAGAGAGAGGAGGCTGTAAACATAGTTGTTATTAGCAACTTCTATAGTGCCATTTTCTGATGCACTAGGCACTGGGCATGCTGATGGTGCAGCAAATCAAACTGAAGCCAGGTCAACACCCACATTTTACCCACATTAAGAGTTTGAGTATTACACTTTGTAGTAATGTATTACTACAAGTTTAAGAGTATAGCACTCCTATGGGATGTAGCATTAAGCATTTGAGTATCGCAGCTCTTAGGAATGTAGTATTAAGAGTTTAAGAGTATGACAACAAGGATGGGTTTAGGGCAATGATAGCACTCTGGCACGAGGAGCAGAAGATCAGCACGGACGCTGGATCACTTCCCGCTACTCTCCCAAAGATCACTAAACCTTTCATTCGCCAGATGGCGTTGGTAAAATGTGCAGTGGGACGTGATGGACCTCTTGAATAGCTGCCAAGCAGTTAACTTCGACTCCTGTAATAACTTGTGATCATCCGTTCATACTATGAATTGTAATCGGTACTGCTTTGTGTCAGTTTGAAATAATAAACGAAGATAAAAACTCTCTAACAACAGGTTTCTTTTCTGCTGTGATTCAGTGTTCCCAGTGCATCGACAACTTCCTCGGAACTCCCACCGACGGACACCAGTGCTATCGGCAGATGACAGTAGACCGTGAGATGTGCTTCGACCCGATCACGCAGATGAACTGCAACCCCAACCGTGAGCCAAACCCTCTGCTCGCCAACCGAACCATCTTCTTCGCTGTCCAACCAAGGTTCCAGAATGTCGACATTCGTCTCTTCCTTGACGTCACAAAAGGAGGTGAGTGCACGATCTGTTCACAGAGGAGGACATGAGCACTTGTTGGTGGCAGCACTAGGGTTGGTCGTCCCTTTGGCTCTCACTGTGACTATGCAGTGCCAGGCATTTTCCGTGATCAGCCTAACGACATGAAATGGGTTTCCTCTGAAGATCAATCTCCTCCCCTTGACTCCTGAAAACATTGGAAAATGATTACCGGTACTTTGGCTCTGACTACCTTGGCCCTAAATAGCTTAGACTCTGAATATCTTAGCCCCTGAGTACTTTGTCCCTGAATACCTTTGCCTCTAAATACCATGACCCCTAAATACTTCGGCCCTCAATACCTTATACCCTGAATACTTTGATCCTCAATAACTTGGCCGCTGAATACTTTGGCCCTGAATACTGTGGTCCCTGAATACGTTAGCCTCTGAATACTTTGGTCTTTGAATACTTTGCCCTGAATGCTTTGGTCTGTGAATACTGTGGTCCCTGAATACCTTGGCCTCTGAATACTTTGGTCTTTGAATACTTTGCCCTGAATGCTTTGGTCTCTGAATACTGTGGTCTTTGAATACCTTGGCCTCTGAATACTTTGGTCTTTGAATACTTTGCCCTGAATGCTTTGGTCTCTGAATACTGTGGGCTCTGAATACCCAGGCTTTGGCCTTGAATATTTTGATCTCTGAATAGTTTGGCCTTGAAGTAATTATTTTTGTCATCTAATTTTTCTCCTAATGTAATGTTTAAAATCCTGAGCGATTGCCAGTGTTTCCTGATGGCAATAGCAACAGTGGTAAAATTAATAAGTAATTGTAACAATGATGATCCTGAGCAATTCAGTTTTGATTAGTTATGACGATGACAGTGGTAACTGTGTCGTCTCACAGTGGTCGCCACCTCCTTTGCTCCACCGTCATTTGCGACCTGACCGTCCCTTTGCCCACGCTGTGACTGTGCAGTGCTGGGCATTTTCCTTGATCAACCCAATGACATGAAGCGGGCATTCCCTGAAGATCCGTCTCCTCCCGTGGTCCCTCCTCTTCATTTTCTCAGTTGCTTAAGACAGTTCTCTTCCACCTAGCCTGGACTGGGAGGTCTCGGAGTAGATATCTTGAAGGGTGCTATATAATTTTCGATTGATTGATTGATTGATTGATTAATGTGAACTTCAGTAGTGACAATTAAATGTTCTACTCTATCGACACAACTTGGTCTCTGAACATCCATACCATCTTCAGCTTTCGATGGGAATCCGTTGGTTGGTTCCTCGTGTGTGCATGGGCCCGCCACTGGTAACTTTCTGTGCATTGCTTTACTAACTGATGTGATAATATATTCGTTCGTAATGACATTTAACATCATAAAGGCTAGTGCATAGTGCACCTCTGAGTAGATATCTTGAAGGGGTGCTATGAATGTTCGATTACATTATCCCCAGACAATGTGCCTGACGTCTCGGATATGGTACACGAAGCTGAGGGCCGACTGCTGACGGTTGGCAGCAGGAATGCATCCCACGTCCTGTGGAGCTTGTTTCCGCCTGTCATCAAGCGATGTTGTATCCTTTGCCCCTGAACTCACGATTTTTTATTACCAGCGAAAGATGATGAGAACTACATACCTAGAGTTCTCTATAGGTCCTTGCTCAAAAAATAACCCCTGAACAAGCAATAGCCAGCAGAATTCTACATCACTAATCTCATTTCACTTTACCTTGTAACGTGTTGTGGCTTGTCAACCTGATTTACATTAAACGTTACATTACATTCTTACCAGGACTGGATCTCTATTTCTCTCCACTTGACAACACGTACAAAGTGAGCGTCGATCCATCCACCGGAGTCCACGTCGTCTCCATCGACAGCATACACAAGTATTCCCGAATCTATGGAGGAGACCCTTCGATATCCGACCCCAAGGACCGCAGGAGACGCGCCGAACCCAGGGACTTCTTCTCGACGGTCGCTCCGAGCGCCATGACCGCAGCGGCGACCGAAGCAGTGTCACCAGCGTCGAACAAGACGATTCCGGACGACTCCATCATCGACAAGACCTACTTCCTGGACGAGCGGACGGCGTCCGGTCCGGTGACATTCATCTCCGTCGCACACCCGGAAACGTTCTTGATCGTCCGCGGCATCCGCAACCGCCTCGTCCTCATGCTCCCGAACACCGTTCACAACCTCAAGATATCGCGCTTCTACCTGGTCCTCTTCGGCGTCGGCAGCGACGAGTCGACTCTGACGAGCGGGCTGCTCTTCTACCGTCAGGACCAGCCACACATCGACCTCTTCGTCTTCTTCTCCGTCTTCTTCTCCTGCTTCTTCCTCTTCCTCGCCATCTGCGTCATCGTCTGGAAGACGAAGCAGATGATCGACATGCAGCGCACTCGTCACCGGCGCCAGCTCGAGATGGAGCACATGGCATCGCGACCGTTCGCGCGCTCCCTCGTCCTCTTCGATGCCTATCCGTCGTGCGTCGTCACTCCACCCGTCATCCCGCGCCGTCGCGTCACCAAGACGAATTCGAAGTACTCGCTGGCGACGTCCGCCTACAACAACAGTGTTCATCCGGCCGAGGTGACTTTCCATATAAACCCGCTCGCGTTGGAACCGACCTGCGACGGAACGGCCGTCGTCTCGACGTTCATGTTCCAGCTGCCAGGCGGCGACGCCGCTCCGGTCAGAGCGTGTCTCGGCTCGGTGCTCGTGAGCACGCGGATCATGTATCCGAACTTGCATCACGCTCTGCCAAAGGGGAGCACGCGTTCTCGCCAGGGGGCTTCGACTTAAGGCGGCGGGCGACCTGCGTGACGGGACGTCGTCAGGACAGCAATAGTGAATATCGTAGACGCCGGCCACTGCGGACTTTCCTGCTTGTTCCTAATCTTTCTTCTTCTGGTGACAATCGTTTAGCCGTTTGACTTGCCGTTAAGTTCTGGTCCGGTTGGAGCACACCTTTTCGTTGACTAAATCAAACTACCCGACGTGGCGAGGCACTTTTCGAAACCTGGGCTGGTTAAGAAAAATAACATCGAGTTATTAAAATCATCATTGCTTGGGTGTGTTCAGTTGTGGCTTTTGACCACCCCACGCAATGCTACACTTTTTTAACCTGGCCTAATTTGAAAGTGACGTTGAGTTTTTGAAATCATCGCCAGAAGGGTGTGTTCTGTTGCGGCTTTCGACATTTGAACATGTTCAACCAGAGGTGAATTGTACAGCAGGCGTAGAACCTGGGCTCGTCCTGGCGACAGCGTGTGCCGAGTTGAAATCCCATACCTGCAGAAAATTAGCGTCTGTACCGTTGTCGTCATTTTCTACTACGTCAGCTCTTGGACAGATTTCTTAGCCACCGAGCGATATTTATCAGAAGCGTTTTGTCCACAGAACTCTTTGTTCATCTGATTTTTGGTCAGTTTAACAGGGCAAACGAGGCATCACCGTTTTCTCATCATAGGAGGATGAGTTTTCAAATTGGACGTTGCTGTATCAGTCTCGTTTCAGCACCTCTGAGTTCAATCAGTTGTGAGATTGTTGTATTCGTGTTTTTTCTTAGCTTGTGTTTCAGAGTGTAACTCCTCTGGGTGTAAGAGCCCATAGCTGGGAAAGTTGGGAGTGTGAAAACTGGTGTTAACGTGTCTGATGCGTGGTTGGAAAATGGTTACGTTATTTATGCACAGGTTCGTGGACATGTGTATGTGGTTTATATATGTATGCACGCACGCGTTTGTGTGTATGCTTCCGAATTTGTACAAAGCCTTGTAAACAGCTCGCAAAGGATCTGAAACTTGGACTATATCCCAACAGATAGAAGAAAGTAAAAGCTGCATTTGCGCCGAGATCTGTCTGTTCGATGTTTAAACGCGTAGAAACCAAAATGTCTGATGGCATAATAAGATATGACATCTGGTCTCTATAGAGGCCTCGGCGTTCTAGCTTTTTGTATTGACTTCTGTGTCATTTTCGACATTCACGTTGTTAGTTGTTACTGGCCTTGCCATTTAAACCAGTGATCTGCAACTTCATAATTATGTCTGGCGTTAACATAGCGAACAACTTTTGGCCCCAGAATACTTGCTGCCTGAATAGTTTGGCCCCTGATTGCTTTGATTTCTGAATACTTTAGCTGCTGAATACTTTGGCTCTGACTCTGTGCTGTGAATATTTTGGCTAATGAATACTTTGACTGATGTATAGTACGTTGGCCACTGAATACTTTAACTTTTAATTGTTTGGACCTCTGAATACTTTCCCAACAGACTGCTTCAACCATTCTGACTATATGAATCTCCGAATTTTGTAGTTTCTGAATACTTTGGTATGTGCTTTTTTCTCAGGAGACATGCCAATTGACTCAGGATTTTTAATGCAGCTGCTTTGACTTTGAAAGCATGACACTAGCCAGTGCTGACTCAAATTATTATATTCTCTGTCCCGAGACAATCTATTTCTGCCGGTGTGGTGTCCGGGTGACACCAGTACTAAGCACCAAAGCCTAAGTGTTTGTGTGTGCTGACCACTTTGACCTAGTTTTGTATGTTTATATGTGTGTCTATCCAGATGTTTAGTGTAAGGTACTTCACTAAAATGTTTAATGCAATTTTGTTAATCAAAATCCCATGAGTTTGTGCTCATCCTTTTGTGCATGGCTTCATATCGCAGCTTTGAAATGGAATTAAGGGCGCTATATGCACAGCAAGATGCGTACACACATACATATTCTTCCTGGGTCAGCAGAGGCAATTTCCCATTTTGTCCGGAAAAGCTGCCTCTCAAATCAAAGCGGTTTACTATAGATCTGTAGCAGTTGATAGCGTATATTTTGTTTTCGTTTGAGATATGTGTGTATTTAAAGATTTTTTCTACGGTCTTTGTAAATTCGTTGTCTACTTTGTTGCACTTGACCGTTCTTCACGGTTTCTTTGCTGTTAGTTTACAAGATGTTGCTTATCAAACTGTAGAAAATCATGTCTTCGTGCGGTTCGCTAAGTGAAGTTCTTAGTTGTAGATCTTTAAGACAAGTTCAAGCGAGCTGGCTAATAAACGTTGTAATAAAATAATAATAATACAATTGATATGGCACCGTAGCACAACTTATATGCTCTGGCTTATCCGTTAGATGTTCTGGCTCATCCATTATATGCCTGGTGCATTCGCTATATGTCCTGACTAATACACTACGTGCACTTACTTATACACTCTATGCCTTTGGCTCATCCACTATATGCCTGGCTTATGCACTTTATATCCTGGCTTATCCACTATATGTCTGGCTCTGGCTCATTCACTAATGTCCTGGCTTATCCTCTACATGCACTTGCTTATACAGTATGTGCACTGGCTTATCCACCATATGCCTGGCATATGCACTTTATGTCCTCGCTTATCAACTATATGCCCTGGTGCATTCAGTATATTATGTCCTGGCTCTATATGCACTTGCGTAAAATACACTCTATGCCCTGGCTCATTCACTAAGTGCACTGGCTTAAATCCACTCTATGCTCTGGTTTTGCACCATAGGCTGCCACACTGTCGCTTTGGACTGACTTAATTAGTATTAACCTGACAACACCTTTGTTATGTGCCATCAGTTGATGTTGTGTGCATTAGGCACTTGTGCCACAGAAGTTGCCAATAATTATTATCAGGACTTGAGCAGAAAAACAACAATGCAACAAGTATTAAAAGCTTGGTTTAGTTGCTAACCAATGATTAAAAAACGTTTAATTAATTAGCAATTTATATGTATGCAGGTGTGTCCCGTCACTTATATATTGCCACCTGCATAGTGCTTCAATAATGGCTCTCAATTAAGTAAGTAAGTAGGTAATCCTTTTGTTAGCACTTGGTCATTGGGTGCTTCCATTAAGGATGTCCGCAAAAGCGAAGTAGATACGGACAATGGTATTCTGGGTTATGCCTAGTGTGGACATCCGCTTCTAAATTTGGCACGTACAGTTATTTCAGTACAGTCTGCCAAAGGGATGGGGGGGGGGGAGGGTAATTCGAATTGCGGACAGGAGAGGAAAGACTTGGAAGGGAATGAGGATCCCAAGTAGATACTTTTTGCGGAGATTCTTGATGAATGAGAAGACTTGCCATCAGCAAAATATCAATTAAGGTGATACATGTACTCCTAGGAAGAAGATATTCTCGTGTAATCCCTGTATTGCCGGTGCTGATAGGTAATCATAGGTCGTCATCGGTTGAATGTGTTCCATATCATCGTCATCATCATCATCGTTCTTATTATAAATCTGATTTTGCAGAATGACTTTCAATGTTGACATGAACTTGGACGATATGTCGCTCTCTATGGTTGTTTGATATGATCGTTAAACTGCATGGTTTTTTCTCTTAGGAAGAAACCCGATTTGGGTTTAGTATGATTTCTTTCTCGGACCTTTCGTATGTGAATTAAAGCTTATGAATGGATACAGTTTTCTTCGGTGTTCTCGTGTTTTTCGAGTGATATGCTTTAATGCTTGGCTATCAATCAATCAATCAATCAATCAATTTCGTTTATTCTCGACATCAAGCTGACAGGTCGCAACTTGTAACAAGTAACATGTAGGAAAAATTGTCTCAGCTCTGACAGTTAGTTATTAAATGGATTGAAATAGCAAATATTATCTCAGCTCTAACAGTTTGTTATCCGCTAATCGAAGTATATTATAGGTTCGCAAAATCGGTTTGCTACTGGCAGACCAGTGCAACATGAAATAGTTCGAATAGCAGGGTTTGCAAAATCTCCCAATTCCTTGAAATAAGAAGTATTATTTGAGGCCCAACAAATGATACAGTATGACTAATAGGGGAAAATTAAGGAGTAATAAAAGTTTTGTATGATAGGTTTCGTTAGACAGTGACGAATCTATTATAGTGTGATGATATTCTTGGTTAATTTTTTAGATATTTGCAAACCGTGTTCTTTCCAAGTTAGGTGCTGGCCCAGATACACACCTAAGAATTTATGTGACTCGGCCTGCATACTCGGCTTTTTAAAATCTAATTACAAGCTGGCGGCTGTTGACGGCAGGATCCAAACAGAATAAATTTGTTTTATCAATATTTAGTGACAATTTGTTACCTCTAAACCAGACAGAAATGGTGGTTAGCTCATGGCTGACTCTTACAAACTGATTTTATCAGATATGAAGACATTAGTGTCGTCAGCAAACAACGTGTAGTGAACTGTTTCGAAGTTAGTTGCCAGGTCATTTATTTGATTGTAGGCTCATACCGTCATACGGCTATTACATTGCTCATGCATGGGACCATCATTCGTAGGACTATCACTCCTAGGGACCATCGCCTATGATGATGATGATGATGATGATGATGATGATGATGATGATGATGATGATGATGATGATGATGATTAACTCCATTTCTACACCGCCGCGTCACGGCACATGCCTTACAAGGGCGCTTTGACACAAATTTTCGTACTTTAAGATCGCCGCCGCGCCTCGGATCGCAGAAGGTTCCAACCTATAGATGACGACACGCCGATGCATTAGGGCATATCGGGCCTTTCACCCACAGGAGTCAGTACCATCGCTTATACCTTTTACTTGGTGGCCATGCAGTATATTTACTAATTGGAGCAGAGAGTCAGAGACCAATTCTGTGATTACTTTTATGACTGCTGGCTAATTTGAATTTTGCTGTAATTATAATTGCTTGCGGCGTATGAGTGATAGTCCTATGAGTGAAAGGCCGTATGAGCGACGATCCTTATGAGTAATAGTCCTATGAACAATTGTCCTATGAGCGATTGTCCTATGAGCGACAGACCGTATACCATTTTAGAAATAGTAATGGCCCCAGAATTGAACCCTGGGCCACAACTGATAGATATATGCTGATGGATAATGACCTTTAGAATGCACATGCTGCGAGCTATTGTTGCGAAACTCGGAAAGCCATGTGTTACTAATTATTATATAGCCTACTTCTGATATCACAGTGCTTAAGATTTTCTAATCGAAAATTCACGGTTATCTGTGGAGTCTAAGATTTTACTTTGTATTTTCAAAAGCGCCATAAATGTGGTATGCTGCTTTTGAAATCCAGACTGATAATAGATTCATTTCCACACAATAATCCATTAATCAATACATGATTTTAAAAAGAATTTAGAAAAATATGGTAGGCCTAGTATACACTGCAGATGGGTCAATAGTTAGGCTATTTATTTTATTTCTTTCACCAATCTTGCTTCAGTCATAGCTATAGCAAAGTTTGTGTCAATTGTCAAACGCCTGCCCAAAGTCCCTGAACAATATTTACCGCACACGTGGTTGATCCATCTTTTTAGTCTGCAGTGAAGAATATGGCAAAAACTTGCAAGCCTAAAGTCCCTAAAGGGTACAGATAGACACTGTATTGCAAGACTCAGTGCCCAGGTTTCCATCTTTTCCTATAGCGATCGTGTAGACCTCAACAGACGGCGGTACGTCGTTATCAGTCGGCACTACATGCGAATAAAAAAAATATCCAATAAATAAGGGTATCAAACCTTTTTTAATCTTGGGCCAGTGGCAATATTTTCCAGCATGTGGCGGGCCACGGTGCCGCAGACGCGTGAGCAAAGTTGGGGTAGGGGTCTGAGAGGGGGCTCGGTGAGTACGTTCCCAGAATTTGTTTTGCAAAACTAAATCTTAAATGATGAATTTTTTAGCATACAAACATTCGAATTAGGCTTATAAAATCTGAATTTTGATCTTCATTATAAGTCACGAACACGACAGTAGTCTTTAGGCAAGGCTCTGCGGGCCAGAAAAACGTCGTTGGCGGGCCAGAAATGGCCCGCAGCCCGGCCCTTTGACACCTCTGAGGGCCCTGACATAAATGTTTTGCTGCACGGCAGCGTTGCTTCATCTGGCATTCCTCCTCTGAGGCGGGTAGCTGCGTCTTCTGACCCCCAAGCAAGTACTTATACAATACAATACATTACAATACAATACAATTGTAATATGATAATGCCCTCCTTACAAAGTTCAGAAGTGCACATTGAAGCTGGGCAACTATTAAGAGCCATAAATAGACTGAAAGAGGTAAGTTTTAAGTTTAGAGCGAAGGACAGTCTCGCTAAGAGAGTTGAGGAGGTAGAGAGTTCCAGATGGAGGGACCGGCAACTGTGAATGAGCGACGGCCAAAAACAAGACGCGTACCAGGAACAACATAGTTTCCAGCAGATGCTGATCGAAGAGAGGAGCGACCTTTAACAGAGTTGCAAGGTGTGACCATGGAAGACAAGTGGGAAGGGAGATGGTCTGTGCATGCTCTGTACCTGAGGAGTGCCAGCTTGAAGCGGTACTTAGGGCTCAATTGCGTAACGCCATTTATATTGGCGCTATATAAGTGTCAGATTAAATGGAGACAATAAGTTTATCAGATGACTTGAGGTTTTCTTTGAACGTGGGTGTGTGATTTAACGCTGATAAGGAATAAGAAAGAATGTTTATAGTGCAACTATAAATATAATTTATATAGTGGCAGTCGTAAAATGTAACCAAGTGGACTCCTGGGAATACGCTCTATTATCGCTGATCTTGCGTGTTGGTGGGCCAGTCGGGTTTGCTGTGGTTTCCTTGGTGACCAATCCATCCGAAAACGACGGTTGCTGATAGCAGGAGAAACGAACGATCGGAGTTCCCGAGAGATGGTTGTTCCATTCGGGTTGGGATGGAGCAGTCCACTGGGATGAGGTAAATCGAAATGGGGTGAACTGGAGAGGATTGGGTTGGTGAGGAGTGGTATGTGATGGAGTGGAGTGTAAGTAGGAGTGCAATGGGAGGAATGGAGAGTGTTGGGTTGGTGGGAAGTTTCATACGGAGTGAAGTGGATTAGGAGTGCATCGGGATGAACTGGAGAGGATTGGGTTGGTGAGGAGTGTAATGGAATGGAGAGTTTGCTGTGCATGAAGCGAAATGAGGAAATTCGAATGGCATAATTTTAATAATCTTCGTTTATTAGTTCAAACCGACACACTGCACGATTCATATATGAAGAGATGATCACAAGATATTACAGGAGTCGAATTTAACTGTTTGGCAGCCCTGCAAGGCGCCCATCACGTCCTATTGCTCATTTTACCAACGTCATCTGGCGAATGAAAGGCTGAAGCGACCTATGGGAGGGTAGCGGGAAGCGATCCCGCGTCCATGCTGATCTTCTGCTCTTCATGCCAGAAGTGTTACCATTGCCCTAAACCTCCTCCTCCAATTACCCTAAACCATCCCTCACTAGAATAAATATAACTGGGTTGGATGTGAATGGAATTGGATGAAGTCAATAGGTTATGGTCGAATGGAATGACATGGTGGTGAGAGGGAAGTGGATTGGAAGAAATTGGAATAAGAGGAATGGCGATGATTGAGTTCGTTGGCTTTCAGATGGACGAGGTCCGTGTATTGAGGGATGTGGAGTTTGATAGAGGGAGGCAAAGTTGTATAGAGTGAAGACTTGGGAGAGAATAGGATGGAATGGGAATGATTAGGACTGATGCTGTTGGGAGTGGAATGGACCGAAGAGGACAGGAGGAAGTGTGTGTGGATAAATAAAAGTGAAGTGGAATAGACTGACGAGGGCAGGAGGAAGTGTGTGTGGATGGATGGGAATGAAGTGGAATGGACTGAGGAGGACAGGAGGAAATGTGTGGATGGATGGATGGGTAGATGGATGGATAGATCGATGGATGGGTAGAAGGATGGGTAGATGGATGGGATGGATGGATGGATGGATGGATGGATGGATGGATGGATGGATGGATGGATGGATGGATGGATGGATGGATGGATGGATGGATGGATGGATGGATGGATGGATGGATGGATGGATGGATGGATGGATGGATGGATGGATGGATGGATGGATGGATGGATGGATGGATGGATGGATGGATGGATGGATGGATGGATGGATGGATGGATGGATGGATGGACGGACGGATGGAAGGACGGATGGATGGGCGTGAAGTGGAATGGACTGAAGATGACTGGAGGAAGTGTGTGTGGATGGATGGGAATGAAGTGGAATGGACATTGGAGGACAGGAGGAAATGTGTGGATGGATGGATGGGTAGATGGATGGATAGATCGATGGATGGGTAGAAGGATGGGTAGATGGATGGGATGGATGGATGGATGGATGGATGGATGGATGGATGGATGGATGGATGGATGGATGGATGGATGGATGGATGGATGGATGGATGGATGGATGGATGGATGGATGGATGGATGGATGGATGGATGGATGGATGGATGGATGGATGGATGGATGGATGGATGGATGGATGGATGGATGGATGGATGGATGGATGGATGGATGGATGGACGGACGGATGGAAGGACGGATGGATGGGCGTGAAGTGGAATGGACTGAAGAGGACAAGATGAAGTGGGCGTGGATTCATTCATTCACTCATTCATGAGGTGGCTTTTTATAGCGCCAAGAGGCTACCTAGGTGCTCTTCCGACCCATCCCCGGCTAAATGGGTTGGATGAATGGAAGTGAAGCGGAATGGACAGTAGTTGATTGAATTGTAATGTAATGTAATGCAAATCTTCGAAATTTTCTCAGCGCCGCGTCAGGGACACAGCTTGTTCACCAGCATTTATCAAACCAAGTCCGCAATAGCCAGGCTGCTTTGGTTGTTCTGGTGTCAGGTCAGAATCCGGGGAGGTCAAGCCAGGGAGACATGCATGGTGTTACGGTGGCAATCGGTGACGATGGTGGTCGTGTGGTAGCGGAGGAGTAGAATCAGAACAGCTTGAAAAGTATAATTGAGTGGAAAGTTGCAGAGGAGGTTTGAATTGGAAAGGATCGAGTGGACTGAATCGTGTGGTAGCTTAGTAGATTGAATTGGAGAGGATTAGTTTGAACTTACAGGGCAATTGGGGTTGTGGAGTCGGTGGGGTTGGTCAGTGGCAAGTGGCGGGTTGGGGAGTTACTGGGGTTTCGAGGGCGAGGAATGAGTGAAGTATAATTATATAGGGTGATTATGTTGAGCAGTGAATGGGGTTTGCTTCTTATCCTTGGTGATTATTAGGGTTGGGGAGTAAATGGGGTTTAGAGGGCGGGTGAGTCGAGGAACGAGTGGGGTATAATTATATAGGCTGATTAGGTTGGGCAGTGAATGGGGTTTGCTTCTTATCGTGGGTGATTATTAGACCAACCCAATTAGTTACTCTTTGGGGCGACTCATTCCCTTTCACAAGACATGCTCTCGAATTCCCCAGAGACGGTATTTTTTATAGCGCCACAATTTTATTACGCGAACGATGCACCGCGGGAGACCCGTAAATCAACTTAACGACTGAGCGGGGAAAGTGAGTCTCTCGCCTTCCTAAACGATTGGAACGTGCATAAGAAATTGGTATGAGACAGACACTCAGACAGTCACACACAGAAACAGAGACAGGGAGACAGAGACAGAGACAGGGAAACAGATATAGAGACTGAGAAACAGATCGACAGGGAGAAAAACAAAGAGAGAGAGACAGACAGAGAGAGACAGAGAGAGACAGACATACAGAGACACAGAGAGAGAGAGAGAGGGACAGAGACAGAGAAAGAAAGAGACAGAGAGAGACAGATAGAGAGACAGACAGACAGACAGAGAGACAGAGACAGGGAGACAGAGATAGAGACAGAGAAACAGATCGACAGGGAGACAGAGACAGACAGAGAGACACGAGAGAGAAAGAGACAAAGACAGAGATACAGAGAGACAGAGATACAGAAAGACATAATGAGACAGGCAGACAGAGACAGGGAACAGACCGACAGGTAGAGAGACAAAGAGAGTGAGAGGAAGTCAGAAGCACACACAGGTAGAGCGAGAGGGGCAAACAGAGAAATTGAATTATATTGAATTATAAACAATAGTTAATCCCAGCACCCGGCTATAAAACGCTGCAAAGAACTGCTCAAAATAATTTCTGCCGGACGTTAACGGCCTCTGTTGCCATAAGACGTCATTAAACTGGATCCAGCACCCGCGGCTGGATACACGCTTAGTCAATTAACATCATCAGTTTTATTAAGATCGCCTAATTATGGCGGACTGTAAAGGCACAACTCCACTGAATGATACCCGTGGACTAATTAATAGGCCTAATAGTAATAGTAATAATAATAATAATAATGATGATGATGACGATGATGATGATGATGATGATGATGATGATGATGATGATGATGATGATGATGATGATGATGATGATGATAGTAATATTAAATTCGGAATTCGAACTTGAATCCTGGAGGTGATCAAGGCCGATCCGTTAGCCGTTCGACCACAATGCTCTGAACATCTCGGTTATCACATAATCATAATCGTAATCTCGAGATTTATACAGCGCCCAAAAGAGTGAAGTTGCGGGAACCAGCTTGTTCACAGGCGTTTGGGCCTATTCAAAACGTTATGAAAACGTAGGCATGTTGGGTCAAAATAGGTCAAGATCCCAAGGGTCAGGCAGGCAGGGAGACAGTCCGACGGCTAAGGTGGATATAGGCCTATTGTTTAAAATTGAAACGGCGATGTAAATGTAGGTAAAAAAGAACTGGAGGAATCGGGATAGGATTTTTCAAAGAGCAGTGTTTAAGTTCTGAGTGAAATAGCTGTGAGATAGCAAGAGGTGAGGATTTGGTGGTTCAGAAAATGGATCAGACAAGCCTAGGTCCTAATTTTCGTAATACGTGGTATAGTAACAGTTATAGTTCGCTTGTAGCCTAATAGGCTACGTATTATGGAAAAACACTAACAGAAAGTGAACAGTGATTCAAAGATCAAAATGTTAAAGCAATGCGGGAATCTCTTATATTTTCAGCATGTTGTGCAAATGAACTGCAAACGGTGCCACACGTTTGGCTTAGATTGGATTAGATTAGGCCTACACTGGATTAGATTATAGACTGAATTATGGGAACAGATCAAACCGCGGTATTATAAACCGCCATTAACGCATTAAACACACGAAACGAGAACAGCTATTAAATATTAATTTATGCATAGGGATTTTGTCATTCACCACTTAACAGATATTGCTACGATTTGATCAGTCCTATAATTCTACTCGAGTGCGTTCTCTTTGAGCAAGTTTGTTCAGGAAGGACTGAGGGAAAAGAAAGAAACTGTTTCTGAGGGAAATTGAGGAATCTATTTATTAGTTAAACGGGCGACGATACACATCAATCGGGAACGAGGCTCGACGCTCTATTTTCTGCAGGTCTTTGTGTACAGCGACGTCGACGCCATTTTGGCTGAATTTCTGGCAGGTCATCAAGTTAGCGACCGAAAAGAGATTCCTTTTTGCACTGGCATTTTCCGGCTCCCAGGAGGGGCGATCCGCAGTCGCAACGCAGACCATTACAGCATTTTGCGAACTTGACTTTGGCGTCTGGCACGCAGTTGTCGCCCCATCTGGCACACCACTCGCGTCTGCGCACAAGAAAATTGAACATGTCTCTTATATCAAGGATGCAAGTAGTAGGTATTTAGGTTTAAGGATTTTAAGGTTTAAAAACAAACTAAGAACCTACAAAAGTCCAAAATAGGTTTTAGGTTTTTTCTGTTCTGTGGTCCATTTGAGGAAACAGGTTGCCTTGATTGGACCGAAACACAGCTCAAGATGTTTTAGTTATTTTTTTCATATATATATAATTATATATATAATTATATATATATATATATATATATATATATATATATATATTCGTTTAATTGAGAAAACAATCTGACAAAACGCAGAAATGCTAACATGAGTGATAAAGAATAATTAAAGTTCATTAGAACATTTTAAAATAAACTAGTAAATATTCATAAACGCATGAATACTGCATGTCCTCTGCTTATTAACAACATACTAGGAATCAGCCCATCATATGGCATAATTTCCTTTTATAAATTCGGTAGCATTTATTCGGCAAACCTCAGTTTCTCTTAAGTGGTTCATTCATGGCAACTCTCCACTACAACCTAGGCCTACTTAAAACCTTAATTGCTTAACTGTACAACCTACGTAAAGCCTCACTGCATACATTGCATTCATTAGCTACACATACCCAGAATGGGTGTTACGTTTATACAAGTGCATTTATGAATGCAGAAACAATGTCTGACAAAGCAGCCCGGACAACTTATTCCGAAGACTTTTCAGGACACTCGTACTTTGAATGCATTATGCCATCAATAATTATTGCACTCGAATGATTAGATGATGTACTGCGACCTTCAAGACATCCATTACATCTCTCTCTCCCTTCAAGAAGACCGCCTTAGACAGCTCACAACAGCCGACAACACACAGCTGAAGCAACCATGCTTTGAAGAGGCTGGCCGGGTTCATACCTCGTCTCATTTCTGCGATTGAGTCGTGCAGTCCATAAATATTAGATGCCTGAGTGATATAAACCGTTCGCTCAAACCGGTTCCATCTGCCCAACGGTTTCTCGAATACAGTGTAATTTCCGCTCGCCTTCAACTCAGCTCATGAATATTCACTTCGCGTAGGCAATGGCAACGCACGTCATACTGTTTGGTGACGTCTTCGTGGCATGGGATGAGGAGGCGGTGCAAATTTTTAGTATCTTACATTTTGATCAATCACTCATTTATTTCTGTAACCATCAGAAGAGAAAAAATGAACAATGAAACAGTAAGGCAACGGTTTGATCGCCTTTTAGTCGGAATCAACCAAACTTTTAGCTGAGGCAGATCTAGATGCCTTCGCACATGAACATCGGTAGGAAATTATTCTAAGATAGACTGCTAGAAACTTCTATAATGAAGCTATAGTTTCATTTTTCTCTACCCTTGAGACTGTCCTGCTTAGTCGGATTTAGGCTACAGTGCGACGGTGAATTTCGGAGTCTGAGGCAAGCGACCGAAAGAGATTGGGGATTGTTTTAGCTGGAAGAACACAAGTAAACGCATTCAACGAACGACTGTCCTGTTAGTGAATTGGTCTATGAACAATAAGTTGGCTGGTCACCTAATCGTTCGTGTTTATGCAGAGGCTCACTGGGAAACCGCAGTAAGCAACATTGAAACATGACGGTATACAAATTTCGTGATCTCTACTGAACACACGTCTTGGCAGCCTGCTAGGCGCCCACTCATTTTACCGCATTTTACTCCCCTAGGGAGTGGAAGGCTGAGTCGACCTAGAGCGGGCTACGTATCGAACCACCTCTCAAGATCTATTTGTTCTTCAAGAAGAGTGCTACCATTTAGCTACCCCTCCATTATCGTCCTTCTTTGCTTGTCCTTCGATTGGCTGGTCAATATGCATTGGCCAGCCAACTTATCGTCCGTCTTTACTTACCCTTCGATTGACTGGTTAATGCGCATTGGCCAGCCACCTTCATCGTCGGTCTGCTCACCCAATCGTTTACCTCACGCAAGAGCGAACCTACTCTACCGCGTGAGTTCGTCAGATCGGCTCACCAAATTTTCTCCCCGTCTCCTGGCCAACGCGCCATCATTGGGACTATATATCATTGTTTAAAACCTCATTTTGCGCCTTGTTGCTCATGGAGGAATCTGCCGTCCCGCGCTTTATACCCACCGGATGCCTAATATCTTGATAATAAATTGGCAACACTTTCGTTATGACGTTGCAGTGACGTGTGAGTTGGTGCAGACGACACTCAAGTTGACTGACGCCGATCCCAGATGAAAATAATCAGCGAAGGAGTCGGCAACCGCTAGGTGGCCATTATATAATAGGAACTGCCAACCCCATCGGGGTTTTTCTGAGGGGCTGTCAGCAACTCGCTGCAATAGTCGCCACTCCCACACAACATTCATCACGAACATTCAGCAAAGCGTCAATACGATATGACGGCCGTGTGCAAAGCTTCTGTGTGCAAAGCGACAGTTTGCCAACAAAATGGCCGAAGTCGTTGTTATTTAGTGTTGGCAAACGCGCCGACGCATTCTGATCGTCTCATTCTTAGGCTATTGGCGCCCCATACAACTTCATCTACCCGTATTCCGGCTGTCGTATAACGATAATGGCGTTCCTTGCCGTATATTTTTACGGTAAAATGGCGCCCGCTGCCATAACAGACCGCCATATTTCCTCGCGACCGAGCAACACTCGGCAGGACGCGCATGCTCGTAAAGAGACCGCGAAACCGGACCAGAGCAGACGAGAGACCGCGTTGCCGTTCAAATCTCGCAAGTTCTCGCCTGACTTCGCGTAGAAATAACGTTATGAACGCCGAGAATTAAAGTAACGTCTGCGGTCGCTACATAAATAAGACGAAATGGCACATTGCAAGGTCTCTACCATAGCGACCTTGCAATGTCGCTATGGTAGAGACTCTAAATATTGTTACGTGAATAGTATAGACTATAGAGCAATGCAATAGAATGTGATGTAATGTAATCATGGAATGTGTTGTAATGTGATGCAATGTATCATAATGTATTGCAATGTGATGTACTATAATGTAGGATTAGTTTAAGGTATGGTAAGGTAAGGTAAGGTAGGCCTAATATGTTGTAATTTTATGTGTCGCAATACAATGTAATGTTAAGTGATGTGATACAAGGTCATGTGTTTTAAGTAGAACTTGTAGAAGTGGGCATTTAACGCGTTATTAATAACAAATTTAACGTGATTAAATTTGCAAGGAAGTCACAAAATTTTAGGCTAAAGCAGCTGAAGATATGCGCTATAACAATAATATTATTGCATGATATACGCGCACTTCACATCCGGTATCGCAGATATTTTGATAAACGAATCTTGTTGCAAATATTTGGAATTTAGTTTATTCTACTGTCCTCAAATCCTGTGAAGTGTTGATTTAAGTAGTCCTAGGCTACTTAATTTTTGCGAGGATTTAAATGACAATGGATGCCAAAATGTGTTTGCTAGATGGACAATTTCTTTTAAAAGACGAATATGCGGCCATTTGCAAAATACTGTGGTAGGCTAAACATTTCAAATATCATCGGAGTTTCACCACACTACAATATCAGCTTAGAAATAACATACGAGTAGGCCTACAAATTGTGGAATTACGTCAGAACTCGACAACTTCGTCGCAACCTTTGTAAATACTGCAAAGCCTATCAACAACGCCAAAAATGGGATGCCATTGCGAATGTTATTGCGCACTGCTTGCCAATACAAAGACTGCACATCGTACAGCGTGGTAACAGACACTGGCCTGCAAAAACTTGTTGAGGGTAGCTACACCCGATTCTTCGTACGAAATACCATCAAGAAGAAAAGTACCCGGTAGGTGAATTATTTAATAAAATAAAAGAAGAAAAAATGTCCATAATGGCAGATGCTGTCCATTTTGAAATGACGGCTGATTAATGCACGTCCTTTTAGAAAAAATCACTCAAAGAGCCTGCGAATTTCCAATTAAGTAAAAATTTTGAAATGCAACTATAACCAAATAACCAATGCGATTAAATGCGATCATTCGCACGATTACAGTTTTTAATCATACCATTAGTTTCGATTAAAAATTTTAATCGATGCCCAACTCTAGTAATGTAATGCGTTGTAATGTAATACGTTGTGATGTAACGTGTTATAATGTAACGAGTTGTAATGTAACGTGTTGGCCGTAATGTAATATCATGTAGCGTAATGTATTCTCGTGTGTTTGAAGAAAAGGAAAGAAGGACGGATCCCGGATTTGGACTGGGCAAAAGACGAATTGATAGTGGGGGGTTGGCAAATGGTTACCATGGTGAACACACTATAATGTATTTATTGAGGCTCCTACGTAGATTACGGGATCCAGGTCTTTCAGCTCCGATGCATATTATTCATAACCGACCACTTTTAGCAGTCGACTAGCTTCGCTATATCTACTGTAAGCCTATCCTGTCATACCCCATTCTATTATTCATATCCAATCCTTTCCTATCGTAGGCTTGTCTTATCTCACACCTCATGCAATCCTGTCTCGTCTTGTAGCACACCTCCTTTAACCCCACCCCTTCTCTCATTTCATCTCAATCTAATCTAATCTGAACTTGTATTGTCCGTTCTTATCTTGTTTTTCTTTTCCTACCTTTTCTAGTCTTCTCCTCATCTCACTTCACTTGATATCGTGTCTATAGTCTCATCTTAGTTAAGGTTTAATGCTTTATATAGTATGTTAATAATTGTACATGTATTGAGATACTTATAATATGAATGAACTGAAGTAGATAGCCTCTGTTAACCATCTAGCAACAGACAATGGGTTCCCTTGTGACCAATAGAATCAGTCAATCAAAGAAACTTGATATAGCGCCCCTACAAGATATCTACTCAACGGCGTTATTCTTAGTACAGCAAGATGTTACTTTGTTAACTTTTGAACCAATAAATTGACGGTTCTGGTTATGGTTATTATCTTGTCTTGACCTGTCTTGTCTCGTCTTCTGCATTGTGATTCTCGTTAACTATAACGGTAACGAAAATGTTCGTTAACGAAAATAAAATGATTTCGTTAACTATAACTATAACTAAAAAATATCATTAACTATAACTATAACTATAAGGAAAATAACACTAACGAAAATTCATCGGTATTTTCGTTAATAAAAATAAATAAAAAGTGCAATAAGTAAAACAGGGCAGCTGATCACTCTGGAATGGCTACCCCTCATCATCAAAATTGATGTATTTTTAGCCTTATTGTAACTATAAGTTGTAACTAAAATAAACACCCTATAACTATAACGAAAAAATAATACTAACTATAACTAACTATAACTAAAATAAGAAACTATTAACTATAACTGTAACTGTAACTAAAATAAAATCTGTAAGGAGAATCACGCTGGTCTTCTGTTGTTATGTCTTGTCTTGTCTTGACGTGTCTTGTCTCGTCTTGTCTCGTCTCTCACCTTTGCATAACGTGGTCGACGCTTTCATCCAACTCCATTCCGTTGTAATCTTCCGGACTGCCATCTCGACTCTCTCCTGACAGACCAAACAAATTACGTTATTTCTGCATTTATCAAGCGCCACTATATGATGGATGGAAATACACTCAGACAGTCGAACAAAACAATGCAGATGTGCCATCGATATCAATTGGCAATGTGGCAGTGGACTTAAAACGGAAAAAACGACGGAAGATATATTGAAAAGGAAAAAATACAAAGAATGAAAGATGGAGGGAAGAATGGAAGAAACAAAAAGGAAAGGATGGATGGAAGAAAGGAAATAGGGAGGAAGAGAAAAAAGGTATATAGGAAGGAAAAAATGGAAAGATGGATGGAAGAAACGGAAGAAGGATGGATGGATGGAAGGAAGGAAGGAAGAGGGAGGAAGTGAAGGAAGCAAGCGAGCAAGCAAAAAGGAACAGAGAATTTAATTAAAGTCAATTAGTGTGACGTATAATAATAAAATCCGCACGAACTAACGTCTGTATACACGGCGCTTTGTGGTTCATCCATTGTCTTTCCATTCCGTCCTTTTCCCTAATTGCCCTTCAAGCGAAACATCTACGTGCGATCATGGCCATCGAGCGGCGGATCACAACCCCTCGTCTGTTTCTCGGCAAATTTCCCCGAAGACCGGCGTCAAATGACGACACAAAGACGTCACGATTTCAGTCATCTGCTCTCGCATTAACGGGCGCAGACGACAAAACGACGCAGACGTCATCGTTGGCGGCAAAACGCGGACCATTGAAGGCCGCCCCGCGGGGGATTATACTCCGTCTGCCCATAACGACAATGTCGCCGCGTTCGGGGCGGGGAGTGCGGCGGGCAGCATGTAAACATTAAGGGTTGCGTTCGTTCCCCGGTCCCCCCACCGGCGACGTCCATTAGGACTAGATTAAACGGCGTCGCTGACATTCGGTGCGGACCGGATCGCGTGCCGTCGCAGACGGACTGACGGGACTCGGCGGAATTGGACGGATTAAAATACGCAGATGACAAGGACGGAACTTTTCTCGCGGTGCGCAATGGTCCAACCGAGCTGAACTCCATAAAGGAATATTTACGATTATTATAATGGTATTTGTACGTATCTGGATATTTCTGTATAGGAATCTGCATATGTATGATTTATTTGAGCATATCCGTACATAGTTCTATACAAGGAAATGTGTATATCGTCATCGTAGTAGTAATCTCCAAACTTCTAAAGCGCCACTCGAAAGCCAAGTGCAGGGCACCGCGTATTCACGAGCGCTTCATGAGTACACGCAACGTAAATAAAACGGACTGGTTAAACAATCACCGATGATCATGACGTCAGTACTCAGTATGATATATTTACAATCTTATGACGTCAATACAATATAAAAGCATCATGACATCAGTATATACTGTACTTCATTTATAATATAATGACGTCAGTATAATATATTTGTATGTGGACATCAATATAATATATTTACAACACTGTGACGTCAATACAATATCGAGCCCCATTTATAGTATCATTACATCAGTATACTTTATAATAATGACGTCCATATATTTGAATTATGGCATCATTTATATATTTACAATATTATGACGTCAGTTCAATTATATTTATAGCATCATGACATCATTATGCGTTCTTTATAATTATATCATGATTGTGACGTCAATACAATCTTGTCCCTATTTATAGTATCATTACATCAGTATACTTTATAATAATGACGTCAGTAATCAGTATATTTGTATTATCATTATTATGGCGTCATTTATTATATTTACAATATTATGACGTCAGCGCAATTATATTTATAGCATCATGACATCATCATGCTTTCTTTATAATAATATCATGATTGTGACGTCAATACAATTCTTCTTGTTCTATGCCCTCAGGCAGGTTCAAACGTTCATTGGCACCACTCCTCTCGATGTTGGGCTTCGCATCTATCCGTCCTCAACAATGCAATAAATGTATAGTATTGACATCAAAGCAGTAGATTTATAATAGCATGACATCATGAATATAATCTGTTTATTATGATGTTAATATAACATATTTATAATGGCATGACGTCAGTATAATATATTTGTTCATATTATGACGTCTACATAATGTAGGCCTATTTATTGCATAATGACGTCAGTATACTATAATTTATTACATCATGACGTCAATATAATATTTTTTTATAATATTATGACGACTACATAATGTATTTTTAACATCTTGGCGTCAATTGTCATATGAAAATATCATGACGTCAAAACTATAAATTTATAATATCAAAGCGTCAGTATAATTGATTTTTAGATTCTGTGACAAAGATGCGAAACGTGGAAATATGGCCGTGCTGGTTAAGTTGATTTATATTATTATTATTATTATTATATTATTATTATTATTATTATTATTATTATTAAATAAATTTGTAATGCGCGCACGGTCACATTACAAATTTATTTAATAATAATAATAATAATAATATAAATCAACTTAACCAGCACAGCCATATTTATAGAATGCAGTTTAAAAAATTCAGGTAATAATGCTTGATTATCAGTTTTTAAGCATAGTTTAATCTTTATAAAAAGTTTGGGGAAATTTGGTTGGTCGGGTCGAGTAAAGAATTCAGTATAACTAATAATTTATGCTAGTGTTTAAAAGTTTAAATGTTTCATTTCTGCTGTAGTACAAAACAATTGTTATCATGACTTCTCGGCTCACCACGGTCATTGTTTTAATTTATCTCTGAAACTAGTTCACATTATAGTATTTTATTTAATGTAAATTAGCATAGACATTTTATTTTGGAAGGATGGAGGAAAGCAAAGGAAGGATGGATGGATGGAAGGACTTTGTTACATTTGCACAATAGCGCTATAAAAACGTTCGTATTGGATTAACAGTCCATGAGGACCATGAATATTGCAAGCTACGTGGCGAGACGCCGCGAGAGCGTTCAAATGTCTTTCCAACGTCATTGTTTAGGAAATAAATAATGAAGTATATGAAGCAAACAACTTTGTTTAGAAAATGAACAATATCTTTTAGAAAATAAACTATCGTTAGCAAGCAACGTGGAAATAAATATAGGCCTATAATTATGTGTATAATGCGGTATACTGCAGGACTCATCATGGCATAGGCAATACTTTGTATTGTATACACAAAGATGTCCGGTCTCCAAGACTTAATATTTTTGCATGACAGCGTTATTTTGATCCTCCGCCTTCCAATTCTTCGCGACCTAAACGACACCCGCCTTGGCAGCTGCTCTGCCTCCTCTCTTGATCTGGACCCCCTGAAAATCGGACTAGAACATGCTTTTGACTACCTTTTTAAAAACCCTCTGACGCAGCGCTCGTGAATAAGCTGGTGCCCTGCGTTTGGCTTTCGAGTGGCGCTTTAGAAGAGCTCTTGGAGTTTACGATTACGATTATGATTACGGCTATTTTGGTTTGAAGCGAGTTCAAGCCACGACAATAAATTATTAACGGCGGTGTATTCTTCCAACTATCGCAACGCTGATGAATGCTTGCGCGTTTGCTTACTTACTTATTGTTTTATGTTTCATAAATTGGTGACGTCAACCATAACTGACGAGAAGGGAAGGGGGAGGAAGGAGGAGGAGATTGGTCATCGAACTTGGTGGATCAAAGTTCCGACCTTGTGCCGAGGGCTTTTACAGAACTGTACAAAACTGATATTGGAGATTCTGTGTCGGTCGAAATTGATGATGTCTGTATCCGATGTAGTCGAATCGGAGGACCTTTCTGCATCGAGTTCACGCAGTTACCGAGTACTGCCAATGGTATTGATCCCTGTGGGGCCAGAGAATCGGAGGACGTTTTTGCACCGAGTTCACGCAGTTACCGAGTACTGCAATGGTATTAATCCCTACGGGGCCAGAGAACGCATTCAATGTTTGGGCTGTAGAGACTAGAGAGGGAACGGTGATGATCATGTTCCAGGATTTCTGCATTTTTCATTCATAATAATTGCCCTTATTATTATTATAATATTAATTATAATAAATTGTTATTGTTAATGTTATTATTATTATTATCATCATCATTATCAGCAGCAGCTGCAGTAGAATGGTGGTAGTAGTAGCAACAGCAGCAGCAGTAGTATAGTTAGTAATAGTAGAAGTAATAGTATTTTTCCATCGACTAATCCATCGATCCGTCCTTCCATGCATCCAGCCAAGAGACCACACATCCATCTATCAATTTATCCATCTATCCATGCATTCACCAACTAATCGTTAGTACTAGCATTCCACTTCTACGCTATTGCTAAGACCTTGACAGCGAAAACTAAACAGTAGTAGCATTAAGACTTCAACGCTATTAGAAGCTTTGCGAGGACCTTAACAGCGTAAACTAAACCGTATTCATTCATTCCATAGATTTATCAGCAGGGCGAGAGATGTGAGCCTCCAAAACTCCAAGAGCTCAGCGTCGTTGGGCTTTAACAGACCAACCGATACAGTTCTCTCTTCACGGTCCGGTTGACTACACCGTGGTCGAATGATCGTCTCCCGGGCCATGTCGTCTGCTTGTCGGCGATTGCCCGACCAGTCTTTGGTCGCTCGTGTCTAGTACAGCGTCCGAGGGTCGACCTAGTTTATCATCATTAACCGCTCGTTTCACTATCTCACCCGGAACAGACTCGCTGACCGATCGTGCGAATGACGTCTGCGATGATACGTCATCACTGCAGACCCACAGCAGCGGCTCAGTGTTGATAGTGATGTCTGCCGTTGTTAGATACAGATGTGAATAGAATGATGGCAGGCATAGATTGGCTGGTGTGATGGATCGTATTCAGGGAGGCAACCGTGTCGATGATGATGGCTTGTAATTAACACTTTATCTACCAGCTGCATTGGTTTCCCTGTCGCTTTTAGTACACTGTCGTTGTTAAAGTGTTAAAGTTACACCGGATAAAGATTTCGGAAGCGATTTTTGACGATTTTTGAGATTTTTTAACTTTCACTTGTACCAAACATCGATTGATGCTTTGATGTTTACGACAACGGCGCAATAGAAGCCATTAGATTAGATTAGATTATAGGCCTACTATAGCTTAGATCAGATAAGTATATTGGAGAGGATTAGATTTGACTGGATTAGCGCTTTTGTTAGGTACTTAGAATGCGCTATATCAAATGTCCTAATATACATGCATACATACAATGCATACATACATACATACATCGTGGTCAGGCCTGTGCCTCGATATCTGGTCTTCCCACAGGCACTGTACAGTCCATGTACTCAGTTACAATACATGCATATATATACATTTGTACGCTTCGTTCGTTGGGCTCTACGGACAGATTGGATCGTTTTGTCCCTCGGACCAGGACTGCTCCAGCCCAAAGTCGGGCGTTTGCTGTTGTGGGCCCTCCTGCTTGGAATGACCTTCCCCTCCTCTGCGGGCTAAGCTAATGTCTGGGGTCTCCTCCTCGTCTACTCATTCCCCGAAGGCGCGTCTCTTTCCCCGGGGCTTCTGCACTGAGGGCGCCTCTGAATATTCGATACTGCTAGAGGCGTTTAATATATGTCCAGATGGGATAAAATACTATACATGTGTCATACATATATGTATGCGTATATATATATATACATACATACAAACAGACAAATTATATGCATGCATATATACATACATACATGCATGCATACATATATTAAGCAATCTACGAGCGTACTCAAGCACACACCATTGTTTGTCTACTCCAGCTATGAGTTTCCAAGACCATTAACCGTAATAATCCATCCAACTCATAACCCGAAACGCGATGACTATCGACTTCGTCTATATATATTCTTCAACCGCAACATAGAGAGCTGGCGCGCCTCAGTAGCTCTCCACTGTAGTCCAATATAGAGCCCTGCGCCGACTTCATAGTGTCGGCGGCGGCGCGCCGGTCATTTTTGGTCGGCGGCGGCGGCGCCCCGCCGACCAACAAAAATCGGCGGCGGCGGCGGCGCGGCGCGGCGTGGTCGGCGCCAGTAACGAATCCAGAATTTTATGAGGGGGTCAAATGGGCGGCCGAACTTTTGAAATATTTTGAATTTCCACACTGTAATTGTAGCATTTTAAGCCGTCGTCTGAACAAATTTCTCTATTATTTCAGTGCTGATAGCAATCAGCTGTCACTCGTACTTAAGATGTAGTTTGAATCGTGTTTGAGTTTGACACAGACATTACTAGGAAACCAGACATTTATTGAGATGAATTTAAAAACTAGAAAAAGGGCCTTCGTTCAATTTCAAAGAACGCCATGAGCTTTTAGTAAACGAATTACTGACTACAAGACACAATTATAAATATAATAAACTTCGTTTATTATTTCAAACTGACACACCACAATATGATCACAATTCATAGTATAAACGGATGATCACAAATAATTAAATAAATCAAATTTAACTGTTTGGCAGCCATGCACGGCGCCCATCACGTCCTACTGCTCATTTTACGAACGCCATATGGTGAATGAAAGGCTGAGTAGACCTTTGGGATGGTAGCGGGAATCAATCGCGCGTCCATGCTGATCTTCTACTTTTCGTGCCAAGGTGTTACCATTTACCCTAAACCCCTTTCCATGGTGTCTCACAAGTAATTAATTTTAATTATTTTCAATTTGCTAAAACTTTAGTCAACGTAACAGGAAGAGTGAGATATATTTTATAAAATACTTATAGATTAAGGAGTCCTGGTGCCATCTGTTTTTCTATCAAAAACAGCTTTTCCGCGAGTTTGCTTTTAGTAGCTTCAGGCATCGCGATACTATTAATAATTATATCCAATTTATCACAATTAAAGTTAATATTATTTATTTCTAGAACGTGAATTGATTTGATAAATCCCATATAGTCTTTGTTTCATTCATAGCAGTTTAATCCATAGCAGTGTAAAATGCAGATCGTAAATCCGAAAGCCACTAGTACTTAAGGATTTTTAATTTCTTAAAATGCATGCTGCACTGAGGGTTAACTTAACCCCACAGGTATTTTTATGGAATTAACTAGAGGGGTTGAAAATGAATTCGGAGGTTGAACACTCCCAACTCCCCGACAATTCAATCACCATATATATATATCATCTGTCTTACATACATACTACATATATATGTAGTATGTATGTAAGACAGATGACCTTTTCGATCTTCTCTCATTCCTATCCATCTATTAAATCTATCTGTCAGTCATTCAAGCTACCCATTCATTCATTCATTCATTCATTCATTCATTCATCAATCCATTCATCTATCAATCCATCCATCCATCCAACCTCCCCACCAATATATCCATCTATCTATCCATCCATCCCATAATCTGTTTGCTCTCTGTCTGCTGTCTGCCTGTTTGTGTCTCTGCCTGTGTCTCTGTCTCTGTAGGTCTATGTCTGTCTGTCTCTGTCTGTCTGTCTGGCTGTATGTCTGTCTATGTTTACTTCTGTAACCCACTGAAGCAAACAATTTATTGTGAAATCATGTAAAAACATGAAAAATGCAACAAAACAATTAAACATATCAGCGTGGCATCGGCGGCGCGCCGAGGAATTATCGGCGGCGGGCGGCGGCGCGCCGATCCACAAAAATCGGCGGCGGCGGCGCCCAAGAAATGTCGGCGGCGGCGGCGCGGCGCGGCCGGCGCAGGGCTCTAGTCCAATAGCGATAGTGCCGCTCGCTAAATTGAATTCCACACGCATTCGATTTGCTAATAGGCGCGTTTTCCCCCGAATGTTATCGCACGTAAAAACACACCGTTTCCTATCACGTGCAGGGAAACCGGTTAATGAGTTCCTTATTAATTAATTCGCAGTTTGGAAAGTATGTAGGCATATGGAGCTGCCATACGTAGGTCGGCGGTAAATGCTTCTGTTTGCGAAAATACCAAGTAGGCCTATGTGGAATTCGCTGCAACATGCACTATTATGGTTTTAACAGAAAACGACGCTTTCGTGAAAATATCAGATACCTTGTGAAAACATTAAAAATTGGGTAGTTGGCGCTTTGACGAGTGAACACCGAACTTCGCAAATGCTGCGTTTTAATAATAGACTTACCCACTAATCCATCCATCTTTTTTCGAGGGGCCTTTCGCACTGGAAGCGCCTCTGATTAGGTTGTACTGTGAGAGGCGCTTTATAAATCCGTAAATAGAATAGAACAGAATCCGTCGGATAAATTCATCGATCAGAAACTCATCCATCATTTCGTTCAGCCATCGATCCATTCAACCGACTATTCACCAGCTAAACCCTCTCCTCCTGTCCATCCACCCATCAATCCACTTATCCATTTATCCACCAATCCAACCATCCGTCTTTCAATCCATTCATCCATCAAGCCACCCTCCTATCCATCCATCCATCCACCCAACCATCTATTCATCCTCCCATTAATCCATCATCCACCCACCTATCCATCAATTCATCCATCCATCTATCCATCCATTCATCAACCCACCTCCTATCAATCCACCCATCCAACAGTCCATCAATCCATTCATCCACCAATTCAACAATCCATCCATCCATCCATCCCTCCATCCATTAACCCACCCTTCTATCCATCCAACCATCCATTCATTCTCCCGTTCATCAATTATCCACCCACCTATCCATCCACCAATCCATCCATCCGTCCGTGTACTTACCATTCGACCATGGAAACCCGAGGATCATCGGAAGCACAACAGCGACACAGGCGAGGACGAGAACAAAGCGAGACATCTTCGATTTTCCAATCACTAAAACAGACAAACCCATACACAGACTGGGAACATGACAGTCGATTCAACGAAATTACATGACATGATATTAATTTTATCAATAACTATGTCAAACAGAGCACATTAGCACACACAACCATGTCAGCCGGTATCGGGGGCTCATTGTAGTCGCTCCCTTCGCTCTGCTGAGAGAGGGGTTGTGGTGGTCCCGTTTGCCCGCACAGCAACTATGCAGAACCGCGCATTCTCTGTGGTAGGCCCTGGGGTTTGGAATAGCCTCCCTCAGGAGCTACGTCTGTTCCCTATAGATCGTTTACTGATACTTTTCATGGTCATTTGAAAACTTATCTTTTTGCCCGGGCTGGAGTTGAGAGCGCTTCTGAGTAGTTACCTTGAAGTGGCGCTATATAAATTTTTGAATGATTGAATGAACAACACATTAGCAAACACGGCACATTAGCACATACGGCACATTAGCACGCACAGTACATTAGCACGCACAGCACATCCAGCACCTCAGTACATGCAATACAGCACGCACAACCCTTTAACATGCAGAGCAGATTAGCACACACAGCACATTGGCACACACACTGCTTCTCCCCAATCCTTCTCTTCTTTCCCCTCCTTTCTCTTTCTTCTTTCTCCTTTTCTCCTCTTCCTCCTTCTCCTCTTTTGTCCTCTTCCCCTTCCTCCTCCTCCTCCTCCTCCTCCTCCTCCTCCTCCTCCTCCTCCTCCTCCTCCTCCTCCTCCTCCTCCTCCTCCTCCTCCTCCTCCTCCTCCTCCTCCTCCTCCTCCTCCTCCTCCTCCTCCTCCTCCTCCTCCTCCTCTTAGCAATATTGTTCTTGTTCACCTCGTGCTACCCCTCTTCCTCCTACTCCGTCTTTTCCTTCTTCTCCTAATCCTCCTCTTCCTTCTTCCTCTAGTGCTGCCACATGCTCGCGACACTTCTTATGCTAATACAGTCTTATTACTATACATTGGCTAGGCACTTATTTAAGCGACTGAAGCACAAAGTGACGAAACTGGAGATATTTATGTTCTCAGCATGAGCGTTTGGTGGAGACATGTCCTTCGGTCCCGCTGGGATCTACGCCTCTGTCTCGGCCAGGTAAGTAGGACGAGCGAGAAAGGTTAGACCGTCCTTCCGAGGAAGAGACCATCCAAGACCGTCTGTTTCAAGACCTCTAGCCTAATTATTTTTAACGCTTAAAAATGATGACATGAGACACAGTACTATAGGTGCGTTTCGTGCGGCACCTTGCTAGAGAGCCGTGAGGAATTACACCCTCTCCTTCACCGTATACATATATACTGTCACACCCACCTTGCACCAACCATCTCGGGCTATCACGGTTCACCGGGACCTAAGGTGTGGACCCATTTAAACGGCAGAGGTGGTGAAGTATCTCACCCAATAAATTCTTGGCAAATGAGCATGGTCAAGACCAAACGGTCGCCTTTGTACGGTCTGTACAGGAAGACCTTTAAGGGCGTTGAGTCCATTAGTACGGTCTGTACATAGGGATCTTAAAGGGCATGGCACCCATTCAAACGGTCAGCGATACGTGGTGGAGAACCTCACCCCATCAATTCCTTGAATAATGAGCATGGTCAAGACCAAACGGTCGCCTTTGTACGGTCTGTACAGGAGGACCTTTAAGGGCGTTGAGTCCATTAGTATATATACACAGGGACGTTAAATGGCGTGGCACCCACTCAAACGAACAGCGGTGGTGAAGAACGTCACCCGATCAATTCCTTGAATAATGAGCAGGGTCAAGGCCAAACGGTCGCCCTAGTACAGCCTGTACCGGAGGTCCTTTAAAGGCGTTCAGCCCATTAGTACGGTCTGTGCATAGGGATCTTTAAGGGCGTTGAGTCCATTAGTATGTAGGGCCTACACAAGGACGTTAAATGGCGTGGCACCCACTCAAACGAACAGCGGTGGTGAAGAACCTCACCCGATCAATTCCTTGAATAATGAGCAGGGTCATGGCCAAACGGTCGTCCTATAGTACGGCCTGTACCGGAGGTCCTTTAAAGGCGTTCAGCCCATTAGTACGGTCTGAACACAAGGATCTTAAAGGGCTTCACACCCATTCAAACGGTCAGCGGTGGTGAAGAACCTCATCCCATCACTTCCTTGAATAATGAGCAGGCTCAGCAGGGTCAAGGCCAAACGGTCGCACTAGTACGATCTGTACAGGAGGACCTTTAAGGGCGTTGAGTTGAGTCCATTAGTATGTACACAGGGACCTTAAATAGCGTGGCACCCATTCAAACGAACAGCGGTGGTGAAGAATCTCACACCATCAATTCCTTGAATAACCATCAATTCTTGAATAACCATCAATTCCTTGAATAATGGGCATGGTCAAGGCCAAACGGTCGCCCTAGTACGGTCTGTACAGGAAGACCTTTAAAGGCGTTTAACCCATTAGTACGGTCTGCACACAGGGATCTTAAAGGGCGTGGCACCCACTCAAACGAACAGCAGTGGTGAAGAACCTCACCCCCATCAATTCCTTGAATAATGAGCAGGGTCAAGGCCAAACGGTCGCTCTAGTACGGTCAGTACAGGAGGACCTTTAAGGGCGTTCAGCCCATTAAAACGGGCAGCGGTGGTGAAGAACACAACCGATCATTTCGCTCTAGTACGGTCTGTACGCTGGGATCTTAAAGTGCATGGCACCCATTGAAACTGGCAGCGGTGTGTAAGTATCTCACCCGATCAATTCCTTGAAAGATGAGCAGGGCCGAGGCCAAATGATCGCTCTAGTAGGGTTTGTGCGCAAGCACCTTTAAGGGCGTGGAGCCCATTCCAACGTGAATATCCTCACCCGATCAATTCCTTGAATAACGAACAGGCCCGAGGTCATACGATCGCTATAGGAAGACGCGTACATTCACATTAGCATTCACTCCAACTCTATTAACACTCTGAGGAACCGGACAAGCGTCGTAATCAGCCGCGTCTGCACTCGTCTGTAGAGGTTAAGCCAACGCCAACGATTTGCGCTTCATTCGTCAATGGGTCTACATCTCATTCGGTCAATCGTTGGAGCGTTGGGTAAATCCATCTGTCATCCGTTCATCCCATCCAATCATAGATCGCTCATCTATGTTTACAGTTCCTTCGAATTTTCGTTCTCCATTCATTCGTCACTTAAATGATAGTTTCTCATCAATTCCTTCATCCATCATTCCTACAGAGAGTTTCCAGATTTAGCAAGAAATCAACACCACCCACGCCATCCATCCATCCATCTTCGGTCTATCTATCCATCCCATCTGTTCGTCCTTCCGTTCGACCGACTATTTCTCTGAACGTGCCACCTTCTGTCCCTTCTCCATCCTTCCTTCCTTCCTTCCTTCCTTCCTTCCTTCCTTCCTTCCTTCCTTCCTTCCGTCCTTCCTGTCTTCCTTCCTTCCTTCCTTCCTTCCTTCCTTCCTTCCTTCCTTCCTTCCTTCCTTCCTTCCTTCCTTCCTTCCTTCATTCTTTCCTTCATTCTTTCCTTCCTTCCTTCTTGTCTTCCTTCCTTCCTCGCTTCCTTCCTTCCTTCCTTGCTTCCTTCCTTGCTTCCTTCCTTGCTTCCTTCCTTGCTTCCTTGCTTCCTTCCTTGCTTCCTTGCTTCTTCCTTTCTTGCTTGCTTCCTTCCTTCCTTCCTTCCTTCCTTCCTTCCTTCCTTCCTTCCTTCCTTCCTTCCTTCCTTCCTTCCTTTCTTTCTTCCTTCCTGTCTTCCTTCCTACTGGACCTACTGTTTCTCTTTCCGTCAGTCCGGTAGTCATTCACCCCCCCCCCTTCATCCGTCCCTCCCTTCATCCCTCCATTCTTTCCTCTCCGTCCACCACTTTCTTTCTCCATCAGACCTGCCTTGCCGTCTGTCCACCCATTCATCCATCATTCCCTTCTTCCGTTCATCCATCCTTCCCTCCCTCTCTCCCTGTCTTCTTCAATCTCTCCTTTCCACCATCCCTCCCTTCCCTCCGTTCGCCATTCCATCCATGTATTTCTGGTCTGCTCTCTATGCATGAACGTTTCCATATTTATTGTGTCTCTCTCTGATCGAGTGCGATTTCTGGCGTTGCAGTCGGCTGCATAATCGTGTGACCGACCGCTCTCAATACCTCACGCAAATCTACCGTCAAAACCCGATAAAAACCAATGCACGCCTTATTAAAACGAGGTCACGCAAAGCGCGAGGTTTCGCCTAACTCCAATCGATTTCACGTTTGCCGCGAATTGCTGCAACGTCATGTCCACAGACAGCGCAGATTTATCTCAATTACAGCAGGAAAAATGGATCACCTGGTCTTAGCTATTACACGGTTGGCTTTACCATATCTTGTGTCGAATTCTCGCAATTCATCCATCAACACATCGTCCACCTCAACCCCTCTCATCCATCCGTTCACCTGTCCCCATTCATCTACCCACCACCCAACAACACAAACACACATTTGCAATAGGACAGAAAGCCTTTTTGACAGTAAGATAGAATATGCAATTTGGCAGCCATTTTGCGAGCGAGTTAGAATATGCAATAGGACAGGCAGCCATTTTGACGGCAAGATATAATATGCAATAGGACAGGCAGCCATTTTGACGGCAAGATATAATATGTAATAGGACAGGCAGCCATTTTTACAGCAAGATATATGTAATAGGACAGGCAGCCATTTTGACAGCAAGATATAATATGCAACAGAACAGGGAGCCATTTTGACAGTAAAATATATGTAATAGGACAGGCAGCCATCTTTACAGCAAGATATTATATGCAATAGGATAGGCAGCCATTTTTACAGCAAGATATATGTAATAGGACAGGCAGCCATTTTGGCCGCAAGATATATGTAATAGGACAGGCAGCCATTTTGACAGCAAGATAGAATATGTAATAGGATAGGCAGCCATTTTTACAGCAAGATAGAATATGCAACAGGACAGGCAGCCATTTTGGCCGCAAGAAATGTGTTTTAGGAAAGGCAGCCATTTTTACAGTAAGATATATGTAATTGGACAGGCAGCCATTTTTACAGCAAGATAGAATATGCAACAGGACAGGCAGCCATTTTGGCCGCAAGAAATGTGTTTTAGGAAAGGCAGCCATTTTTACAGTAAGATATATGTAATTGGACAGGCAGCCATTTTCACAGCGAGATAGAATGTGAAATAGGACATTCTGACAGCAAGATATCATTTGCAGTAGCACAGGCAGCCGTGCAGGCAACCAAGGAGGCAGTGAGCATCCATGCAAGGCTTGGTTCAGCGTCCAGTTCGCCCCCTCTAATTTACTCCCTCGCCTCCCCACTCGAAATCCATTAGGGCGCAGCAGGAAGCCCGTGCCGAGGCCATGAGAGACCATCCTTTATAAGGACAATTTGTCCGCTTTAAGGACAATACACCGAAGTACGACGAACACAGCGCATAGCCATGCATAAATAAATTTGGGGTGGCCATCCATCGATACTTGCACGGCGACATCTCCTCGCTTTCTACCTCCGGCGTCCCATAACTATCGGCTGTAAAATTTTATAGCGCATTTCGCCGGACGAGGAGTACGTATAGCTCCGGGCCGAACTGGTCAGAGCAGAGCTTAGTTGGTTTATGTAGTGGGCCACGAATCCAATTATATGGAATTTTTAGTTGATGGTGTGGAAAATATTGCCCGTTTAGAGAGGCTTTATCCACACGGAGCACAACAAACATCGTTCTTAATCGGCTCTGGTATATATTCGGTCGCCTTTCCATGCGCCACCGACTGTATCTTTCCGTCGGTCTGGAGCCTCGATGGTGTCGGCGAGGCAACAGTTTATACGCTGAAAGCGGACGCTCGCACTAGGCAGGGTAACAGTGACTAAAACACTCTGAAGTCAACTGCACAATCAAGCTGGCACTCCTCATGTACAGGGCATGCACAGATCATCTCCCTTGTCTTCCATGGTCACACCTTGCAACTCTGTTAAAGGTCGCTCCTCTCTTCGATCAGCATCTGCTGGAAAGTATGTTATTCCTGATACAAGCCTTGTCTTTGGCCGGCGCTCATTCACAGTTGCCGGTCCCTCCATCTGGAACTCTCTACCTCCTCATGTTTGCAACTCTCTTAGTGAGACTGGTCTTTCGCTCTAAACTGAAAACTTACCTCTTCCAGTCTACTTATGGCTCTTAATGGTTGCCCGGCTTCAATGTGCACTTCTGAACTTTGTAAGGAGGGCATTATCAAATTACAGTTGTATTGTATTGTAATAGACAATATCGACTGCACAGTGTCAGAAAACACAGTTTTCGTAGGCCCTGCTTGGTTAACAATCAATCAGTTGAAATTTATATAGCGCCCCTGTCTATGGTTTAGTTTCTTGGTCAATTCAAAACAAGCCTGGCGTTAGTATTTCGGCAGAATGACAAGTTGTGAATTCGAAACCAAGCCAGCACTGGCTAGCTCTAAACGGAAGTTGAAGTTTAAATATTACCACCATTGTAAGGCTCTATAAATGCGCTTTATAGATTGCTAGATACGTGCATATGTATATATATGTATACCCTGAATCATTTAATATCATGTGATATCACATCTCGTGATATCATACACATCACATTTGGTTATATCATATTGGACAACGAGAAAGGACGTCCTTACTGCAAACTCAGAGATTGCTACTTTGAAGTCATTCATCCAAATCCGTCATCCAATCTCTCTCGTCCTAAACAAATCCATTATTAGCAGCTTCTCTGCCTCCTTCTCTCTCCTCTCTTATCTGCATCTTATCTGCCTTCACTCTCCTACTATGCTTCCTCTCTCCTTCCTAGTCTCCTCTGTTCTCCTCTGCCTCTTTGGCTCTTTCTCTTTCTTTCTGTGCCTCTCTCATCTGCATCCTCTCTCTCCTCTGCCTCTTTCTCTCTCCTACTCTGCCTCTCTCATCTGCAACCTCTCTCCTCTGCGTCCTTCTCTCTCCTTCTCTGCCTCTGTCATCTGCATCCTCTTTCCTCGTCTACGTCATCTCTCCTTCTCTGCCTCTCATCTGCATCCTCTCTCCTCTGCCTCTTTCTCTCCTACTCTGCCTCTCTCATCTGCATCCTCTCTCCTCTGCCTCTTTCTCTCCTACTCTGCCTCTCTCATCTGCAACCTCTCTCCTCTGCGTCCTTCTCTCTCCTTCTCTGCCTCTCTCATCTGCATCCTCTTTCCTCCTCTGCGTCATCTCTCCTTCTCTGCCTCTCTCATCTGCATCCTCTCTCCTCTGCCTCTCTCTCTCTGCTCTGCCTCCTTCTCTCTTCTCTGCCTCTTTCTTTCTCTGGTCTTCTGGCAACCGGACTATAGGACCTCCACGTGGTGTCTCTGGACAACCCCTTTGACACGAGCAGCGCCCGTGAATAAGCTGATGCTCTGCGCTTAGCTTTAAATAGCGCTTCAAAAATTTGGAGAGTACGATTACGAAACCAACCAACAGAAGTGCCTTGAGTTTTCTGATTAGCTGTAGCAAAGAGCACACAATAGAAATTAGAAAGAGGAGATTCTAACGAACCGGAAGTGAATGGCCACTGGGCAGTAGTTATGGTCTTCTACAATCCTATCCAGACGTATATATTTCAACATATCCTATCCTCCAATCGTATCCTATAGTGTGTAACAGTGGCGTACAATGGGGGGGCAGAGCGGGCGAGTCGCCCCGGGCGGCACTTGAGCAGGGGCGGTAAAATAGGGTTGAAGAAAAATAAAAGAAGGAGTGAATGCTGGAAAAAGTTGAAAAGTAGGAGAGAAAGAAATAAAAGTAGAAAAAGAAGGAAAGAAAGAAAGCGTCACTTTGGTCAAGTCGGCTTGGCTTCCGATGCCGCCCTAAGCCTCCGTTAGGGGTGGCATCACTCTGAGAGTTCTACGTTAAACACTAAACAGTATTGTAGAAAAGGAAGCAGTTTCCTTGTAATGTTTCCTAAATACGACCATATTATATTATTATCCACAATCCAAATAATGCAATAAATAACATAGGCCTACATAAAATAGTAGGCGTATATTATGGGCCCTATAATAAGATCGACGATCGTCATGCAAATTGCGATCTCTTAGAGAAAATTGCATATCCAAAATTAAGTGCCAAGGGCGGCATTTTGGGCCGTCGCCCCGGGGGCATTTCAGCTCCGTACGCCACTGGTGTGCAATCACTATCTCTTCCTTTTCTATCCCATCTGTGTGTGGATGTACGCATCTGAGCACCTATACAGCTTGCTTTTTAAGAACCTCACAAAGGTGCTGATCAAGTCATCTATTCTATGCATAACCTCTTCAATCCTGTATCCGATCATGTTCTATCCTATCTTGTTTGGTTAAATCCTGTTCTACCTTATCAAGTGTCCTATCCTTTATGTCCAATCCGGTTCTATCATATATGCTGTCCTGTCCTATCCTGTACAATCCTGTCCTAGCCTATCCAATCCCGTTTTATGCAATCCTATTATGTTTTATCTTATGCATGCTATCCTGTTCCATCCGCTCCTATTCTATCGTATCCTATCGTATATCATATATATCAATTCTATACTATCATCCCTATCACATATTCTATCCCGTCATTTCTCAATCCTACAGTAACCAATATAGCTGATCACTATCCTTTTGTTCTCTATCAAATCGATCCTATCGATCTTATCCTATCCTATCGGTCCTATCCTTTCGATTCTATCACTGCCATTATACAAACGCTCTTTACCACGCATCGTCCATAAGTGCGTTTTACCCCGAATTTTACCGCGCTCGGTGCGATTTCATCGGTGCAGTATATTCGCCGAGCAGTGTCGCCGTCACCCGAGCAGAATATTCCACTCGCGGGACCGACAGAAATAGCGCAATAAAAATGCGACGCTGCAGCAGGGAACGATGATCGGGATGAGCGGCCTCAATTCGAAAGTCGCGTGTTCGGTCCCCGGGTCTAAAGTGCTTTCCTTTTATCGTCTGACGGTGGATTTGTGGCTTTGTGGGATTTTACAGCCATCGGTTGAAACCTCGATTGAACCTGGATAGGATGGGATTAGGATGTCCAACTGCCAGTGTCTACGTGTAATGCATTAGGGTCACTGCCCAGCGCTGGATAAGGCTTAATTAAATAAATGAAATAGCAATTAAAAAAACTATTTTGCTTAGTGTGGCCAGTACCCGCTACGGCCAGACACTACTACTGGCTTAGAAATATAATAATAATTATTATTTTGTTGCTGTTATTATTATTATTATTTTTCCGTAATCATCATCGTCATCATCATCACCACCACCACCACCATCGTCATCATTGTCATTATTGTTATTGTCCAATGACCAAAAACAATAACTTCCGAACATTCTTAATATCTTCAGCTTATATATATATATACTACAACCTTAAGACTAATGACAAAATCAATTTCTAGAAACAGGACTAATGACAAAATCAATTTCTAGAAACAGGGCGCTGTGAATTTATTCTCTTTAGTCTTTACCATCCAGTCGTTGATCAAACAGCACTTCTGCGCTTAGACGATTATTCTATAAGGAAAACGCTCCATGTGTGGTCTCTGAAAATACATATTTAAGCGTCCTAAAAACTTCTGGCTCAACATAAATGCTCTGTATTATTCAATAGCAAAATGATCGATTGCCGACATACCTGCGCTGACTCGGCGAATCTCTCTGTCTCTGTTTCGTCGAAGGAAGACCGGGAAATCGAGCAGACGACAGTTGGCGAGCGCGGGAGAAAACTGCGTTGTCGTCTGCCTGGAATCGGCTTAAATACCCAGCGCTCGATCCAACGCTCGTTCCCAGGACAACGCCAGGCCGACGCCGATTGGTCGGTTGATCGGGCGCTGGTGGATTCCGATTGGCCGGCTGACGATGACGCGTGCGTAGCTTAGCGAGACTGTTTCTCTGCCCTCCTTTGCGATCCAGTCCTTCTCCGAAATCCGTTCCTCAACGTTAGGCGAGGAGGGGCGTTAGTTAGCGGCGTGCATGTCGAGACTTGGAGGGACGGACCGATGACAAAATACCAGTCCGGAGCCGTTCCAACAGCTTCCTCCCCCAACCAAAACCCGTCAAGGCTTTATCCCGTCTCGGTGCGTGCTATGGGTCGACGAAACCGCGTATAACCGGCCGCAGATGAATGTTGTGTGGTCGAATAAGTAAGCAAGTGAACAAGATAGAGTCTGATGGATGTTGTTGATGGCACGCAACAGTCTCCGCAGCCCGGCTTATCCGAATCTGTCGATGCAGCTTAAACGTAGTTGACCCCAAGGGGGTAAAAACTTCGGTGATGCATGACGGAATGACTGTGGGCGCCTGACAACATGCAACAGGCCAGTGATCTCTGGACTATGCTCAGATAAATCAATGTCTGCTAGAGAAGATACTTCTAAGGTTCAAAGGGTCATGCGGGAGAAGCGGGCGAAGGATACGATTCGAGCTGCCTTTCAACCGGAGGGTGCCATTTCAGGAGGTCTAAGGTGAAAACATCCCACTAAGCCTAGCACCATAATATTAATCGTAACCCTTACACAATTCCTAATCTTGGCCCTTATGATGCCCTAATCCTAACCCTAAGCGTCTGCTATTTGTGGACGAGGGAAGATGTGAAAAAGCCCATCAACCCAAACCATACCCCTAACAATAATCTTAATTGCTAATCATAAACATAACCAGAATTCCTAATCATAACCCCAGTCTGTGCAAAATTTACCATAACCGTAACCCTAAATACTAATCCTATCCCTAACCTTGAACCCCAACCCTAACTCTAATCCTAGCCCTTGCACTTTGCACCATAATCCTAATCCTATCCCCAAGCCTAAACTCTATCCCTAACCCTAAGCTCTAACCCTAACCCCACGCTAACTCTACATCCTATCCCTAGCTAAACTCTAGTCCTAATCCTAACCCTAACTCTAATCCAGTCTTACACTTTGCACCATTACCCTAATCCTAGTCCTAACCCTTACTCTGTCCCAAGCCCTTACACTTTGCACCATAATCCTAATAACAATAACAACAACAGTCTTCGTTTAATATCTTCAAGCTGACAGTTACGCAGTATGATTACAATTCATACATGTAGTATGAACAGATGATCACAAGTTATTACAGGAGTCAAATTTAACTGTTTGGCAGCCATGCAATGCGCCCATCACGCCCTACTGCTAATTTTTTCAACGCCATCTGGCGAATGAAAAGGCCGAGTCGACCTTAACCCTAACATGGTGCGGATGTGGGTTGGAGGTGGAATTTTATTTTACCATTACCGGTAGCAACTGATGACGTGCTATGTCACTAGACGGTCACAACAGGTAGTGCTCTGGCCACACTCTTTCAACGACAGTTAACATCAGCGTGACCATTTTGGGTGGCTTGCCATTTCAATCATGCATAGGGCCTCAGGCCCAACATGGCCCATGAAATGCAGCATTCGACGAGTCAATATATTTTAGGCAGGATCATTTTTAGGCATATCCTGCACAAAATAAAAATAATTTTTTACAATAATACTTATATTAATATTAATGAAAGGCCTCCAACGTTGCTGTCATTGTTTTAAAGTAATTTTCAAATAATTATTTATAACTTTCTTGTACTTGTATCATGGTTGCAATTGATTGATTGATTGATTGATTGATTGATTGATTGATTGATTGGTTGGTTGGTTGGTTGGTTGGTTGGTTGGTTGGTTGGTTGATTGATTGATTGATTGATTGATTGATTGAACTATCAAAGACTATAATTTGTGTAGGCCTACATAAAGAATCCAATAGATATATTGAATAGATCGATTCTAGCGACAGCATTGTCCATGACGGTTTAATGATCGCGTTGGGAGTTTGCATATTTAGAACATTTCTGTATTGCCGCACAATTAATTCCTTTCTTCCCTAGAGGCCGCGTGGCACATGGCACATGGGAGACTCTGAACCCAGAGGGTCCCTTGTGCCATGGCACACGGGCACAATGCCCAGTCCTCCAGTGCGTGACTGACGGATGCCATTATTTCAATTTGTCTGCTTCGACGTCCGACTCCTGGGATTCGAATTTCGAACTCAGTTTAATGTCAGCTAAGACAACACGCCATCTCTTAGTATAAACTTAGTTTTGTTGATAATGCGGCTGGTTGGTTGGTTGATAGGCGCTGTTTGACGACGCTATGTCATAACTAAGATGATCAGCGTCGCTCTCTTCCTTTATCCAGGCATGGGGACTCTGCGTGGAACCACTTGTAAACGGCAGTGGCGAAATAGTGGTAGTTTCCAGTATTACATGTATGTAGTATGTAGCTGAGTAGTTATGTTAAGTTATGTAGCTAAGTAGTTTAGTTTAGTTATTTAGCTAAGCAATTATGTTAAGTTATGTAGCTAAGTCGTTAAGTTATGTAGCTAAGTACTTATGTTAAGTTATGTAGCTAAGTAGTTAAGTTATGTAGCTAAGTAGTCATGTTAAGTTATGTAACTAAGTTTTTGTTTCCAATGTTATGTGTATGTAGCTAAGTAGTTATGTTTAGTTATTTAGCTAAATAGCCTACTTATGTTAAGTTATGTAACTAAGTGGTTATGTTAAGTTATGTAGCTACGTAGTTATGTTAAGTTATGTGGCTAAGAAGTTATGTTTAGTCATGTAGCTAAGTAGTTATGTTATGTTATGTAGCTAAGTAGTTATGTTAGGTTAGGTTGCTTAGTAGTTATGTTATGTAGCTAAGTAGTTATTTTAAATTTTGTAGCTATAAGTACTTATGTTGTTGTTATGTAGCTAAGAGGTTATGTTAAGTTATGTAGCTAAGTAGTTATGTTAAGTTATGTAGCTAAGTAGTTATGTTAAGTTATGTAGCTAAGTCATTACATTATGTAGCTAAGTACGTATGTTAAGTTATGTAGCTAAGTACATTGTAGTTAAGTTATGTAGCTAAGTGGTTATGTTAAGTTATGTAGCTAAGTAGTTATGTTAAGTTATGTAGCTAAGTAGTTATGTTAAGTTATGTAGCTAAGTCGTTAAGTTATGTAGCTAAGTACTTATGTTAAGTTATGTAGCTAAGTAGTTAAGTTATGTAGCTGAGTGGTTATGTTAAGTTATGTAGCTAAGTAGTTATGTTAATTTATGTAGCTAAGTAGTTATGTTAAGTTATGTAGCTAAGTAGTTATGTTAAGTTATGTAGCTAAGTATCCAGTGTTTCTGTTGTTATACTATGGCTACCATGGCCGTTGACTTCGACCTTACCTACATGTACCTATGTTTATCTATCTTAATTAATTGCTATTTAACGACGCCGTGTCATAACGGAGATGATTAGCGCCCTCCTCCTTTATCCAGGCTTGGGATTGGCACCACCCGAAAACGGCGGTGACGGAATTTGGATACGAAGGTGGAAGAATCAGTTATGTTAGGCCCGATCTAAAGGGGCTGGTGTTGGTGTTTGGATTGATTCACGTACGTGTAATTCCACGCCTCCTTCCATTTTCTTTGCCTCGGCTCATAGAAGAGGAGTGAAAGTTATTTTGGCTTAAGCGTAAAGATTGCATGCGAGTTAGGTTTAAAGTTGACGGCCCTGGCAGACACAAGGTGTCACCAAGTGAAGGATAATGCTATGTTCTCTTAGAGACTTTTAAAATATCAGACTTAGCATGCTAGAAACTGAATATTATATAGATACCAACAACGTTTAATCGCTAGAGCGAACCACCGTCAACGATGAGGACTATTATGTATAATTATATTCTTTTCTATTGACGTGAACGGCCTTTGATGACATGAGATGTCGTTTAATCGCTAGACGGAACCACCATCAACGATGAGGACTGTACAAATTCTTTTCTATCGGCGTGAACGGCCTTTGATGACATAAGATGTTTTAAAAACCATTGAAATCCTTTTATGGTCATTGAGGGAACCTTTATGGTCAATTAAACCCTGCGTTGTATGGCTTCGAGACTCTCGAGATAGGTTTTTTGATGTCTCGATCTCGGAACGTATTATCTCGGTCTCGCGGTCATTTCATGACTTTTTGGAAACTGTCTTGAAGCGAAAGTCTTGTTTCTCTTGTAGAAGCGGTCTCTATAGTTCTCGCGAAAAACTGTCTTTAGTTCTGAAACTTTTGCGCTATAAAATTGTCCTGTGCCGATGTGATAATTTGGGGGGCCGATAGCGCATTGGATAACATCTGGCACAGAGACCGAGAGGTACGGAGTTCGAGCCCCCGTTGGGCGGATATGCTTTGTAGGCTGCTATTAGCGCCGTTGTATTGCAGGCTGTCTGTTCTGTTAGTAGTTAAGATTTAAATTGCATAACATGTAAATGTACAGCGCAGTGCGTTTGTCAGGCGCTTAATAAAGAAAAGATATTATTATTATTATTATTATTATTATTATTATTATTATTATTATTATTATTATTATTATTATTATTATTATTATTATTATTATTATTATTATTATTATTATTATTATTATAACTAATAAGTCGGAAGTGCTAAACACACGGGAAGTCTACAAAAGCGGTCTTTCTGGTTAACACTAACTTAACAGACATTGAAAAGAGCAATTTCTACTTTATTTAGACTTTCTATCAGTGAATAAACAACCTGAAATAGTCAAATTTGCATACACGCAATTTGAAGTCACGGACAAACGAAATGGAGTGCCGTTTGCCGCTGGTGTAAAGCCACCGTAAGCGAAACGATTGGAACAACAGCCAGTGTCTCAAGGTGACTTATTTCGTCAAGTTATGGGATGTTGATGGTTTACATTTTAGAATAGTCATGGACAAACAAAAGAAGTTGCGTGCCATTTGCCGCTGTTGTAGAACCACCTTAAGCGAAACGATTGGAACAACATCTATAGTCTCTCAAGGTGAGTGATGTGGATTATATATGTCGCTAATATACGGAATGTTGTTGGTTTAAATTTTAGAATCGTTCAGAAGATTTCAGGATGCCTGAAGTATTTGATTTCTTTATACTATTCAGGTGATCGGCTGACAGTTGAGAGAAAAATTGTTTTGGGATTTGGGTCCAAGTTGTTTTTATTGTTTATCCTGTAATGATGTAATCTGTACTACCCTGTGGATTAAATACCGAAAACACTTAGTGTTGCATTGTCTTGTACTGTCTTGGTCCATGTGTCTCGGTCTCGGTCCCCCACTGTCTCGGTCTCGAAGTTTTAAGTCTTGGGGATGGGGTTTAGGATAATGGTAACACTCTGGCGCGTAGAGGCAACGGACCCGGGGTCGCTTCCCGGTACCTCCCTAAAGTCGACTCAACCTGTTCATTCGCTAGGTGGCGTTGAAAAAATGAGTGGTCGGACGTGATGGGCGCCTTGCATGGCTGCCATACAGTTAAATTCGACTCCTGTAATAAGTTGTGATCATCCGTTTGTACTATGATTTGTAATCATCCTGCGTACTTGTCAGTTTGAAACATTAAACGAAGATTATTATTATTATACAAGTCTGATTAAACCATCAAAATATAAAGAAAATGAATACAGACAGCGGCGGTCCTATCCGAAATGGCGCCCCAGGCAAAGCATACATTTGGCGCCCTATGACATTACGCAGTATCGCTATTTTTGGAATAAACTAGCCATGCTCACTCTACTTTTCCAATCTTGAGTTTTCGTTTATAATGCGTCTCCTTAATTCGACGATCTTGTTAATCTTCATTTTTTGGAAAATCATATTCTGTTATTCTTACTGCACCTTTAGTTACAACTGCTCTAGAGGCATCGTGTATTACACTTGGCCAATTTGCTGGATCATCAAATCCATCTTCTGCGACTGATGCTTCCTCAACGTCGTCTTTACTCTAAGATTTATTTGAAACTGAATAACAGGCAGACTGGCATGATGTTATTTCATCTTCATATCCAGCAAGGCCCACTTCCATTTCATGATAATCCATGATTTGCATTTTCTGCAACATCTTTTTTATCAAGATTGAGCGTTGCGGAATTTCTGAATTTCGAGCTGATGAATGGGTACTAACACTGTCACTGACAGCTAAAGTATAGCTTCAGTTTTGATCGTAATCGTTATCTCCAAACTTTTAAGCGCCACTCGAAAGCCAAGCGTAGAGCACCAGTTTATTCACGAGCTCTGGTAAGATGGAGATATACAACGATTATAAATACTACGATATTTCTTCAATTGTTGGCATTTTCAGTCGAAAGATGTCGCTATGTTTTAACCAGAAAAGAACCCATGTGGCCAAAAAGAGCCTCTATAGACCAAAGAGAAAAAAAGGAGGAGGAGAAGCCAAATGGCCCTATGAATAGTGATTATGTATATATATATATATATATATACATATATATGTAAATACATGTATATATGTTTATATTTATGTTTATATACATATATATTAGACACTAATCTATATAGGCCTATTAAAGAACAAGAAAATCATCTGTCAGTTATATATCGCCGTCTCAACAATCCGTCAGACACAAAACAGCGAGGTAATCGGAAGATAAATGACGAAGTTTTATTAATTTGAACTGAAATACATCAAAAACATTAAAGACGTCAACCGCCTTTGTAGCTATAAGATGTCTTTTAACATTGGAATAGGCCTACATACATACACTCATCACAGTAATCGCTCATTAAGCCGCCATTACCCTAGTCTTTGGTAGTGCCAGTCCCAAGCCTGGATAAATTAGTAGGACGACAGCATTCATCTCTGCTATGACATACGGTCGTTAAACGTGTACAGTAACTAACCAACCAATTACCGATTCACATTTTCAGTTCGAATGAACTGCTAGGCGGTTAGAACGGTAAAAAATTCGTTCCTATCGATGACGTCAACAGACTTTGATGATATAAAGCGGGTACGTAAGTAAGTAAGTAAGTATATCCTTTATTCAACCAACTGCTAACCGCATTTTGGTGTTTATGAAAGTTTTAAGAAATCGTGAATGAATCTCATCCTTATTATAATAAATCATCCTGATTTTAAATGTTTTCCGTGCTTAAGTTATCTGCTGTTGGGATTGTTTTATTGAGTGTGCGAGGTCGCAGCGTAGACCTATAGCTTGCCAGCTTTATGGAAGTAACATTCGTGCAGAACTTGCGCTGGGTCATCAATGACGCTTGAGAACAGAAGGGAGTCGATGCACTGACAAAGCTCTTCGAAGCTTTGCTGAGAGTCGGGAAGGTGCCGTGCTCTGACCATTCTCCTCAATACTGCCTGGAGTCTTTCACGACCCTCTCGACCAATGAATCACCACCAAGCGGGGGGCCGCGTGAAGGATCCTCGACACAGTAGTGGCTGGCACTACGTCATTCAGTGATAGATAGCTATTCGTTTTATTTTCAGACAGGTTGACAGACTGCAACCAGTTACGCTACAATAGAAAGAAGTGTTAAATAATTAAATCATTAGAGGACAAATACAGTGATGGTCCAGATACAGTTAAACTGTTGGATTCAATAGCCACTTTTTTAAACATCCGCCCAGCGACAGAGCAATGGGAGGGATTTGGTATGGTGCCAGTCCCGAGCCTGGATAACGGAGGAGGGCGACGTTTAAGACATAAGACATAAGACATTTTTATTGTTCCCCAGAATGAATACATACAGTACATGTGTTTATTTTTAACAATGAATAAGAATAACATCACATAGTAAATAATGACAGTAGTTTAAGGGTTCAATAGGCACACCTAAAGGGACAAGTCCCGCTGGGCAGGGGCCTACTTACTAAGTGATTAGTGCAGCAAGATGACAGAAGTTGGTTGTGTTGAGTGGATGTAAGGGACATTGTTTACATATTTATGGACAATTTAACTACAGAACAATAGGGGAGAAAAACACTTTAGTGGAGCAAGAACTCAGACATCATCAACAAGCAGTTGCAAAAAACACACCAAATGAAACCATAAATGAAACAGAAAAAAGAAAAATTAAACAACGTCATCTACAAGCAGTTGCAAAAAACACACCAAATGAAACCATAAATGAAACAGAAAGAAGAAAAATTAAACGTTGTTTAATGTGTGTGCACGCAAGAGATTTTTAAAATGAATGAGGCTCTTAGCAGTACGAATATTGGTTGGTAAGTTATTCCATAATACAGGGCCCTGAAATTTTATTGAAAACTTACGGGCATTAGTTCTTGCAGCTATACTTCTATAATCACTGTTGCTTCTAGTGAGGCCAGGATGCAGTACAGGAGTGAAGTAGGACGAAAAGCAGGAGGGAAGTAGGTTGTTAGTATACTGATACATAAATTCGCAGGTTTGTATAAATTTGATTTGCCTAAGATTTAAAAGTTTATATTCCAGGAAGAGCGGTCCAGTGTGAGAGTAGCCAGGAGATTTTGAGATGACTCTTAAGGCCTTTTTTTGTAAAATCTTCAAGCCATTGAGATGTGTATCATAGGTAGAAGACCAAATCAGGTTACAGTATGTGAGGTAAGGATATATAAGAGTATAATAAAGGTCTGTTAATACATATAACGGTAGCAGGTAGGATACCCTTTTTATGATGCCTATGTTTTTTTTAATTTTGTTGCTTATTTCAGTAATGTGTGTTTTCCATTTTAGGTTCTGGTCAATGTGGACTCCTAGGAATTTTGTTGTCAAGACTTCAGGAATGGTTTTGTTATCAATAAGCAGTTCATTAGTAGTAGTGGGTATTTGCTTTTTTGTCGAACGAAAAATAATATAATTAGTTTTACTGAGGTTTAGGGATAGTTTATTAGCTTTGAACCAATCACTAGCTGATGTTAGTTCACTATTTGCTAGCTGGAATAGCTGGTCATATGAGGCATGGGACAAGAAAACATTGGAGTCGTCAGCAAATAGGATGTAGTGTAAGATGGAGGAGGAGTTAGGGAGATCATTTATATATATCAAGAACAAGAGAGGCCCAAGAATTGAGCCTTGCGGAACTCCAAACTCGATGAGTTGGAGATTAGATAGCCTGCCATTACATGATACTTTTTGGTATCGATTAGTTAAATAGCTTTTAAACCAATTAAGAGCATTTCCTCTAATGCCATAGTGTTCCAGCTTGGCCAAGAGAATTTTGTGGTCCACCGTGTCAAAGGCCTTGGCTAGGTCAAGAAATATGCCCATAGAGTATTCATTCTTGTCCATGGCCATAGTTATTTTGTCCTGTATGTCAAGCAAGGACATAGAGGTAGAGTGACCGGGTTGGAAGCCATGTTGGAGAGGGTATAACAGGTTTTTTTGTTTTATATACAAGAGTAAGCGATCATACATTACTTTTTCAAACAATTTCGAGAAGAAAGGCAGTATTGAAATTGGTCTATAATTAGTAACTTCAGTTTTTATACCTTGTTTGTGTATTGGCAAGACCTTGGCGATTTTTGCCTCAGCAGGAACTACTCCATTTTTAAGTGAGCAGTTGATTATCTCAGCTAAAGGGGCGGCCAGAAATTCCAGTACAGGGGATAGTAAATGTGGATTCATGTCATCTGCGCCAGAGCTATGTGTTGATTTAAAAGTCTTATTGATGGCAATTAATTCTTGAGGACAAGTTGGTATAAGGACAAAAGAGTTTACTGAGGATGGGGGTAGGTAGTCCTGAAATCCTTTATTTGATGGAGGTATTTTATTTGATAGTGCTTTTGCCATTCCCGTGAAATAAGAATTAAAGTGTTCTGCCATTGTATTAGGATCAGATATTAACTCCCCATTTAGATTAATTTCATTTATCCAAGTGTCCTTATTTTCAGTTTTGACAATCTTCCTTATCACCTGCCAGGTTTTTTTATATCCTTATTGTATTTGATAAATTCATTCGTGTAGTAGGATCGTTCAACCTTAGTACGGATTACTTTGTAGTTGTTACGGTACTTCGTAAATATATTTTTATTTTCAGGAGTAGGATTTTTTATGTATTTAATATAGAGTTTTTCTTTCTTTTTTATAGAATTTAGAAGGCCCTGGGTCATCCAAGGTTGATGAAATGTGTTTTTTTTGGAAATTTCTTTTGGTTTTAGGGGGAAGGCGTTATCATAGCTAGCTTTGATTACATTTACAAACAAATTATATGCTTGACTGGGATCATTTTCATTGCAGGATGCTATAATTGGAGCCCAGTCTACATTAGATAATGTACTTTTAAACATTTCAGAGGCTTCCTTAGTTGTTGTTCGTGTCATTTCAATCTTCCCCATATTTTGCATTGTATGCGGCTTAGTTTGGGTCCAGGTTATGATAGGTAGATGGTCAGATATGTCAGATGTTACTATGGCAGAGTCGATAATACAGTCAAGAGAATTTGTGAATGTATTGTCTATTAGGGTTGCTGTAGTCGGGGTGATTCTAGTCGGTTGCAAAATCAATGGGAAAAAATGATGGACAATCATGCATTCAATGAAATCATTTGTAGGGGTATGGTTGTCAAATGCTAACAAGTCAATATTAAAATCGCCAGTTAAAAAAAGTTTCTTCCTGTTGTTCTTCCCTATAGTCAAGTTTTCCATTAGCGAGTCAAATTGCATATTGAATTCATCCAAGTTCGAGCCTGGCGGTCTGTATACAACACCAATCAAAATAGGCGTACCCTTACCTTGGGGAATACTAATGAATAGGTTTTCAAATGCAGTTACAGTCATAGAGGTAGAGAGATCTTCTTTTAAAAATTCAATGTCACGTCTAACAAAAAACCCAACCCCTCCCCCTCTCCCCTCCTTTCTGCTCTTGTGAATAAAGTTGTAGCCCGGAATAGTGATGGTATCTGCCATTAGTTCGGGCAACCAGGTTTCAGTCACTGCCAAGACACAAACTGGGAGCTGATGCAGTAAAAGTTTAATTTCATCGAGTTTTGGGGTAATGCTACGACAGTTTAGATGCATCATGGAAAAGATTGAGGAGATATTATTGAATCTATGAGTCAGCTGCGATGGGCTATAGTATTCACACTCTTTTATGTTATTCCAGAAATAATTTTTATCAGGGTCCAAGTCCTTGTTATTAAGAAGCGGTCTATGTGATTCATCTTGATTGAACAATTCAAGTCTAGTGGGTTTGTGGGGTTTCAAATCATCCATCCTTTCTAAGTCAGTTGACTGAGTGTTAGAGTCCTTATCAGTAGAATTCAGAGGGCATATACATTTTGTACAGTGCCGGTCCATGAATGCAGCAGATACATTAATAGCTAGACAAGTTACATGGCAATGAGTTTCACAACAGTTACAGATTCTGGCAGCCTGATCAACATCTATATGATTAGTGCACACACAACAATGCAGTAAGTCAGATCCAACCGGATCAATGTTCATCCAACACAAGAAAACGAAAAAAGTCAAACAAAACATCCGAATAACCGACATAAACACAAAAAGAATTGCAGTCATCACTTCTCATAACTTCATCAATTCCACGATCATCACTTCTCATTGCTTCATCAATTGAGGCAAGAAGGTGAGTTCAGACAGTTAGCATGGCATAGGAGATAGTATGAGTAAACAAGGTCAGGTATCATTTAGATAGTCAAGACTCAAGTATATCACATCAGGTTTAGTATATCACATCAGGTTTAAGGCATAGATTTGCATAGGGTCAGACATATCCCTCACATCATAAGGTCATGAGGTAGCGCAATCTTCTGCGAGGATGCAATAGGTCATTCAAGAGGTTACAACTGAAATACTGACATAACAATACACTTTATCTCAGCAATCAGGCATATAATGATAGACTAGTATACTGGATCAAGTTTAAAGTTTAAAGTTGGCACGCATAGGGCCACTCATATCCCTCATATCTGATAGTCATATCAGCTCATATCCTATATTCATGACTCATAAGGTAGCACATTTTTCTCAAAGGATGTCTTACCACATTCAAGGGATTACTACAGAGAAGTAATTCAGGTGCTGACAGGCTGAGACACTTTATGTTAGCGACCAAATTAAAACCAAGCATTGACGTGTAATGCCAACTTGCATTGACCTTTTGTTGGAAGGTCCTTATGACGAAAACCAAATGCTAACACATCATCAGCAGAAATGTGTAACAGCTCTGAAGTTGGGATGAGATTTTAAATATCACGTTGTTCTTTAAAGCATGACGTAGAGATAGTCCAACACAGCAGCATATTTTCAACTAGAAATGAAACATTATCATCGTTGTTATTACACAGCGTCGGTTAAAGAAACAACCTGTGCTCATTTGATTGTGCATGAAGATAAAGTCAACGCTTGGCAGTAACAAGATGGCGTCAAATAGGTGTCAAGACAGTAATTCGTCTACCGACATTTTTAAATTAATTTTTCGTATACGACACTTCGTCTACACATATTTCTTCTACCGACATATCGTATACAAAGTTATTTGATATTGTCACTTTAAAATGGAAGCTGGATTGATGAAAAAACTGTTTCCCTAAATGGAAGTGAGATGGATGTAAACATTCCTGTGTTCAAATAGAAGCTGGATTGATCGAAATAATTTTTGCCGTAAATAGAAGCTGGATACCAAGCTAGGTGCATGGATGAAACTAAGTTTCCATTCAATAGAAGTCGGATTGATGAAAATAATCTTTTCAGTAATTAGAAGCTGGATTCCTGAGAATATTTAGCACGTTTTAGCGAAACTATAAGAAAGCGGCCTCTTTTGATTAGCCGTAATGGATGCAGTCATGCAGATACACTTGTCTTGTAGACGAAAATTTAATGTCGGTAGACGAAGTGTGTAGACGAAGTGTCGCGGAACCCGTTAAATACTGGACAGTTGAATCAAGTGCTAACACGACATGACGCGGTGCTATACCATGGCACCCAGCCACAGTATTGTATGGTATTGTCTTTGATCATTTGTAAAGCACTTCTCATAGCATAAGCCTTGCAGAAACGCTCCCAGTGCGAAGAACTCCGAGAGAAAGAAAGGTTTTAAGGTGAGAGAAAGAGGTAGAGATGCTACCAGAGAGGACTTTAGAGCGTAGAGAAGGAGATAGTCCAACAGTGTTACGTCAGGCTGTTTGATTGACCTCCCGCCGTTAGTTAGTTTCGATAAAACACATTAGCACACATCAGTCCTCGTGGATAAGCTGGTGCCCTGCCCTTGGCTTTCGAGTAGCGCTTTAGAAGTTTGGAGATTACGATTATCGTTTTGAGTCGTTCATTCCATAGAGGGCGTTCAGTTATGCTATAACATTTAGACTCCATAGGTGGCGCTAGTCTTTCTTACTCTTACGTCTCCGCATTGCAGAAGTACAACACAATACCACTACATTTGATATCGTCCTCTTCCAAAGGTGGCCCAATGCTCAGAAGTGCACACGCCTCGGTGGCGCAGATGCAAATATTGCAGAGCTATTATTGTGCGCGAAGGACTTGCTCACGGTCCCTACACAGTAACCGCCTCGGACGAGGATAGAACCCGTACTCTCCGCGTTACAGGTCAACCTCTCTAACCAATCATTCCATGCCTATTATATTTACAGCTTCTGAATTTACAATTTTCATGGGCAACCCTGGTAAGCGTATCCGTTTTAGAATTTTCCAGGTGCCAAAACTTTGGCAGACAATTATAATTATCTGCTATAGACCTATGCGAAATATCTGATTCATCCTACGAGCTCACCAAACTCCGTCTTCTGCTATCTGTCAACAGGTTTGTTTGTTTGTATGAGCACTTTTTATAGCGCCCCTTCAAGATTTCTACTCAGAGGCGCTCCCGACTACAGCGCGGACACTGAATCGGAGTTTCACGCCGAAGCGTATGAGCAATTGCGAGTGAAGGACTTGCCCAGGGTCCTTATACGCAGCGGCTTGAGGATGATTCGAACCCGCAACCGTCCGGCTGCAAGGCATCGAACATACCCCCTACACCACCGCGCCCCACATTTTAGGTATTTCACTAAAATTCGAAAACACTGCTCTTTCACAAATCCTATCCCGATTCAACCTCTTCCCCTTACCTCTTCGCCGTTTCAATTTGAAACATCATCCACTTTAGCTGTCTGACTGTCTGCCTGCTTGACCCCTTTGGATCTTGACCACCTGGAAACGATTTTGACAACCCCGCCTGTCGATTTGCTTTTGACTAAGCGCCTGTGAATAAGCTGATTCCCGCGACTAGTTTTTTGAAGCGCTATATAAATCTCGAGATTACGATGACAATTACGATTATGTTTGCAAACAGAGTACGCAGTATAGTTTTATCTGGCAAAACAAGCAGCCATAAACTCAACTGAGTGTGAGTGATAGAGACAGAGACAGAGGCACAGTGCACACAGAGACGGACGAGAGACAGAGAGACAGAAGGAGCCAGACACAGAAAAACAGAGAGACAGAAGGAGCCAGACACAGAGAAACAGAGAGACAGAAGGAGCCAGACACAGAGAAACAGAGAGACAGAAGGAGCCAGACACATAGAAACAGAGAGACAGAAGGAGCCAGACACAGAGAAACAGACAGAGAGAGAGAGAGAGAGAGAGAGAGAGAGACACACACACACACACACACACAGATTGTGACACGGCAAGCATACATAACTGTATGGAAAGTAAATAATCGAGGCAGACAGAGAGACCCAACACGGCCAAATGAGATACACACACAGAGGAAAGGACAGACAGAGGCACAGGCAATGAAAATAATAGACAGACAAAGACAGATTGAGAAAAAGACAACCAGACATGCATAGAGAATGAGAAAAAGAGAATTGCTCCAACACAACATACCGAGACATACATACATAGGAACGCAACGACACAGAGACAGAGTGAAAGAGATAAAGAAAGAAAGGGGGTTAATTCGCTTCCGATAAACACATTAGCCTTCTTCGCCCCACAGTCCCCCATTCTGGACTGTGTTCTCAGAGCATGCATGAAATCCCCATATCGCTTCTCTCCAGAAACCCCATTCGAGTTAAATGACGCCATCTGGCGAACGACCACTGAACCATGCTCGATCACGCTACACGCGGCGCTTTATTATTTAACCGGCAACAGCGCCACGTCAGGCTGTTCGATTGACCTCCCGCCGTTAGCACTCCAGCGGCCGTTCTAAATATACTCCCTCTGACTCGGCAGGTCCAAGAAAACATGGACTCTACATTATTATAGTTAGGCCTACTATCGTGGTGGAAGTATGTACTCCGACAGTGCTAGACCAATGTAGAGGCCTACTTATATATGTTTTCACAGCGGAAACGTGAGCCTATTTTGAGGGCTCAGTTATATTAGGCCTTCTCATAGGACGGCAGACGTTCTAAATTGGCGTAATTGGGACTCACATTAAGGGTCGTTGCGTGCAGTAAATCAAGGCAGCCGACCGATCCCATGATGATCGTGGCGTTCGCAAGAGGGCGTAAGGCGAGCCACTCCAGTCACTGGATGGCGCTGCGGCATGCGTTATTGGTCACCGCGCCGGCGACTTATTAAGATAATTGCCACTGAACGGGAAACTGTGCTTCAATGTATATTGCCGACCTGCGGTTCCTCTTTGGACCGTTAAGGCGATGTAACAGGATGTGACGAGAAACAACAATAATACACACTTCGAGACATACACTATGATACACAGAAACATACAGTTACACATACACCTATATGACGACGTGAAAACACTTATGCATGTGAACATGCATATGCATATATATACTTGCGAATAAATGTACATGCATATACACATATACGTACCCATACACGCACACATACAAATACATATACGTGAACACATACACGTGCATATTCATATACACATACAAGACAAATAAACATACATTTGCACGCACTTGAACCCGTATATATATGTTACAGGGAATGTGTATAATCACATTAATCAGGGAATATGTATATACCCTGAAATTATTAAGTTATAAGTTAAGTTATGCCTATCACACAGTGTGAAATGTAACAGTAAATGTTACATGTGCACATATACCCTGAAATTTTCAGGGTATGTGTATGGATATGTGAAATGTAACAGTAGATGTTACACATACCCTGAAATTTTCAGGGTATGTGTATGGATATGTGAAATGTAACAGTAGATGTTACACATACCCTGAAATTTTCAGGGTATGTGTATAGAAATCTGGCTTAATGTGTTATTGTAGTCAGGGTAAGTGTATAAAAATCACTCGAAAATTTCAGGGTATATGCATATACCCTGGTTTTTCAGGGAATGTATACATTCCCCGAGTGAATCAGGGAATATACATACAACCTAAAAATTTCAAGGTATATACACATTCCCTGATTTTACACATTCACTGTAACATATACAAATATATACAGATATACATATAAACAAATATATACATGCACGTACACACATATACACATGCACACATACCCCTACTGCAGCGTCAGCTATATATAAGCAAAGCTATATAAATTGTGTGCTGAAACAAAGACGCACTTTGATATGGAGGAGCAGAGATTAGCACAGAAAACCAAGACAAAAATATACGAGACGATGATGAGACAGATAACCTATAATACGGATTGAAAGTTGGACAATGCGAAAGCAAGATTAGAAAAGAACTGCTACAGCAGAAATGAGTTGGCTGCGGAAGATCGCAGGGATTTCAAGACCGCAGAGAATCAGAAACGATGACATTAGACAAAGCATTAGGTATAAAAACAACTTTGCTAGACAAAGTCGTTCAACGAAGACTCCGATGGTTTGGACATGTAGAGAGAATGCCAGTTGACAGAATACCACGCAATGCACTACATGCAAAATTTGATGTTAAAAGAAACGAAGGCAGACCATCGTAGTGATGGATAGATAGACAACATGAAAGAGAACATAACATCACTTGGACTAACACTAACGGAGCAATGGACGTGACAAATAACATTTGACAGACAGACAAACAGAAGACATAATGAAATGTTGAAGACAGTGACACAACGACATATGCAAACGTACACATATAGGCTATATAACGGCGAAGAGAGACAAAAGTAGTAAAGAGATATAGAGAAAAAGAGAGATATATATATATAGGAAATGGAGACATAGAAAGAGAGAGATACAGAGAAAGAGAGATACAGCGAAAGAGAGAGAGAGAGATACAGAGAAAGAGAGAGATACAGCGAAAGAGAGAGAGAGATACAGAGAAAGAGCGACAGTATATAAGACCCAGAAGAAGGCTGTCTCCTTCTGGCTCTTACTGTCTCTCTTTCTCTGTATACCTCTCTCTTTTCTCTGTCTCCCTTTCCTCTATATCTCTACAGATAGACTAAGAGAGACGGAGAACGCGACAGATAGAGAGAGACAGTGATCGACAGGGAAGCAGAGGGAAACACTAACAGACAGACGGAGAACGAGACAGACAGACAGACAGACAGACAGAGACAGAGGGAAACACAGACAGACCAGACAGCAGAATAGCAGAAAAAGGAAAGGTCGGACGTAGCTCTTCATGGTCGGTGTGGCTGGGTGGGTGGGCGAGAAAGCTTGGGCGTGTGTCTACGTGCGTGAGTGGGACACGATAGGCGGCTGACCCCTGGGAACCGAATAGCTGAGCCAACATAGACGACCTCTGGCATCGGAAGAGGAGGAACGCCTTCTTCCGATCGCTCATGTTCTTTGTTTTCCATCGGGCTATTAACGTCTCCAGGTGGCGGCACTGGTCATTCCACGGCGCATGCGCGTCATCGTACACGACCCGGAAAGACGTAAAAATGTCTGATGGTCAATAGGGAGATAAACTTAAAGAGATTTATACGCACTGAAGTGGATGTGTAGGCCTATACTCGACGAGATCAACACTCGTCCACAGATGGTATAGCTTCGAAAGAACTGGTCAATTGTTTCTCAGAAGTGAATCGAAATAAACACTTCCGGTTTAATGATAGATCATAAATACACTGTGTCCGGATGAAAAGTAGAACACAACAAAAAGTGTCATAACTCGGTCAAAACTATCAGTATTTACCTGAAATTTTAAACACAACAACAGTGACCATATCTACACGAGATCCTAAAGCCGTTTGGAAATGTTCGTGAATTTATCATATTTATGAGCGTTTGCAATGGAGCACTGACAAATTAAAGTTTCCAACATGGGCCCTTACATATTACATAAGAAAGTGAAGTTCAGCTACAGCTGGTGTTCAAAATGTCCTCCTCGTTCACGGACACATGACCGTAGACGTGGACGCCACTGTTTGATGGCCCGGTCGATGATCGCGTGGTCAAACAGCTGCCACTCCTCAACCAGACGCGCCCTTAGATGATCGACGTCACGAATACGGGAACGATAAACGCGTTCCTGCAGTACACTCCAGATTTGGTAGTCAACTGGATTGAGGTCTGGACTGTTGGGTGGCCACATCTGCGGTGATATGAAGTCGGGTGTCTCTGGGACAGCAGAGCAATGGTCTCACGTGCTCGATGCGCAGGGGCACTGTCTTGTTGGAATGTGAAGTAGCCGCCAGAAACCTGCTTGATAGCAGGTAGCAGATGTTGAGTGAGCAGCACATCGCGATAGTACGCTCCATTTACCTTCACACCCGGCTCAACAAAGATCAAATGAGTGCACCCCAGGGTTGACACACCGACTGAGACCATTAGTGACTTTGAAAAGTGTGAACGTGTTTTGAGGAGACGTTCAGCAGGCACGTGTTTCTTGCGCGTCCCAGCCGCCGCATAAACGCGATCATTCTGGAGGTTGACAGGAGGAGCGACGGTAAAAACTTTTTCGTCCGTAAACCATATGAATGGGACTGTGTGCTCAGGGTATTTCTTCAGCAGCTGCTTGACGCGTACAAGACGTGTCAGTTTGTTTCTTGGTGTTAGATCTTGCGCTCGCCTCTTCTTAAAACAAACCAGCTTCAAGTCCTTGGCAACGATTTCGTGTACTGCGGTCTTCGGAATCCCAATATCCCTCGCAATCTGACGCACCGTTCTATGGGTTCCCGGTGCATCTTCTTGGCTTAATGCCAGCCTTTCAACCAACTCGACGTTTTCAACAGTGCGTGTCGTGCGTTTTTGGCCACTGCCAGGTTTTCGCTTCACTGTGCCGGTTTCATCGATCTTCTTCAATAGCTTACTCACAGACGAAAGACACCAACCTTTATTCGAAAATTCATTCAGAAACCTTCTCGCTCCATAACCATGTTCTTGCCGCAGTACTTTAATTAAAATTTTATCTTCTTCTGTAAACGCCATTTTTGTTGTGCTTAGACCAAAACAAGTGACGTATTTCATCGATGACGACGTCACAGCGTCTGCGTAAGTAAGGGCCCATGTTGGAAACTTTAATTTGTCAGTGCTCCATTGCAAACGCTCATAAATATGATAAATTCACGAACATTTCCAAACGGCTTTAGGATCTCGTGTAGATATGGTCACTGTTGTTGTGTTTAAAATTTCAGGTAAATACTGATAGTTTTGACCGAGTTATGACACTTTTTGTTGTGTTCTACTTTTCATCCGGACACAGTGTAGAACCACGCCATACTCTGTGTATAGCCCGGTTCATTACAACGCGAATACTGAAATAACATGGTTGAAATCAACGTCATTATATATGTATATATATACTAGATGTTTGCCCGTCCTAAGACGATAAGTTTAGGTAGCTCGGACGCTCCGCTTAAAAATCGCATGACCGGCGGCCCGCGGGCCCATACAAGGCAATAGCTATCACGCAGCGCAAATTTCATCACAGGAAAAATTGAATCTACGCGACGGTTTAAAGTTGATAGCAGCGCCACCTACCGACTTTCATTAAACGCAAATATGAATATAGAGTATATATATATATATATATATATATATATATATATATTAAACCGGAAGTGTTTATTTCGATATATATATATATATATATAAAACATAAACAATTAAACCGTCGCGTATATTCATATTTGCGTTTAATGAAAGTCGGTAGGTGGCGCTGCTATCAGCTTTAAACTGTCGCGTATATTCAATTTTTTTCAATATATATATATATATATATATATATACTTTATAGTTTAAAAATCCTGGAGGACTTACTCTAAAATCAGCGGGTTTAGAAGTCATTGAGTTGCTTCGTGTTTATTGAACAAACGCAAAATACAAAATCCTCCGTAAACGCTTTTCTGCTTACGACCCAGGACGTTAATAGCTTTCTGTTTTTCTGTCTGTCTATCTGTATGTATGTCTCTCTGCCTATCTATCAGACTGTATGTCTATCTATCTGTCAGTCTTTTTATCTAGCTATCTGTCTTTCTGTCTGTCTATCGATCTTGTCTGTCTAGCTGTCTGTCTCTCAGTCTCTATCGTTCATTTCAATGGATCCATAGATTCCATACAACCATCCATTCATTCGTTCGTTCACCCGTTCGGTCGTCTGGCTGTCTGTCATATGTTCACCCGTTTAATCTTTCCATCTTGCATCATTAATTAATTCATCGTTCATTCGTTGGCATATAGATAGACAGACAGACAGACAGACATACAGACAGACAGATAGATTCATTATGGGGTGACGATCACTCTTGTTAATGATTCTTTTGCAGAGACATCGGTCACAGTCTGCACACATTCTTCATGCGCTATATCAGTTTGTCCAGCGGAGATACGATCATGATAGAAGACCTGTTGAACGACGGCAGAGCATTTGCTAACATTTATATAGCGCCTGCTCCGTGAAGCGCTGTTTAATCTATAAAAAGTAATTGGCAGTGTCTGTATATATGGACCACGGCGTTCGCGTAGGCCCAAAGCTCGAGGGTACGTACCATACGTATTCTATTTTTTGAAAGGTACGTACGTTTTTTAACGTACCCTATATTAGGGTACGTAAACAATACAAAAATACGTTAACCGCGTCATTGCTCATTATAAGAATGTTCAATTTAATTTAAGCAAACAAACCATAAATAAAATTTTCGTGTATGATACGTACCATACGCGTATTCTATTTTTGAAAGGTACGTACGTATTTTAACGTATTCTATTTTAGGGTACGCGTACCCTCGAGCTCTGCGTAGGCCTATTCTGTGTATATGGCCCATTTTTAGACTATATCTATATCTGCGCGCAATATAATATATATATATATATATATATGAATATATATATATTATATATATATTGTGGATATATTATGTGTCATCATCGACAGTCTCTGACGCATGTCATTTACGGCGTTGGGTACAAATGAATGACGCCATTTTCCTGGGTGATTTGTCAAATCCTCCTCTCAATGTTCGTCAAAGTCTGGTATATGTAATGTAATGTAATGTAAATTTTATAATTTTCGGAACGCCACACAAAAACCGCTTCAAGGAGACTGGCTTATACACCGGCGCTATATCAAATCAAGGCCGCAATAGCCAGCTTGTTTTGAGTTTCGTCCGTTCTTGTTTTGTTCTCATTTATATTGTCTATCCAGCGCGGTCTTGGTCTGCTTTTGCTCCTTTTTCATATGAATACTGTAGCATGTACATGTAGTGTCCTCTGTGTGGGATTCTGTTAAATGGCATTCTTTCCAGTGCAGTCTTCGATGAGCGACTTTATCTAACAGAGTTGCTTCGATACTTCAGAACTGTCTACGTCGTAATTTATAATTTTCTGTAGTTTTTATGTATGTTATGTTACGCAAGACAGTTCAGCTTGAAATTAATGCAATTTCCGTATCCAATTCATTTATACTCGTCTCTCATCTTGTTTTCACGTTGTACAGCATTCTGATCCTTGTAGGAAAATGGGTTGTATCATCGTATAATAACCGGTGGGGTACGGTATCCGAATAGATTTAGAGAGCTCGACCTGTAACACGGAGAGTATAGGGTTCGAGCCTCCAAGTACGCATGCAGGCGGTCACAGTGGACCTTAATTAAAGCAAATCATTGACGCACAATTGCTCAGCGCCATCGATGCTAGGACGACAAATCTGTTTGTCTTGGTTTCCAGGGTAAATTTAAGATGGAATTCGAGTGGCTAATTGGGAAGGATAAGATGGTCCTCTGTGTATGTGTTACAGGCAATGTGTAAAATCAGGGATTTTGTAAAATGCCTGAAATTTTTAGGCAATTTGTAAAATCCCCAATTCACTCGGGCACTTTACAAAATCCCTGAAAAAACCAGGGATTTTGTAAATTCCCTGAAATCTGATGATGAAAATTTGACAGATTGCCTGAAAGTGACGAAAATTATCGAAGTTTTACAAACTACCTGAAAAACCAGGGATTTTGTAAAATCCCTTAAATCTGATGATTACAGGCAATGTGTAAAATCAGGGATTTTGTAAAATGCCTGAAATTTTTAGGCAATTTGTAAAATCCCCAATTCACTCGGGCACTTTATATAATCCCGGGATATAAAAAACCAGCGATTTGGCTGCGTGTCAGACATGTCCGCCGGCTATGTTTCAAGTCATGTGGTCGGGGGCGTGACTTGTCTGTTCCCTTCCCCTTAGGAGCCTACATAGAGCTTTGCGTTGTCGCGGCGGATTGTCAATTAATAAGAATAAATAAATAAATAAAATAAAATAAATGTAATTAAATTTATTTATTTAATCAATTAATCAATTAATTAAATTTAATATATAAATAAAAAAATAAAATAATGATAAATAGAAATAATTAATTTATTAAATTATTAATTATCTAATTAATTAAATGACTTAAGTAATTAAATTCATTTATTCACATAAATATTTATTTAATTTAATTTTTAATTTTTTTTTATTCAATTAATTAATTTATTTATTCTATTTAATTCTTAATTAAATTAATTAATTAATTAAATAAAATAAAAAATAAATAGAATAAAAAAAATAAAAAATAAATGAATCAATCAATAATTTATTTAATCAATAAATAAATTAATTTAATTTAATTATTTAAAAAATAATTAATTACATTTATTTATTTAGTCAATTAATTAATTAATTAAATTTAATATATAAATAAAAAATATAATATAAAATAAAACTAAATAAAAATAGAAATAAATAATTATTTAATTAAATTATTAATTATCTAATTAATTCAATGAATTAAATGATGAAATTTATTTATTCTTATAATTATTAATTTAATTTTATTTATTTTTATTTTATTTTTTATTTAATCAATTAATTAAATTAAATTATTATTTTATTGATTGCATAATTAAATTTAATTAATTAAATAATTAAATTTATTTATTTATCTATTTATTTATTTTATTTTATCTGTTTGTTTATTTATTTATTTGTTAAATTTAATTAATTAATTAATTGATTAAATAAATAAATTTAATAATATTTATTTATTTATTATATTTTATTTATTTTTTTATTTTTTTATTTATTTATTCTTATTAATTGACAATACGCCGCGACAACGCAAAGCTCTATTTAGGCTCCTAAGGGGAAGGGAACTGACAAGTCACGCCCCCGACCACATGACTTGAAACATAGCCGGCGGACATGTCTGACACGCAGCCAAATCGCTGGTTTTTTATATCCCGGGATTATATAAAGTGTCCGAGTGAATTGGGGATTTTACAAATTGCCTAAAAATTTCAGGCATTTTACAAAATCCCTGATTTTACACATTGCCTGTAATCATCAGATTTAAGGGATTTTACAAAATCCCTGGTTTTTTCAGGTAGTTTGTAAAACTTCGATAATTTTCGTCACTTTCAGGCAATCTGTCAAATTTTCATCATCAGATTTCAGGGAATTTACAAAATCCCTGGTTTTTTCAGGGATTTTGTAAAGTGCCCGAGTGAATTGGGGATTTTACAAATTGCCTAAAAATTTCAGGCATTTTACAAAATCCCTGATTTTACACATTGCCTGTAACATATGGACGGACGGATGTTCCAGTGGATGGATGGAATGGTGAATGGATGAGTGTGTGGATGGATGGATGGATGAATAGGTTGAATAGTAGGTGGATGTACGGTCGTGTACTTTACGGATCTTTGGAAGTATGGCAATATCAAAGTCAGTTGTATTCAATTGTATTGTAGTCTTGTATTGGTTTTGTCTGTTATTTCTCTACTTCTTCACGTCATGATCATTTGTCCAAAATGCTTGTGAAGTGCGTCCAATTCTCCTTTGTATGTCTTTTTCGCTGCTGCCATCTGCGGTTATTAGCCCTCAAAGATAGACGAATAACAGTTCAACATTATCAGTAGCTTCTTTTTGAAAGCTGATAGTTATTGGTGTCTCTGGTTTTCAAAAATCATTGTTCATTATGTTCATTTGTTCTTTACGTTAATCTTTAGGTCGAATCTTCTATAATAGGTTTCGTTTAACTATATATGTCGTAATAACGGTAATATTGTATGGTTTATGTGTCAGTATAATAGTGATGAAGCCAATATCGTTAGACTGCAGGGTGTCAAAGAGCCGACCCGAGGGCCATTTACAAAACATTACAATACAACTGCATTTGATATCGCCCTTCTTCCAAAGGTGGCTCAAAGCTCAGAAGTGCACACGCGTCGGCGGCGTATATGCAATTAGATTGCAGAGCAATTGTGCGCGAAGGACTTGCTCACGGTCCCTACACAGTAACCACCCCGGACGAGGATCGAACCCGTACTCTCCGCGTTACAGGTCAACCGCTCTAACCAGTCGGTCAGGACGATGTTTTTCTGGCCCGCGAAGCCTTGCCTAATGACTAGACAATTTCATTAATTTTGTTATTGCGTGCTTGTTATTGCAAGTCCGTTTGACTCAGTATCAGAGCTCTTTATGTAGGCCTACAATACATAAACCTTTGGCTTAAGGATTAACGAGTTTACGTGATGCTTGTGACTGATAATGAAGATCAAAATTAAGATTTTATAAGCCTAATTTGACTGTTTGTGTGCTAAAAATGGACCATTTCAGATACAGTTTTAAACAATTTATGGGACGGGAACACCGATCCCCCTTACAGACCCTTACCCTCTCATTTTGCTCAGGACCTTCGGCACCATGGCCCGCCACTTTCCGGAAAATATTGCCACTGGCCTACCGTTTTAAAGGTTTTGACGTCCCTGCGTTAGAGAATGAGAGGCTATTCACCAGCCGTCGCTTTTGAGTCCTGCCTCAGTGTTGCTCATGCTGAGTGTCATTACTGCTGAAACATGTAGGGTGATGATAAGTGCATCCTTGTCGTACTCTTGTTTCCTTCTGGAAGTTTTCTGTAATTTTTAAAGTCCTTCAGATATCCTTTACTTTTGCATATAGAGACGACTGACGACGCTGGTTTTTCTTCCTCTTGTTGAATTTTTTTAGCATTGTATGCCTAGCTTGAACAGCTGTTTCTCTTCCTCCTTGAAGTGTTTCCGTAGTGATTTCATCCTTGCTAGGTACTTTGATCTTTTTTCGTTTTGCTGATAGCACCTCTTACCTCACTTCCTGTAGAATTTCTGGCATCTGTTCCTCCGTTTTGTTTACTGACAGCTCCGCGAGGACCGTAGTAGGGTCATTAATGTGTGTCGCCGTTTATTAAGCGTTCAAAGGGTTTCACTCCATCGTATCTGTTTGCCTGCGTCTTTTTCTTGTACTTACGATTTCCGTCTGTGTTTGAACAACTTTGAGTGCGTTCAAATTGTTCACTAAACACATGTTAGGTTATCCTGTAATAGACTTCCTGCATTAGTTTTATCTTGAAAGCTGCCTCCACTCCTGTGCACTGCTGTTTCATCCAACTATTTTTCACTGTGTAGTTTCCTTCTGATTTTTCTGCTCAGCCAGCTAAATTGTTTCCGGTCTGCACGGTTAGTTTTTGCTGCATGGCCTTTACTAACAAACCAAGATCATTAATAATTAACTAGATAATTAAACTCATATCCATGACTGAATGTCAATGACAGCATATTAACAGTTAGCATGTCTTTAAGGTTTAAACATGGCAATAACTCTCCACGCGTTCAAACACTAAGTCTTGATATGAAATTCACCTGTCTGTAGGCTTCTTCTTTCATTGTGTTGTTGACTGCTGTTTGTATTCTTTTTTGTATGTTTGTCCACATATCTTCCTTGCTGTCTTGATCATTGATCTGTATATTTTTCTTTTCCTCTATTTCTGTATATTGTCTTTGTGTCTCAGTTTTTTTCTGTGACATAACAGCGTTATTTTGGTTTGAAGCAAGTTCAAGCAACGACAATAGGCCTAATTAACGGCGGTGTATTCTTGCACACTCTTAACTATCGCAATGCAGATAGATGCCTTCACGTTACTTTAACCACTAATTTTTTATGTCGCATAAATTGATGACGTCATCCATCCTGTTGTTGTTGAGAGATGATGAGGGATTACACTCAGGTTACTTCCCTTGTTTTTCGTGTCTGTATCTTCGCTCGTGTTATTCTCTTCGTCGGCAATCAGGTCTTCATCGGGTGCTTGACCAGCTCTCCCTTACTAAGAGGATGACGCTGATTCTGATGCCTTTATTTCAGGCACTCCTCTTACACGCCATATAACATATGAAATAAATGCTCGTATATAATAATTACTCGTCATTATAATCTGCGACCCCGGCCTCGTGATTTCACTTTGCCGGCAAGGGATGATCGAAATTTCATACCTAGAGTACTTTATGGTGTATTAGGCTAAACAATCATTTTCTTTAGCAATAGGTCTCAGTCATTAGGCCTAATACATTCCTAACCCTCTTATCTATTTGACTATTATTTTTGTGTAATCGATATCTAAACTGTTGATTTTGTAATCTTGTTGCGTTTGTGTCAACGAGTTTGTGAAATAAAAGGAATAGTAGAATAGTAGTAGTATATGCCCATCAAAATTAGTATAATACCGATGTCTATGGGCATATATATATATATATATATATATATATATATATATAATATATATATATATATTTGTGTCTGCAAAATGGCATCGGACAAGAGGTGCGATGGCTGTTAAACCAACAACTGGAGCCTGTATGACGCTGAAGTATCGATAAGGTTCAGGCATAATTATTGTGTGCGTTGGGAAAACGAAAGTGGAAACTGGGGGAAAAGGAGCACAGGGAGGAGGAGCAGGGGAGAAGGAGAAGGAAGAGTAGGAGAAAATGGAGGAGCAGGACGAGAAGGAGGACGAGAAAGTCCTGTATGGATTTTCCCTGCAGGAGGAGGGGGAAACTGAGTGAAGCAGACAGACAGAGATAGACAGACAGAGAGACCGACAGAGACAGAGAGACCGACAGAGACGCTCAGAGGCTGAAACGGTCAGATATAGAGATATAAATAGAGAGGCACAGGTACAAAAAACTACAGACAGAGGCAGAGGTGGGAAGTGAAGACAAAAAACAGGAAAAAGAGAGATTAATTAACTTTACGGCGGTCGATATCGAATAGACAAAAGCTCATGAAACTATATATGCATATATACACTTCATATTACATGTATATACATATATACATATTATATGAATACGTATAACCTATGCGGTTTCTATGCTAGAAGCAAGCATAAGTGGAAAGAAAGGGCAGGGCCCTTGAAAAAGAAAGATGAAATGGAGAAGATATCGTGGATGATGTGGAAGCTGCTGAAGTACTCGATAAATATTTAAACTCAATGTTTACGTTGGAAGAATAAAATTCTTATGGGCAATGTTTACGTTGGAAGAATTAGAAAACATCCATTAGCCAACCAAACAGTTTTGGGCAGGATAAAGGATTAGCGCAGATAATGTTTACTAAGGAAAATGTGGCGGAACAAGAGTCCAAGAACAGGTGAACTCCATCGAAAATTCTTACATGAAGTGAGGGAGGAAACTGGAGAGGCATTAACACAGAACTTCAATAAATCAGTACAGACTGGAGATGTACCACGGGAATGGAGAGATGCACTGAATGTGGCATTGTTTAAACTTTAAAAAGGGAAAACAGAAGCGAACCATATAACTATAGACCAGTCAGTTTAACAAGTGTTGTGTGCAAGGTCTTGGAGAGAATTGTTAAGGATATCGAGCACTTGAATTAGTGTAATATTATTAAGGACAATCATCATGGATTTACTAGAGCGATCTCGTTTTTGATAAATCTGTTAGTGTTCTTTGAGGAAGTCTTTTCGAGGATAGATGAAGGAAACCTGTAGATTTTGCCAAGGAATTTGACAAAGTACCTCATGAAAGGTTGTCCAAAATGTTGCAAGCATGCAGGATTAGAGAGCAGGTACTAACATCGAAAACCGACAAAAGTCCAGGAATAGATGCACTACATGTACATCCTGAATTAAATTCGCCCCGTAGTAGGTTTCTTGAAGGGGCGCTATATAAGTCCACAGAATGAATTGATTAAATTCAGATAGAAGAGAAAAATGGGCTTAGGCAACAAATATTCTAGCTCGATGACAGTACTGAGTGGAGTGCCACAAGGATCAGTGCTTGGGCCACTGCTGTTCATAATTTTTATTAGTGACATTGATAACGGGATTTTATCGCACATTTCTAAGTTCGCTGATGATACAAAACTATGTAGAGCCGTGGGTGATAAAAAGAAGCAGCGAACATACTGCGAGAAGATCTAAGAAGAATGTTCAGATGGTCAAAAGACTGGCAGAGGTTTTTAATTGGGAAAAGTGCTTAGTGCTGCATACGAGAAACAAAGAGTTTTCATGTGAAATGAAGGTAAGGCATTGAAAGTAAGCGAGAAAGAAAGTGATATGGGAGTGGTTATGTAAAAGAGTGCCAAGCTTTCAAAGAAATGTGCTACAGCATCAAAGAAGGCTGACTCAGCCTTAGGTATGACACGAAGGACAATGGTCATTAGTGACAGTGTGACACGGATACAATACTGAGGTTGTAGAAATCACCGATTAGGCCACAGTTAACAATTCTGCATCCAGATGTGGAATCCATACTCGAAATGTCATATTGAATAACTAGAAAACGTGCAAAGAAAAGCTACAAAAATGACTGGATGAGGCCTCTGAATCTCTGAGTGGCGCTATACAAATGTTCAATTACAATTACAAATTTCATGGATTCGAGCTATGAAGAAAGGTTGAAGAGGCGTGGACTAAAACATTAGAGAGAAGTAGGAGCATAGGAGACCTAATTGAAGCCAACGAGATTATCACTTCAAAAGAGGCAGTTCAGTCAACTTCAGTTGGAGAGGTTCTTTGAACTAGCACTAGACAGGACAACTCGTACACACAGGTTTAACTTATTTAAGAAAGCGAAAGGAACATTAGGGCAGAAATTCGTCAGTGCAAGAGCTGTGGACTTGTGGAATGGTTTGGATGATAGTACTGTTTCAGTGGACACTGTTACAGCTTCTAAGGGGAAGCTAAGAGAGATTGGCCATTAACCATTACAGGTTTACTTGCAGTAGTTGTAACACAGACTACACCTCTTCTGAACCACTTAAACTTTTGCTATGTTACGATTTGTTATGTTATGTTATCGCAAATGATGACCTCATTATAGGCATATCATATATCGTATAGCTATCACATATCATACATGCTTTCAATACATACGAAAACTTAGACATTATACCATGTAATGTAATGTAACAAAACATTTATAAAGCGCCACTTAGAGTCTCTCAGAAGCGCTCAACACGTGGCCATCAAACAGCTGAAAAAATGCGTCTGTAAGAGTTTGGAGAAAACCATATAGCCGCGTGCAGCACGCACAGACGGCGGAAGAGCGTTCCAGATCCGTGGCGCCGCAATCGAGAAGTTCCGACGAGCACAGGTGGTGGTTCGAAACGAAGGTATTATCAGGTCATTTCGCGAGGCAGACCGGAGAGCCTGCCGACCAGTTTGAGTGCCAACTGGAAGGCACAGTTCAGCAATGTAGTTCGGAGCAGTACCAGTCGTAGCCTTCCAAACCAGCGTAGCAATTTTGAATTGCACACGATCAGCAACTGGAAGCCAGTGGAGCTCATGTCGCATGTAGTCAGATATGTGTGAATATTTCGGTAGATCAGCCAGTAGTCTGGCTGCTGCATTCTGAACGAGCTGAAGTCGGTGAAGACGGAACTCAGGGAGGCCCAGGAGGACCCCATTACAGTAGTCAAGACGTGTGAGGACGAAGGAGTGTTAGCACAGCCGCAGCGCTTAGCGACAGCGTTCTCCGTATAACTCGGATCTGCCTGAGCTCATAATAGCTAATCCTGGCGATATGTGACACATGATCAGCCATCGTAAGCCCACCATCAAGAAGCACCCCAAGGTCCCTCACAACATTACAGGACTGTCCAGTAAGGGATGCCGATGCAAGAGCATTTTTATCAATCCTACAACGTGCACGTGTTGTACCGAACCATATAAACTGTGACTTGCTCAGGTTGAGTCTAAGACGATTGGCAGACATCCAGTCGTGTACAGTCTCAAGTGCACAATGCATTTGTTGCGCGCATACCACTGAATCCTCAGGTCGACAGGACAAATACAGTTGAAGGTCATCAGCAAACTGATGAGATGTGGGACCCAGCGACGCTACAACATTATAGAGGTCAGCTGTGTACAGAATGAAAAGTAGTGGCCCCAGGACTGAGCCCTGAGGAACACCACAAACAACAGGCGCCCAGACCGACTTGTCATCTCCAATCTCCACCCTCATGGTCCGCTCCTCAAGATAGGAACAGAACCAAGCCAATGCACGGCCTGAGATCCCGTATGATGCCTCAAGCCTTGTAAGGAGAATCTGATGATCTACCGAATCGAAGGCAGCACTCACATCAAGAAGAGCCAGTAGTGTAACCCTGCCCGAATCCATAGCCTGATTGATGTCTGATAGAAGACGGATAAGGAGTGTCTCGGTTGAATGTCCCTTGCGAAAGCCAGGGACATATGTATTCACTATTCACATATTTTTTATTTATTGCATATAATATATTTATACACGTGCGTGTTGTATATATAATGCATAAATTGCATCTACACATAATACGTTGATATTATGTGTACAGTTGTGTGTTCGTATTAATGAGGCACCAGAGGGCTTATGTTTCAATACACGTAATGTAGATACAGACATAGACAAAGACACAGACATCAACAGAAACAGAGACATACATAGAGACATAGAGAGAATATCATCATTCCATCTGTCTTTGTTGTCACCTCTCTCTCTCTCTCTCTCTCTCTCTCTCTCTCTCTCTCTCTCTCTCTCTCTCTCTCTCTCTCTCTCTCTCTCTCTCTCTCTCTCTCTCTCTCTCTCTCTCTCTCTCTCTCTCTCTCTCTCTCTCTCTCTCTCTCTCTCTCTCTCTCTCTCTCTCTCTCTCTCTCTCTCTCTGACTCTAACTCGACTGTTTCTCGGCCTTTCTTTGAACAGAGGTCGCTATCTCGGGGGACGAAGAAATGGACGGTTAAGTGGTTTGATGTCTCATTATCGGGGCAACATTTCGTTACTGAATGAAGGGAAGTTCTCATTAGGTAGGAAGTACTGGGAATAGGAGCAAGAAAAAGGTTAGCACGGGGTGTAGACTGTAGAAGCAAATGTGGGGGAACAAGATAGGGGAGCAAGAAATAGGACAGCAAGGGCGTAGAAGTAAAGGGAAGGAGAAAAGAGATGGGAGCAAGAAATGAGGCAACAAGGGTATAGAAGTAAACAGATGGGAAAAAGGATAAGCGCCTATTAGGAGGTAAGAAATTATGGAAGCAAGAGGGGAGCTACAAATAAGGCAAAGGGTAGCAAGTGACGTAGAAGCGAATGCATGGGACAAGAGAAGGGGGCAAGAAATAAGGCAACAAAGGTGTACAAGTAAATAGCTGGATAAAGAGAGGGGAGCAAGAAATTATTTGGGCAATAGGAGCACAAGAAATAAAGCAGCAAGGATGAGCAAGGGTCACAGAAGCCAAAGAAAGGTGAGTTTATGGATGGGGAACAAAGGAGGAAAGAGGTCAAAAGGAGAACAATTAAGGAATACCAGTCGGACAGCAGTGGCATGTCCATTACAAGCCCATCGCAGCCAAGGTCTCTTACGGACTGATCTTCTGGGTATTGACCTGATTACGGTTTGTTTTTGGTGCACCATCGGTTGATGTGCATTTGACACTGACGTGATGGAAGCTACTAATTACAATTCCCAAGAGAACAAGCAGAGTGGAGCAATTGAAGATACCAAGAGGATATGAGCAAGACTGAACAACCAGGGAAAAGTAGTATTACGCCAGTATTACGACAGTTTAATGTCTGATCCATCCTACGAACTCACCAAACTCTCGCCTCTTGTTAGTTGCTACCTCTCCACAGGTCTTTCACTCAAACTGAAAAGATTGCTTTTTCAGAACTCGTATCCCGATTCCTCCTCTTCCCCTCACCTCCCTCGCCGATTCAACTCTAAACACCACCCACCTTAGCCGCCTGAGCATCCACCTGCCTGACCCTTTGAATCTGGGCCCTCTGCCTATCGATTCTGTTTTGATTAAACGCCTGTGAATAAGCTGGTTCCCGCGACTTCGCTTTCTCGGGCGCTGTAGGAATTTCGAGCTTACGATTACTATTATGAAGGAGAGGGAAAATGAAAGGTGTAGTTTTGTGGCCCACATACATGTATAATCTGCATCACGTGGTGTGTGCTTAGCCAATCAGCCACTGTCATCCGCTTTACGATATTTACGGCGGGCTTGACCATTGTTTGGTAGAGGAGGAAGGGTGGTAGCGGAGAAGACATGGCAGCCGAGAGTAGGTAGTAGTGGAGGGATGGAGGGTATGATTGCTGATGTCTTCGAATTGGTTGTTTTTCTGGGTTAGGACGACAAATCTGTTTGTCTTGGTTTCCAGGGTAAATTTAAGATCGAATTCGAGTGGCTAATTGGGAAGGATAAGATGGTCCTCTGTGTATGGACGGACGGATGTTCCAGTGGATAAATGGATGGATGGAAAGGTGGGTGGATGGATGGATGAGTGTGTGTGGGTGGATGGATGGATGGATGGATGAATAGGTTGAATAATAATTGGTGAATGTATGGAAGAAGGAAGGGAGAATCCCGGAGAATTGATAGATGGATAGAGGTAGGCATGCATTCGTATGTGTTTGAATGGATGAGTGGATGGATGAATGGATGGATGGATGGATGGATGGATGAGTGTGTGTGGGTGGGTGGATGGATGGATGGATGGATGGATGGATGAATAGGTTGAATGTATGGAAGAAGGAGAAGGGAGAATTGATGGATGGATACATTTTTAGATGTAGGCATACATTTGTATGTGTTTGAATGGATGGGTGGATGGATGGATAGGTGGGTTGGTGGGTGGGTGAATAGATCGATGGTTCGATGGATGGATGGACGGGTGGATGGATGGATGGATGGATGGATGGATGGATGGATGGATGGATGGATGGATGGATGGATGGATGGATGGATGGATGGATGGATGGATGGATGGATGGATGGATGGATGGATGGATGGATGGATGGATGGATGGATGGACAGGTGGATGGATTGGTGGGTGGAAGGATGGATGAATATATGGCCGGACTGACTGACGAACGGATGGACAGGTCACGGAAGGTCGGATGGATGGAGGTAGAGGGCGATGAAAAGGGTCAGAGGCAGCAGGCATGGAGACTCGGAGGCTGAGAAGAAGAGATGCAGGGAACCAATGTTATTGGTAGGACTTACTACAAATGGGGCGGAATAGCAAAAAGGCAGACAAATTGTCGGAGAGAGGTGAATCGGAAGAAATCCTGTCATCTGGAATGAATGGATGAATGGCAGATTGAGCAAAGGTCTGGAAGTGGAAAAGGCACTGATGAGCGGCAGATGGCACAACGAAAGCTGATGATCTAAGCAGATGCTCCACCACCAAGCAGCTGATTGGACGTGGCTAACCAGCTTAGATGATTAGGTGGAAGTCTGAAAGGCAGGTCGATTGGAAGATGGATGGGAAGAGAGATCTATCGACTTACTGTATGGCTGGCTGAACTGATTGGTTTGCAAAGTGTTTGATTGTTTACTTTTTAAACTGATTGCACAGATTGCTTTGATAATTGATTGGCTCGCTCTTGACTTATGACGGACGGATTTATACCGTACTAGCAGTTTTACCCGGCGTTCGCCCGGGTTTTCCTCAGCGCCCGTGTATTTGAATTTAACGACATCTTCGTCAGCGCCCGTGAATTTGAATTTAACGATGTGCAAATTTTTCGTGTATCCCTCTGGCGAATTTACGCGCTGGCTTGAAATTGTTTAATTTTAACTCTACGCAATATATACTCCTGCATAGCTAGATTTCAATGGCATTGAAACAGACTACGACCACATCGAAACTTAAAATGTCCAAATATCGGAATTTAAAGTAAATTTTGAGTTGAAATAGTTGGGTTGAGATCTATAGAAATTCAAATGAAAACGTTCGTTAAAAATTTCGTATCCCTAAAGTGTTGCATTGGCGAATTTTTAAGTCCGATGACCTATAAATTCAGCCGTTGGCGTGACCACTTCTGATTTGAAATCAACGGTCATCGTGATTGGTTGCGAATCAGAGCGTTAACCTAGATGCTCGTGTGACGTACGATCGCATAGTTAGCCAGCGTGACGTGGACGAATGGCCATATACTATGGCCGGTATTGAAATAGTCTCGTTGAAAAAGTTGGAAATTTAAAATGGCCATATATCGGCGTTTAAATAAAATTGCGAGCTGAAAATAGTCGCGTTGACCTAGACGCGGCGTAATAATCTTTTGTAAATTTTTTCAAATCGCTAAATCGTTCCGTTTCGGAGCCTTTAGCTGGACGGACAAACATACGGAAGGACAGAAAAAAGAGACTTTGCCTTATAATATTAGATTTATGTTTCGGGGGCCTGTTGGTGTAGTGGTTAGCGCGCTGGACTGTCAGTCGAGAGGTCGGGGGTTCAAATCCCCACCAGGGCAGAAAATTTGGTTCAATATTTCTCTTCCACCAGCACCCCTAGCAAACTCAGCTATGATGAGTACACTGACCGTACACTGTCAGTGGGAAGATGAGACGGTGAGGGAGAGGATTGGCCACCTGCCCTCATATGCCGAGGCTAAGAAAATGAAGTCGCTTAGACTATGCCCATGGCTGCCTCAGGGCTTGCTTAAGGGACTGCTCTTCTCTTCTTCTTCTTCTTCATGTTTCGACATAAAAGTCAATTATTTAATTTGTTTATGAATTGATGTTTAAATAGATTAAATAATTCATTATTTATTTATTTAAGCACTATCGACTCCTAAATTCAGCTGGTATTCACAGACATAATTATTCTAAGCTCGCATCTGTTTAAACGTGCACAACTTAGAGTTAGACGTATCCAGCTACTGACAACATTCAGATCGCACTGTTTAATAACGACGCCAACGGCGCGCCATAGTATTATATAAGCGCGCGTGGGAGTGGTCTCTCTCGCAGTTAATTATCCCTGGCCAGCACAAGCTGGCGGCGATTGCTCTTGTAAACACTTAGGAGCTTCGCGGCCGCTGACGTGAGCTGCAGCTGCCTTGTTACAAACGGGACCATGGTAGGCTGCCATTAGACTTGTTTTTTTTATATCTATATAAGGTTAAGTCAACTACTGACAGATAATGATGCTGTTGTTGCTGCTACTGATAATAATAAGAATAACATCAATAATAATAATAATAATAATAATAATAATAATAATAATAATAATAATAATAATAATAATAATAATAACATTTTTATCATTTTAATTAATCTTGAAATCCCTGAGAGATCATGTTTACCTCGGGGCAATAAAAAAAGGGGGAAAAATAATAATAATAATAATAACATAAATAATAATAATAATTATAATAATAATAATAACAATAACAATAACAATGATAATAATAATAATAATAATATTTTTCAATCTCCGGACAATTTTTATGTCACCTGAGGGATCATATCTAACTTGGAACAAATAGTAATAATAATAATGATGATGATGATGATGATGATGATAATAACAATAACAATAATTATAATAACAGCATTAATAATAATCAGAGTAGTAGTCGTAGTAGTGACAAAAATATTAATGCCGAAAATAAAAGCCACTTGTGAGATCGGTTGGGATCGGTAGCGCGATTGTGAGGCACTTAAAAGATTCTATTAACATCAAGTGCTTTGATAAAGACACCCATACATGCATACGTACATACATGCACATATATGCAGACATTCATGCATTCATACATACATGCATACATGCGTACGTACATACATACATTAATACAGACATCCATATGTACATATATATATATACATACACACATACATACAAACAGACATACATATGTACTTATATACTTACATGCATTCATACATACAAACAGACATACATGCAGACAAACATACATACACAATGTATTACACATACATGCACACACATACCTAAAAAACATGTGCAAACAAACAAGCATACATACATGCATACAGACATGCATGCATACATACTTGCACACATACTAACGTACATACATACATACATACATACATACATACATACGTACATACATACATACATACATACATACATACATACATACGTACATACATACATACATACATACATACATACATACATACATACCTACATATGTACATACGTACATACGTACATACGTACATACGTACATGCGTACATGCGTACATGCGTACATGCGTACATGCGTACATGCGTATGTACATGCGTACATACGTACATACGTACATACGTACATACGTACATACGTACATACGTACGTACATACATACGTACATACATACATACATACATAGTTGCACACATACATACATACGTACATACATACATACATACTCCACGCGAACCGCACTATTTAGGCCTATGTATACCCTCATTATCTCACATCCTGGATCCGCCATGCTATGATATCCGGCTTCCGTTAAGCACTCAACAGTAGGTAGGATTGTTTAAACAGGTGTGGTGTTGTTTTTGAGTAATTGTCCTTTCGCTCTGTTTGCGCTTCAGCACAAAACCCTTCAAACCCTCAAAGCCCTGGACGACGCCTCTAAAGAGTTTCCATGGCAATACGTAAACAGCCAATCCTCTTCCACCGTATATAAATAAACATTGTAAGACCGACCGCTCATAATTAATTACTGTACATACATCTTATATATTTTATATATATATATATATATATTATGCATTACATTTGCACGTAATATTTGCATAATATATATTTACACAATACACATATGCATACCCGTCCCTGCTACTGATTCTATCCTCTCCATTGACAATATTCCTATAACTCAAGTCAATTCTTCCAAATTCCTTGGGGTCTACATTGACCAACATTTAACCTGGAATGATCACATAAGTAACATTTCCACTAAGGTTGCTAAGAACATAGGGATTCTGGCTCGTGTATCCTACCTGTTACCTTCTAGAGTTCTGCATACACTATATTATTCTCTTGTTTACCCTTACTTGACATACTGTAATATCGCCTGGGCCTCCAATTATTCCTCTCGCCTGAATAGGTTATCTATATTACAGAGACGAGTTGTACGTATTATTGCTGGGAGATCATTGATAACTAACACTGCAAGTAGATTTACTATACTACGAATACTTAATATCCCTCAGATAAATAAATTGCAAATCTGTGAATTTATGTATCGCTTCGCCAACAAATCTCTTCCCCCAATCTTCAGTCGCTACTTCTCAAAGGTCTCTGACACACATTCTCATTATACAAGATCTCTTGATAACTTTGATGGAACCTATGCCCGTACTAACACTCGTTATTTTACCTTAAGATGTGCTGGTCCTTCTGCCTGGAATAACCTACCGAAGTCACTGCGCACTCTTCCGAATCTTGCCCTATTTAAAAAAGAGGTCAGAGCCTACCTCCTTGACAATGGTCAATGCATTATCTAAATATGATTATTCATTGTTATACCACAATTAGTTAAGTGACCTAGTTAAGTGTTGTTAGTTAAGCCAGTTATTCTAAATTTTTTGACAATGCTATTTGTGTAAACTATACTCAACTGTCATCCCTCTGCTAACATGGTACACGGGTATCCCTAACTTAGCGGGACTTCAGTCCCTTCTGGGAACCCGATTGTTTCCCTCAAACGTTAATTAGATAATCTTGTGATCTGTCTGTTTTAATTTCCAAACTTATGATTGTTGATTATGTTTATTCTGGATCACTACTTGTAAACTATTCTATGGAAACAATAAAAGGATTGATTGATTGATACATAATTACATATATACATACATAATATATATGTGTATGTATATATGTATATCATATATATATAATATATATATATTGTATACATTCATACATACATATATGTGTATGTATATATGTATATCATTTATATATAATATATATATATAATATATATATATACAGAAATCCGTTTGCTTATACTGAACCGCCACCACTGTTGCCACTGATTATTACGACGCTGATGATGACGACAACGACTACGATGATAACAACAGCAACGACGACGATGACGACCCCAATAATGACAACGACGACGCTGATGATGGCTAAGCATGGGTCCTGCTGAAGACCAACTTCCGGGTCTGGTTCTGACGTCATCCACTTGAACACCGAGGAGAGCGAGCGGTGGAGAGGTATACATATAGGGAATGCAAAGGGAAGGATGGATCCGTCCTCCCATCAACACATTCGCCCACGCATGTATGTCGGCCTTCACTCGTGCCACTCTCGACTATCAACGATCTGTAGATTGCACGGGGGGGTGAGAGGGCGGGGGTTCCAGTGGTCGTCCAGGGAGCGCGTATACCCCCTTCTAACAATAGATCTCTCAACCTTATTGTTCTGTCACAATGTCGTCGCGTCGATTGTCGCTACGCCGTCTGACTGTAGATCTCGCTTCCACTTTTATGAACAAATAAACAGCCAATGTTTTATATGCCAATATATATATATATATATATACAATATATATAGACAGGCATATATGTACACGTGAATGGGGTGCTCGATGGTGTAGTGGTTGGCGTGCTGGGCTTTCAATCGAGAGCTTGGGGTTCATTTCCCTGCCAGGGCAAAAATTTGCTTCGAGATTTCTGCTCCGCATGCGCCCCCTAATCAACTCGTTTATAATGAGTACACTGACCGCGCAGTGTCAGTGAGAAAGTCAGACGGCGAGGAGGGGACTGGCCACCAGACCTCGTATGCCGAGGCTAAGAAAATGAAGTCGCTAACACTTCACACCCGTGGCTGTCGTAATTTTCTTGTAATTAGTCGTTCGCAGCACGTCAACCTAGTCACACGAAACTGTTACTACCAGTTGCGTGTTGTCCTGCGGTCCCTCTCCCATGCATGATGCTTCTGTGGTACTTGTCCACGCCTTCGTTACCAGCAGAGTTGATCATTGTTGCTCGGTTCTTGCTGGTCACCCGTCTGGCTTAATAGGTTGTCTTGATCGTGTCCTTCGTTCTCGCGGCTCGGCTTATTGATCATATTCCTAAACATGCCCCAGTTTCTGCCTACATGCGTGATGTATTGCACTGGCTTCCTGCCTCGCAACGCATCTCCTATTGGATAGCAGCGCTTGTCTGGCGGTGTCTCACTTGTAGTGCTCCGTCCTACTTATCTGATCTCTGTCGCCCGGTTTCCGACTTAGCCTCTCGTCGAGCTCAACGCTCTTCGGGTAAGGGGAGCTATTGGTCCCTCGGGCCCCCTCCTCGATCAGACAGCTTCGAGCCTTCTCGGTTGTTGGCCCCATTTGGAATGGATTCCCGCTAGCGTTACGCTTACTGCCCCTGAATAATTTTCCTGCTTTCTACCAATTGCTAAAGTCCTTTATCTTTGGTTGTGGCTGGGCTTGGAGCGCCGCTTGAAGAGGCGCTATGTAAATTTCCGGAATGAATGAATGAATGAATTAGGCCCTAGATGATAGTGCAATGCTTCTTTTTAGTTCAGTAAACTGGACTTTAAAAAGAAATTCAAGAATATTATACAAATATGTTAAAATTTCTGTAACCAATCCGCATGCACAACAGTGGCATTACTAATAGTTCCTGAGTAGCTGACTTACTCCTGACTAGCGAATAAATCGGTATGTACCGTATGTACGACGGTGTGCGCGTTACACACTGACTAACGTTTGTCCCCCTCTTATCCAGGACTAAGTGAACTAGTCCTATCGTATACAGTTAACTCCTTATCAGGCATTCCTCTCTCATCTTAAAATGGTCCTACAAAATGGCGCTGGGGTTTGGAGAGCCTCTGAATAGTTCCCTTGAAGAGGCGCTAAAGAAATTCAAGTAATGAATGAATGAGTTGAGCTAAAGACAAAATGGCTGCTGTCAGGTTTCGTCGATTCAAAGAAGTTTTAGACATGAAAGAGCATTTGGGGGCCTTTACCTCGTTTTAAACTGTTATATTAACTATCGAATTTAAAACAAAAATACTTTTCCAAAATTAATTTAACGTAAAATGTCGCTATTAAATATCGCTCATCTTCGAAACGACCGCCTTACACAGATGAATGAATGAATCAATCAATCAATCAATCAATCAATCAATCAATCAATCAATCAATCAATATTCGTTTAATTCCAAAAATCCAGTTGGCATAACGCAACTGGTTACAAGTTACACCAATTAGCTGTTGAGTCGCGCTTGAGCTAGTTATTCAAGACAATTACAAGTGATTATGAGACAATTAATATATATCTTTAAACAAGACTCGCGCTTGCGACTTGATTTTGCTTAGCCTCGGCATATCAGTCCTCTCCTTATCTTACCAAAGACACTGTGCGTGGGTCACTGGGTCAGTGTACCCGTTTCACAGCTGGTTTCGCCATGTAGGTCGAGCCGAAATCTGGAAGCAATTCATGCCATGGCGGGGTTTTGAACTCCCGTGCTCTCGGCTTACAGTCCGGCACGCTAATTCAATTCAATTTATTGTTCCCAGACAATAAGATAAGAGACAACACAACAAACATAAACGATTAAATACAACTCTAGCATAGTTAGGAGGTACAACATGTTTGAGTAATGAAGAAGATGAATGATCCAAGAAGAATATAATCAATTAAGCAGTAGGTCAACATGAGTTACAAAAAAAGAAGAAGCTAACAACGTAAAGTGATGTGGGAGCAAAAGGCACCCCAAAGGGACAAGTCCCGCTAAGAGGGGGCCTAAGATGATACAGAATAATTAAAAGATGGCGGAGGTTATTGTTAAACAGAATAAGGGGAACACTGACTTGTGTAGTTAGAGGCAGTAAATAAAAAGAAAAAAACCACTTGTCTATAGTAGTTTCAGTTTAACGACACTGTGTGATAACGAAGATCATTAGTGTCGCCCTCCTTCTTCATCCAGCTTGGGACTGACACTGCCTGGTACTCTGTATTATGAATAGCTAGTACTGTAAGAGGCGCTTTACAAATTCGCAGATACGATACGATACTAGGGCACGGACGTGAAGTGGCGGAGTTACAATATAGACTATCGCGCCCAATAGGCCTACGCATATAAATATAGGAGCATATGCATTACAGCGGCTAATACATGTATCCATTAGACATGAGGTTTCTTTCGCGTGGCCTGATATTTATGGAGCGCCTTTTGTGCTTCTACAGCCTAATAAAGTTGCTGCAATTGTATGCAAGTCATCATATTTTTATATGGTTTAATATTTTGGGTTCGTAATGGGAGTACTACCCCATAAACCTGTCAAACTGACGCTTTGCATATAAATCTTACTATTAAGGCTCACTATTATTTCCTTCCGATGTAACTTGTTATCGATACTCCCCAATATGTTCCTGTATGAATATGTGTGTGTATGTACGCATACGTGTGTGTAGATATATCCATGTGTGTATGTGTGTATATATGAAAGCACTTGATAAATACATAAATATATTATTTTGCTCTCATCGGAAAAGGACACCGCCAATAATAAAACAATTGATTATTAATTCAATTTCCATCGCTCGCGTTACTTCAGTTAAGTTCTTAGGTACCTACATGTATCTTGATCAGTGCTTAACATGGGGAATGAACATTATAAAAATCACCGTGCCTCTTACATAATCAAACACGTCTTAATCTACATTATTCTCTTATTTGCCCATATTTTACATACTTTAGCATGATTTGGGCCTCGACATACTCTACATACTCTACATACATGATTAACGAGATTGAAAAATTTACGAAAACGAGCTATGCAAGTAATTGATGGCACTCGGCACTCTAAGCCTACCGATGTAATATTTAAATCATATCGTATCCACTGGCGCCCGCACATAGGGGCAAGAGGGGGCACTTGCCCTCCCCTGTAAAATTGACACCTATTGTTTTAATTACTTCTGTTTGGTGTTTAACAAATTTCTTCGCACTAAAGCACTAATGATATACTAATGATTCACAAGGTGAAGCTGAGAAATTTAACTTTAAGTAAGAATTAAAAAAAATTCTATGAAAAAAATCTTTTTTAAATTCCTGTCTTGAATTGTTCAAGCTCATGATATATACAAAATTTAACCATGACCTTTGTGTTTTTCCCCCTCCCGTAAACCTATCTGCATGATCGTATCTTAAATATTGAACTAGCGAATTTATGTTTAAATATTTTCATAATCAACTACCTAGGGAGTAGGGTCTTTATTTAATTATTTCACTACTACGTCTGGTCTAAACCCGTATACCCTGTACTTTCTACTGCGAATGTTATAGTAGCTTTTGCTAGGACCAATTATTCTCGAATGTTTTCTATTAAATGCGCAGGCCTCGCATTTGGAATGGCATACCTCTTCGGTTCTTACCCTGCGTATTTTACCAAATATCTCACTGTTTAGAATCAGACTACGGTCTCATCTTATTACCCCGATTGTCTAGTCATTCTACTGCTCTTTAAATCTTTGAATCTGTTAGAACTGTTAACTACTTAAGATTTGTAATATTATATCTTCCACTTGTGATTTGTTACTACCTCTGCCATGAATTTTCCATTTTGGTACAGGTGGCCCATTAGCGGGACCTAGATCCTACAGAGTCTTAGTCCTATTGATCCTTACCATTGCGCCTCTGAGTAGGCTTCTTTAAGAGGCGGTATATAAATCTCCGGAATGAATGAATTTTTTTCTCTTGTACTTGTTTATCCACATAATTGATATTTGGGTCCAATAAAATTTATGGTTATGGATATGGAGCCTATCAAGGACGTTGATTTATGCTAGATTTATTTCATGCTAATGTTGTTTTGAGATCTGAAAATTTTGGGTCGTTACATCAAGCTTATATAACGTGTATCGTATACTTCTGTGTTGTATCTGGTGGTCTTATGTTCTGCCACTGAGATCGTAAACTCGAAACTTCTACAGCGCCCACAAAAGCGAAGTCGCGGGAACCAGCTTATTCACAGGCGATCCTATCGCCACGTCTAGATTCGTAGATCCTCCAATGTCCAGAATTCGGTACTAAATGTTTTGTTAAACTTAACAGCAAAAAATTAAAACTGCTCAAATTAAAATTAAAACGGTTTGAAATGCTTGTGTGTGTGTGAGAGAGACAGACAGACAGACAGACTGAGAGAGACAGAGACAGACAGACAGATAGAGACAGACAGACAGAGTGAGAGAGACAGAAACAGACAGACAGACAGATAGAGACAGACAGACAGAGTGAGAGAGACAGAAACAGACAGAGACAGACAGAGAGACAGAGACAGACAGACAGAGACAGGGACAGAAAACAGACAGACAGAGACAGGGACAGAAAGAGACACACAGAGAGAAACAGAGACAGACAGACAGAGAGACAGACAGAGACAGAAAAAAATTTCGGACCAAAGAAGCTCGTTTACATCTTTGTTTACATGTCTCTATGGAAACTCATCGGGAGCGTAAGGTTAAATATAGCACATTGTTCATACGTCTCTATATGGAAACTCATCGTGCGTGGTCCTCATGAGGTCGAAAGATCATTTGGCTGAGGCACAAACAGGACCACGTCAATTCAAGTGCAAGGTCACACTGACGCTTATTATCAGGGCCCCAAAAGATGGGGGAGGGGGGCTGAGTGGGCGCCCGGTTGTCTTATATGCCACGGACCGTTACAGATCCCAATTCCTTACCTTCATTGTACTCGCCAGTGTCACGAAATAGAGTATCCCCCATACATGAGTATCCCCTTAGCGAAATAGAGTATTCGGTTTAATTTGCATTTTTGGAGGTTTCTAAGTGTATTCAGTCGTACTGTTTGGATTTATTGTACACATAAAATATTTTAAGTTGCGTATCTTTAGTTCAGGGGTGCGCAACCTGCGGCCGTACGGCCGCATGCGGCCGTAAGAGGGAGAATTGGCGGCCGTGGACGTATGGTCTAATAATTATTGTATTGTATTGGCGGCCGTGTGTAGGTCTATATTTATTCAGAAATATTTTAATTCCATTGTTTTCAAAAGAAAGTCTCAATCAATTAGTTATCTTTGCCTCTGTTTTAGTGCATGAATTTAACAACAAGTAGGCGTATTATGCTCACACAAGCACACACAAACACTGTCACACGCTGACACTCATTGGGACTATACGATCTAAGTATGCATCTCTGCAGATGTAGTAGCTCAAAGAGGCAGACACACTAACAATATCCATATCATGCATTGGACAGCCAACCACTGCATATATTGTACAGGCAGAGCTGACAGTGAGGCATGCAGGGAGAGAGTGGTCAATGGAAGTTACAGTGTACAAATGCAACTGGACGGCATTCCTATTGCGTCCTTTACCACCGTCCTTGATTCTCTGCTGCAAGAATTCACTTAACGATGCAATGACTTTAATCAGATTTGCCAGCACTGCGACTTGTTGATTCTCATCTGGTGGAGACAGAGAATGCACCTTTGGACCTCCAAATGGAATTGGTGAAGTTGAAAAGCGACGAAGAACTCATGAAGAAGTTCGAGGATAAAACCGATTTAGTAGAGGCGTGAAAGTTGGCGGTGGAATACCCTAAACTTCGAGAACTGGCGATAAATACCCTGGTCGTCTTCGGAAGCACGTACGCTTGTGAAGCAACCTTCTATCAGACGAATTATTTGAAAAATAAAGACAGAACTCGATTGATAGACAACAACTTAGAGTCTGGAATACGTTTGAACGTCTCCAGCGAGTTTCCAGACTTCTCATGCCGCTCGGCCAACATCAAAGACCAGGGCATTTTAGGCTTTTAGCTACAAATTTGAGTAGGATTGAAGATGAAGATAAAAAAAATTATTGTTCTTTTATTAATTTTGTGATGGGAAATATATGGTAGGCCTACTGAAGTTCGTGAAGAGCTAGGAATGGACGTCAGTAAACATATCTCTAACAGTGAACATGCTTATTTCTGGACGTCCCCACGCATGTATTTTTTAAAAGCCCATTAGCAGATATCTTGGCGGCCGTGATGAGAGTATGAGCCTTTAATGCGGCCGACATTACTGCAAAGATTGCGCAGCCCTGCTTTAGTTTGTACGTCGACCTGAAATTAATTTACTTCGTTTTTGGTGATTTTGACTGGATTTTCGTCTTGGCTATCGTGATGCGTATGACGATGTGGGATAGAATGATTTATCCCCCCGGATACTCTAAACCGGTTTATTCCATCCGGGGGATATGCTTTAGGGGGGATAGAATACCACGGGACACCAGCGTTGCATGAACAGGGAGAATTGACCACTGGTCAGCTAAACAGTGAATGATTTCCTCCTTCAGTATCACCCATCTTCTCATCTCTTCCGCTGCCTCCTTGCCAACTCTTGTCCTCGTTTTCCTCCTGTATAATATATCCTCTTCATCTTCCTGCTTCATTTGCATTTTGTCTTTCGCCACTATCTTCCTCCGTCTCTCTTCCTATTAACATAGCAACACCTTTCCCCTAATTTCGACTCCAAGCTTCTCCTCTTCCTTCTTCCGAATTCTCTTCCTCCTCATCGTCCTCTTCCAATTCCTTTTCATCTTCATGCTCTCTTTTGTCTTGCTTTCATCACTACTCTATTTAGTCCTTTTAAATGGGCTTAATTCCTCTCCTCTCAACTCCTCCTCCTCTTCATCTCCCTCTTCATTCTCCTGTCCTCTTCCTTCTTGTCCTCTCCTCTTCTTCCTTCTCTTCTTCTTCCTCCTCCTACTCTTCCATCATCTTCTTGTTCATCTTAATAATTATAATAATAATAATAATAATAATAATAATAATAATAATAATAATAATAATAATAATAATAATAATATTACTAATATTACTAATATTACTAATAATAATAGTTGTGATAATTTTTATCACTACCATATCATCATCACCATCATCATCATCACATCATCATCATCATCATCATCATCATCATTGTCGTGGTCTACGCTGACACGTGCGGCTGGGGAAAATACCCGCTGTGCGTCAACAACATTGTTTACAGCTAAGGGAAAATTCCGCCACGGACTGTCAACAGCGGACCAATGCATGTATCAATAATCTACGCGTTCTACAGGACTTTCCAGGGAAAAGTACGATGACGTCATAGAACTTTCTAGAATCCATCAGAACCCTATATATAAGGTGCAGCGTCTGTACAAAGAAGCCTGTTGACGAAGATTTATGCACGTTGATAAAGTGCTCTTGTAACGATATTTGATTGAAGTTCAATCGAGACCAGCCAACCTGTGTGCTGTCTGCGATTGTGATATTTGACGGGCTGACTTAAATTTAACTTATTTGATTCTTTCTGTTAATAAAGATCTTTTAAGTTTCCTTCGTTTGTTCGTCGTCGTGTTCGAGAGGCTCGACCGCGACATTTCTGGTGTCAGAAGCGGGATCATCGGTGTTGGATCCGGTGAAGAAGAAGAAGCGAACCGGAGGAGGAAGGAGTCAACCCGAAGAGACGGTCTGCTCAGGCAACGGGCGGATCGAGAGACGGTCTGTTCAGACAGTGAACGGATCGAGACGCCTTTCTACCGTGAAGGACGGGTGATCGGCAGACGACAGCTGACGGACGAAGCGCGTCGTTCGGCTGAGACGGCAGAAGACAGCAGTCAACATACGGGTAAGATCCTGGGTGTTGTCGGGCTGGGAAGGAGAGAAGAAAGTGGAGTTGCAGCCGAGTTTGGGGCGGCTATTGTCTTTCTTTCCTATTTTCTGCTGATTGTTTCTTTGTAGTTTGATCCATCGTAAGGATCGAGGCCAGGCTTGCGCGAGCTTGTGTAGCTTTTGCATACTTGGCGAGTGCACTTCTTTGGCTACTGCGTAGTTAGCGTGGTGTGGAATTACTGCGTAGTCACACTTTGTTTTGTGTGGAATTTTCCTTTTGTGTGGCGTGTCTCCTGCGTGGTGTCTGTTTCCTGGTTGTCTACTGTTGATTGACTGTTTGTAAAAATGGAAGCGTTGACAGCAGAGATGCAGGCGAATATTCATAAAAGGTCGTCTGAGCGCCTTAGGATATATCTTATAAAGGCAGGAAGGGACGAAGATGAGGTTATGACTTGGGATAGGAATACATTGATGGAAGAATGGGCCTTGGAGATAGGAAAGAAGGAAGAAGAATTCAAGGCTAGTCCAGCATCTCCAGAAGAGACCGCTTACGAACTGCAGAAGCGCCGTCTGGAGTTCGAAATCCGTAAATATGAGGAACAGAAGGAGAAGGAAGAAAGGAAGGAACAGAAGGAGAAGGAAGAAAGAGAAAGGAAGGAACAGAAGGAGAAGGAAGAAAGGGAGGAAAGGAGGAGAGAGGAAGAAAGGAAGGAACAGAAGGAGAAGGAAGAAAGAGAAAGGAAGGAACAGAAGGAGAAGGAAGAAAGAGAAAGGAAGGAACAGAAGGAGAAGGAAGAAAGGGAGGAAAGGAGGAGAGAGGAAGAAAGGAAGGAACAGAAGGAGAAGGAAGAAAGAGAAAGGAAGGAACAGAAGGAGAAGGATGAAAGAGAAAAGAAGGAACGGAAAGAGAAGGAAGAAAGGGAGAAGAAGGAAAAGATGGAAGAACAAACTATTAGAAATTCTTTAGCAAGCCGCACTAAGCGTTATAGTGATGCACTTAAGAATGTTCTTTGGAAATTCCCCTCCGACCCTATAGAAATTCCAGGTTTCTTTGATCACTTGGATGGTTTGTTTAATGTGTATGAGGTGGATGAAGATGTTAGAGCAAAATTATTGTTGGCTAATTTGAGTGAAAGAGCTAAGGCATTAACTATGCGCCTAACTAAGGAACAGCTCAATGATTACAAATTCTTGAAGGAGTTTTTGCTAAGGGAATTTAAGATAAGCCCTTCAACCCTTAGAACCCGATTTTGGACGATGCATAAAGCATCGGACGAATCTTTTACGATCTATTCATCCAAATTGCGTGTTGCTCTTATGTATTATCTGAAAAGCAGAAAGATAACTGACGAGTTTGATAAACTTGTAAGTTTACTGGTGGCGGATCGGCTCAAGGAGTCCTTGTCGAAGGCTTGCTTGGATTATATCTTGGCCCAAGAAAAAGAGGAGTGGTTGAACTGTGAAGATATAGCTAATGCAGCTGACATTTATGTAGCGTCGCATGATGGTGGGAGTGACTTGGTGTACCGTAGTCATCCGACACCGAAGTATAACAATTGGACGAGAAGTCAACCACAAGTCCAAGTCAATAACCAGACAGCTCAACCCAAGTCTTTCAAACCGGAAGTAAGGGGTGAAGCCAAGATAGGTGCGAAGATGTCTCAGGAGGAGGCCAAGGTGAAGGGTCTCTGTTTCTTGTGTCATCAGAAGGGTCATAGGGCAAAGGAGTGCCCGACCAATCGAAGTTATAAAAAGGTGGGTGCTTGTATGGTTGGGAACCCAACTAAGGAGGTGATCGACTCATTGGTGGAGAAGGTCAACGTGGCACATGAGGTATCTGAACAGGTAAGGCAAGGGAATTTATTGGACAACCTCGAACCAGTAAAATCGGAAATTGCTGTAAGAGTATACGATAATAGTATTGATGGACTACACGAGAGGTCGTATATCCATGTACAGATTGAAGATCTCCCTTCTCAACCAGCGTTATCTGATTCAGGAGCAGAAATTTGTTGTATTGATAAGAAGTTAATTGAGTCACTAAACTTGCCTGTGATTAAACGGATTAACATAATTGGTTTTCAGGGAGAAGGATGTAAGGCAGATGTGGTATACCTACAATTGAAATTAGCTAATCCATCGGAAGGAACGACGAATATTGCGCCATCTTTGTGCGTCATGTTTGCTGTAGTCCCTGAACTAAATGAACGGGTTATTCTAACACCCCATATTGTAGACCTATTAATGGAGAGTTCGGAATATGTAGTGATGGCGGTTGGTGTAGATCGATCAGTACAGGTAAATGAAGAGGTAAAGGAAGATAATATTGAGAAGGATAACAACAACGAATCCCTGCAGTCAGACGTTAAGGATGAGGAAGTGAATGAATCCTCCCAGGAGCAACCAGTTGATGATTCAGATAATTTCCTCGATGTTGAGTCGACAGAGTTTAAATCTGGTGAGGAAAAAGCGGATAATGATACTTTGTTGCGAGAGCAACAAAATTGTCACAATCTTAAACCTTGCTGGCAACAAGCGAACCAGAATAAAAATAATTTCTTTACAGACAATAATCTCTTGTACCATAAAGGGGAGATTATGGGACATAAGGTAAATCAATTGTGTCTACCGGAGGATAGAATTGGGGTTGTCTTGCGAGTAGCACACGATGCCCCATGTGCTGGGCATATGGCTTTTAAGGCAACGAGAGCCCGGATCAAATTAAACTTTTGGTTTCCGAGAATGGATGAGAGAATTCGCGAGTATTGTGCATCTTGTCAAATTTGTCAACTTAGAACTCCAGTTAAAGTTGCAGATCGAGTCCCGATTACTCCTATTCCGAGGGCAGATGAACTTTGTTTTAACCATTTAAATATGGATTGTATTGGCCCTATGGTAGTGACTGGAGAATCTAATAAATCGAAACCTAAGTACAATTATGCTTTAGTTCTGGTGGACAAATTTTCTCGTTGGCCGATGGCTTATCCCCTTAGATCGTTGAACGCAAAGGGAGTCTGTGAAGCTCTGTTGCAAGTTTTCACAACTTTTTCTATTCCAAGAATCATTAGTTCGGATTGTGGCACCAACTTTACTAGCCGTTTGACGAAGGAATTCTTGCAGCGAATGGGTTGTAGTCCCAGATTCAATACCCCTGGACATCCCGAGGCAGCCGGATTGGTTGAAAGATGCAACCAGAGCTTGAAAACCATGATCTTTAAACTCGCTCAATCTGATCCTCGTGGATGGCACCAATTGCTACCCTTCGTTCTCTGGAGCCTTAGAGAAAAACCCTCAGGCACGACTCATATCTCGCCTTTCACTATGGTTTATGGAACTCTTCCTCGTGGTCCACTTAGTGTATTGAAGGAATCATGGGCGGGCGAACGGAAATTACCTCTTAACTTAGGTAAATCACCTGAAGAGTACCTCCAATCACTGAAAGAAAACCTCGAATTTGCGAAAGCTTATGCGGATTACTATAGTGATATAGAATTGAAACGGTATGCAGATTATTATAACTTGCGCAGTACTGACAGAAAATACGAAGTTGGAGATAAAGTAGCAGTATTAGCACCAGATTTTGGTAGTTCTAAATTTTATAGTCGATGGCAAGGACCTGCAACCGTGGTCAGAGTTAAATCCCCGTATTCCTATATAGTAGAAATAGAGGGAAAACAAAGACATTTACACGCTAATAAGATCAAGCGGTACCATGAACGACTCGAACAAGCAATGATTAATAGCTGTTCAATAATTGTTGATCAAGATGAGGAATTTGGTGTAGTAGAGGTTGTAGATCAGGAAGAACGTGAACAAGTGAGCCCGAGTAAGCGTATTGATCCTTTGATCATGGCGCATCTGTCAGAAGAGGAACAAAAGCAACTCTTTGAGGTTTTGGATCGACATTCGGCAGTATTCGTGGATAAACCTGGGTACTGTCCAGTATTAGAACATGAAATCAAAATAACTCCTGATTTCACTCCTAAGCGTTTAAAGGCATATAAGGTCCCGGAGCTACTTAAACCTGAAGTGCAACGCCAGATAGAAGAAATGTTGTCCTTAGGCATAATTCGACCATCGAAAAGTGAAATGGCCAGTCCGGTAGTTTGCGTTTTAAAGGGACCCAAGGGTCAAAATGGCGTTCGTTTAGCAATCGATTATCGCCATGTTAACAAGTATTCTCTAGGTGATTGTTATCCGACCCCAGACATTGCTGACGTCTTACAGAAGGTGGGACGGGCAAAGTTCATTAGTGTTTTCGATGCAAAATCAGGATATTGGCAAATCCCGGTTCGGAAGGAACATCAATGGCTTACAGCATTCGTATGTGATGCAGGACTTTTTGAGTTCACAAGAATGCCGTTTGGACTCAAATCCGCTAGCAATACTTTTATTCGTGCTATGACCCAAGTTTTACATCCAGTCCGAAGTTTTACCGAACCATTCGTTGATGACATGGCAGTGGTTTCAATGAATTGGAATGACCATTTGGAACATCTAGAGAAATTCTTGCAAACTGTTGAGGAGACAGGACTTACTTTGAATTTAAGGAAATGTAATTTTGCACAGAACAAAATAAAGTTTGTTGGCCATATAGTAGGGTCAGGTTGTATCGAACCTGATCCAGGCAAGATCGCTACGATCAATGATATCCAACCTCCGACGACAAAAAAGGACGTTAGAAGGATTATGGGTTTTTTCAGTTACTTTAGAAATTTTATACCTGCTCTCGCTGAGAAAGCACGAGTAATAACTGACTTGACACGAGATAACGTGCCTACGAAAGTGCCTTGGGAGCAAAAGCATCAAGAGGCACTAGATAAGTTAAAGGATGATCTCAGTAAAGCTACACAATTACATACCATTGATTTCACTAAGGAATTTGGTTTAAGTGTAGATGCAAGTGCCACCGCGGTCGGGTGTTGCTTGTTTCAGTGGACCGAAGAAGGTCACGAGAAACCAATTGCTTTTGCTAGTCTTAAACTCACGGACACACAGATGCATTGGTCTACAATTGAGAGAGAAGCTTTTGCAGTAATTTGGGCACTTAAACGATTCCGGTCGTGGATATTCTTATCAAGGATAATCATTTATTCGGATCATAATCCTTTGTCTTATCTTACGGATGCAAGCCCCAAGAGCGCGAAACTGACTCGTTGGGCCTTAGCATTGCAGGAATTTAACGTAGACTTCCGTTATCGTCCTGGGCGTCAGAACACGGTAGCTGATTTCCTTTCTCGGTTGTGACTCGGGACATGAGGGAAAGGGGAATAGCCCGACACCCGAGGATCGAGCCCGAAAACTGTGTAGATAAGTTGATTTAATGATGTGTTTTGTTTTGTTTGTACATGTTATGACGAGATGGGATCCGACGACTCAGCTTGATTGTGATGACCCGTTCGAGATGGTGCTGAAGACGTGTCATCATCTGAGGGCGGAGGGAATGTCGTGGTCTACGCTGACACGTGCGGCTGGGGAAAATACCCGCTGTGCGTCAACAACATTGTTTACAGCTAAGGGAAAATTCCGCCACGGACTGTCAACAGCGGACCAATGCATGTATCAATAATCTACGCGTTCTACAGGACTTTCCAGGGAAAAGTACGATGACGTCATAGAACTTTCTAGAATCCATCAGAACCCTATATATAAGGTGCAGCGTCTGTACAAAGAAGCCTGTTGACGAAGATTTATGCACGTTGATAAAGTGCTCTTGTAACGATATTTGATTGAAGTTCAATCGAGACCAGCCAACCTGTGTGCTGTCTGCGATTGTGATATTTGACGGGCTGACTTAAATTTAACTTATTTGATTCTTTCTGTTAATAAAGATCTTTTAAGTTTCCTTCGTTTGTTCGTCGTCGTGTTCGAGAGGCTCGACCGCGACAATCATCATCATCATCATCATCATCATCAACAACTCCTGCAGCCATTCGTTTAGTGTCATTGGGTACTCGCGTCTTTTCGTTCATTAATTAAATTCAGTGACGTTCTCGTGTTTACTGTCGCGGTCTTGTTCTGTCTTCTTCAGTATCTATTGACATGGAATCTTCCATGTAGCCAATCTGTGGGAATCACTCAGCTGGAACTCTTTCCACGCGACCAAACCATCGGAATCTACGCTGCACGACTTTATCTGACAGTGTCTGCCTTTACTAGTATTATCGTATTCCATCATTCCTAATGTCTGTAGTCTTGGTATTCTGCAATATAACAGGGATTTAACATTCCTGCAACATAGCAGGATATAGCATTTCTGCAACATAACGGTATACGCCATTCCTGCAATTCACAGGATTTGTCAATCAGGGTGAGAATTGCCGGGGGGTTGGGGTTGGGGGTTCAACCCCCTAGTCTTTCTTAGGCTCCCATAGTAAAGTCTATATTTCACACCCAAACTGCACATAAATCAACGTCTAACCCCCAGTTATTTTTTTACAGTTCCCATACTGATGTCAATATAGCAGGATTTAACATTCCTGCAATATAACAGGACTTAGCATTCCTGTGATATAACAGGATACATCATTCATGCAATAAAACAGGTTATGACATTCCTGCGATAATATCGCATTATATAGCATTCCCTCAATATAACCGGATATACCATTTCTGCAATTCATTCATTCACTCATTCAGAGCATTTATATAACGCCCCTTCAAGAACCTACGCAGGAGCGCTCCCGGCCCAGCCACGACTAAAGAAAAAAGAATTGAGGGACTTGTAGAACCGTGCCGGATGGCTCACAACTTACTCCCGCTTAAGCTCCGGTCTTTACTTGTGACTCACAAGTAAAGACCGGAGCTTAAGCGGGATGTCGTTCCAGATGGAAGGGCCTACAACCGAAGAAGCACGACGCTGCATGGTAGCCAAGCGAGCCCGTGGAGCTAGGATCTCACCCCTCGTCCAAGAGCGAAGCACCCGACACACTGCAACGCGTTCTGGCAATATAATAATAATAATAATAATAATAATAATAATAATAATAATAATAATAATAATAATAATAATAGGGCCATTCCGGATATTTTACATTCTAAATAGTTAATATTCTAGTCCCTGAGGGATCCTGTATACCTCGGGGCATAAAATAATAATAATAATAATAATAATAATAATAATAATAATAATAATAATAATAGTAATAATAAATCATAAATCCTGAGGGATCCTTGATACCTCGGGTTAAAAAAATAATAATAATATATTCTGTATTAATTCAAACTGACAATTACGCAAGATGATTACAATTCAGTATGAACGGATGGTCACAAGTTATTACAGGAGTCGAATTTAGCTATTCGGCAGCCATGAAAGGCGCCCATCACGTCCTACATCTCATTTTACCAATGCGCCATCTCGCAAATGACAGGCTGAGTGGACCTTTGGGAGGGTGCGGGAAGCGATCCCGCTTCCTACTGCTCTTCACGCCAGTGATGTTACCACTACACTATGGACCCCAATATATAACAGCATATAACATTGCTGCAATATAACAGGATATATTATTATTACTACGAAAGTTCTGGTAATATTATAATCTACAGCTGCTTTTATAAATATTGTGGCCACGCTAGAATTAGCGTGCAGTATCTACATGGCGATCCGCTGGCATTCCAGACACTGCTAGCTGAAGCGTGTACAATTTATCTGATTTGCAACTGCGTTTGTTTCGTACTGCAGCCTCTAATTGCAAAGTCAAGTTCACACGAAAACGCACCCACTTAACCAGACCGACTTGTGTAGCGCCAGCAGTCGGGTAGTCATTGCCAGGTGGCTAAATTTCAAGTCCAAAGTTCTAGTCAACAGAAGATGCCAAGGGAGATGCCGCTAGCTTCGTCTTCTGCCCTATGCACGCGGATAGTTGCTTCGGGTAGAGGACAATCGCAGCAGGTGGGGTAAGTTTTGAATCTATTGTCGAGATTGATCATAAGTAAGCAATAAATTGAGGATATATTATGCTCAGTTTGAAGGGGTAGGATAATGGTAACACTCCGGCACGAAGGACAGAAGATCAGCTCGGACGCGGGATAGCTTCCCGCTACCCTCCCAAAGTTCGGCTTAGCCTTTCATTCGCCAGATGGCGTTGGTAAAATGAGCAGTAGTACGTGATGGGCGCCTTGCATGGCTGCCAAACAGTTAAATTCGACTCCTGTAATAACTTGTGATCATCCTTTCATACAATGAATTGTAATCATACTGCGGTGTGTCTGAAATAATAAACAAAGATTATTATAGTTATATATGGATCATATTTATCACTAAAGGCCATACATTCCAAAGCGGCTTTCCTCGCTTGTACCTTATCATAGCGTGGTTGGTAACAACTAAAAACGAATAATCCGGAATTTTCACGTGTGTTTCCTGTAAGCCTTCAGAACTGGACTATAAAGATTCCAGCCATACAACTTCTGTTGCCAAGAATATCATGGATGTAGTCTTATCGGGCACTGTACTTTGAATATGTAGACTTTGCAGCATCGACTGGTACCAATGAACGCGCCAATCTTCGAACAGCTTACCAGAGGCGATATCAGTAGCTATTAGTAGCTTGGCTTTGGGGGCTTCTCCTAATCCAACGACAATAAAAGTTTATTTTAACTTAACGAGAGCGTTTGACATGTAGTATTAAATGGCTGTCCGTCGTACCGCTACTTATTTACTTAATGATACTTAATAGATTGCTGCTTATCAGCTTACTGTTTATTTAGAGGCAAATAATATGCTTCCGGAGTGCCAATCCGGTTTTCGGAAAGGCCACTCCACTGAAACCCTCTTGCTCCGACTCCTTTCTGACATTTATGGGGCTATAGATAGTTCGCAACTCACTCTGCTGGCCTTGTTCGACGTTAGTGCTGCTTTCGACACTGTCGATCATGAAATTTTACTTAAGCGGCTACAAATTTCATTTGGCCTGTCTGGTAACTTTCTTAGTTGGCTGGGTTCATTCCTCAGTGATCGCTCTTTCTGTGTGGTCCATGGGCCCTCCAGGTCCTCATGGGTCCCTGCCCCTTACGGCCTTCCGCAGGGCTCGGTGCTGGGTCCCCTTCTTTACATCATTTACACCTCTGAAATTGGTTCCCTACTTACTGCTTCTGCTGTGCTAGGTCACATGTACGCTGACGACGTTCAGGCCTACCTGCGCTGCCTTGCTGCTAACGCCACTGCTGCTGTTCGAGCAATGGGCACCCTGGAGACCTGGATGTCAACGAACCGCCTGCGCCTCAACCCATCAAAAACCCAATTTATCTGGCTGGGCACTCGGCAGCAGCTTGCGAAGCTAGACCTATCAGACTTCCCTCAATTTGTCTTTTCCTCTGTTGTCCGTGACCTTGGAGTTACACTGGACCAGGAGTTAACCTTTGCCCCTCATATAAACCGCCTCTGCCGTGATTCTTACTATCAGTTACGCCAGTTCCGCACTGTTGCTCGCTCACTTACTTCGAACTCCACCGCTACACTCATCCACTCTTTTATCACAGTCCGACTTGATTACTGTTGCTCACTCTATGCTGGTCTCCCAGCTGGTCTGTTGGGGTGCCTGACCCGGATCCTGCGCTCTGCCGCACGCCTTTGCGAACGTATTCCCAAATTTGGCTACGTCTCAGGTTATATGCTGGATGTGCTTCATTGGCTCCCTCTACTGCAGCGGATCTCGTATCGGATGATCTCTTTGGTCTGGCGGTCCTTGCTGGGTCTAGCCCCTGCCTATCTACGCGACCTCTGCTGCCCTACCTTGGGTGCTCCGGGTCGTCGCTCTCTCCGCTCTACTGAGCGGGGCGTGCTCATGGTCCCTTTTGCCCGTACAACAGCTACTAAGCAGAATCGCGCCTTCTCAGTGGTTGGCCCCTCCCTCTGGAATGGGCTCCCTTTGGCACTGCGATTGCATCCCAGAATCCACTCTGAATTTTTCTATTCTTGCCTCAAAACTGTCCTTTTCAGCCGTGCTGGGGTCGGGAGCGCTCCTGAGTAGTAACCTTGAAGGGGCGCTATATAAATCTTTGTAATGAATGAATGAATGAATATTGTAATCTTTTTGTAATCAAGAAAAAACTCGTCATATTCTTACTTTCGCAAAAGATGACACTCTTTTCATGTTATTTGTTGTTAAAACGATGTTCCCAAGTTGTGTGCCTTTCGATAAAAGTATTTGCCTGTGTTATGATCCATTTTAAATATGTACGTATAGTCGTTCTGCAAGGTTATATACGCGTGTACTTGTCTGAGGCAAATAAAGGACACTTACCTACTTATTTAATTTTATTTATACCTCAAAATATATTTACATAATCCATTACATAATATGATTAAACATATATGAAATATAAAAAATCTAGTAAACACACTTACACATTTCTATGCATAGACCCCTATGTGTATTGACATGTATATGTACATGTACACCACTATCTCGTATTGTGCTTATTCGTATTGCACCAGGTGTGGTTTGGTGGTTTGCCGGTGCACTTTCCCAGATCTGCCCTATTGTTCCATCCTCATTGTCTGAGAGAACCGTCGTCGCTAGAGGGCCGGCGCCAACGCCCTCTGGTGGAGGCGGGCGTGACATGAATAACTATGGAAGGTCTGTGATTTGGAGTGGAGCCGTTATTATTAATATGCGTTAAGGAACGTTAGCTTCAACGGCGCAAACAGTCTGTGTCGATGACAAGCTATTGAAAGCTGTAATATAAGGGATGGAAACAATAACAGGAGTCAAAACAACATGAAAACAGCAACAATATATATATATATATATATATATAATTATATATACATATATATATTATATATATTAGATTTCATATTATATCCTTAATAGTGTATGATGCACGACAGCAGCAACAATAACTCTAAGACAGCAAGGCAACGACAGCAGCAACAACAATAATGACGACAGAGACCAAAGAACTACTGCTTAAATGATGACGATGATGATGACAACACTAATAACAATTATTAACAACAACAACAATGACAACAAGAAGAAAACCACTAACTTCAACAACATTAAGCCTAATTATTAATTAGCATGAAAATAATATTGCTTATGATCAAAATAATAATAATATGAATGCGCAGAATAAGTGATTTTTGTCTATACATTATATATATATATATACACATGTACATGTACAATAAAATAATAATAATAGTGAAGAGAAGAATACATAGGTATACAACTATACATACATGCATGCATACATAGGAACAGTATACATACAAACATACATTAAGGATCCTGAGTGGCCGAGTGGGTTGGTGCCCGCTCGTCGCGCCGGCGCCCCGGGTTCGCTTCCCGGTCGGGTCGGATTATCAGAGATTAATTTCTCGGATCTTTACTGCGGGTGGCTCGGTCGCAATATAAACGTACAATACAATACAACACACAATACAACACATCACAATACAACTGGGGCGCGGTGGTGTAGGGGTATGTTCGGTGCCTTGCAGCTGGAGGGTTGCGGGTTCGGATCCACCTCAAAGTCGCCGCGTAGGGACCCTGGGCAAGTCCTTCACTCGCAATTGCTCATGCGCTTCGGCGTGAAACTCCGATTCAGCGTTCGCGCAGTAGTCGGGAGTGCCTCTGAATGGGAAATCTGGTTGGGGCGCTATAACAAGTGTTCAAATACAATACAATGCAATACAATACAATACATACTTACATGCATACTATTTACCCACATGCATAATAAATATGTAGCCTACATAAATATTACATACATTAATAATAAGAATAATAATAATAATAATAATCTCCAGGGGTATGAGGACTGTTACAATAACTTGTATTTCTTGCTTGCGTACAAATTTTGTTTCTGCGGGATAAAATACAACTAAGTTAGAAAAAACTGCTAATAATGACATCCGTAACAATAACAATTACAACAACAACGGCAACAAAAACAATACCAATCATCGTCATCATTGTGTCGATGCTATCCAATATATTGAAGCCCGTGATAAGGAACGAGTTTCTCGTTTTGCGCTCATTATTTCCGTCTAAAGTTACTCGGCATCACAAACTCGGTCTTCGCCTCACGAGTTCACCCTGCTGGATAGGGACGATAATTTTTTATACCCAGGGTGCTGTATGGTGCATTATGCTGAAGAAACATTGTCTTTTGAGCTTCGCCCTAATCTCTTATACATTCTTCAATCTCTTGAATTTAGACAATTATTTTCCCATTTTATTGGCAAACTTAAGTTAATTTTTTTGTACCTTATTGTAAATGTAACGTAAATGTAGATGTTTTTCTATAGCGAACGTATATGGCATCAACTCTGCTCATTTTGCAATGAATTGATCAGGTGAGCCCGTTTTTTGAATAGGCGCCACGTCATTTAAGGGCCCCGTGTACGGACCGTGCCAGCACGAGATTTAAATCTCCGAAATAAGCCAGCATCGGAAGCGAACCGCGATCTACACGCTCTCTAAGACAGAGGTGCATAGGACGCAGTCAACGCTCTAACCAGTTGTTGCGTTTGTGTCAACGAGTTTGTGTAATAAACGAATTGTAGTAGTAGTAGTTGTCGATGACGGTGGTGGTGGTGTGGTGTGTTGGTGGCGTTTGCAGTCTTCTTGGTTGCTGTTTAACGACACTGTGTCATAACAAAGATGATTTGTGTCGCCCTCCTCCTTTCTCCAGGCTTGGGACTGGCACTACCACAGGTAGGGTAGTGGCGGAGTTGGCGGTTGCAGTGTTGTTGGTGCTGTTTTTATAGCGGTTCCACAGTAGCGATGTTTATCTTTTTATGAAGCAATTGTTACTATATATCATTGTCACCATTATTTTCTGATGCAGCAACACAATGTTTTACGAATTTATAGAGAAAACGCGCTGTGTAATTTTCCAACGGCGGAACTAAAAGCGCATCCGTATGGCTGCGGTTTCATTTCATTTCCTTTTACGTGCAATCTTAGGCCAGGATGTAACGCAATTTGAAAACAAGCATTCTACCTAATGCAGTTGTCCTGTCGCCGCATCGATTCGCGGGCCGTGCGAAAGCGTCAATGGCCTAATGATGCTGGCGGTCGATACTCGCGAAGCGGTCTGGGCTTTTATATGCGGAGACCATATGAAAGGAACGAGGTAAATATGCGTCTACATTACGCGACATTACTGACGAGCCTTTCATCGTTGCTTTGATCGAAGAAGAATTGCATTCGACTCTTCGACCGAGAATCGCTCGCCGCCTGCGACTCGCTTGCTTACAACTCGTTATCACAACTCGAATGTCCCGACTCCCGACTCGTGATTTGGTGCTCGTAAACATGGAAGAGTGGTTTGGAAGCAGTGTATGTATGTATGTATGTATGTATGTATGTATGTGTATGTATGTGTATGTATGTATGTATGTAGGTGTTTGTATGCATATGCATGCATGCATGCATGTATGTATGTATGTATGTATGCGTGCATGTATGCATGTATGTTGTGTATGTAGGTGTTTGTATGCATGTTTGTGTGTATGTGTGTATGTATGTATGTATGTATGTATGTATGTGTGTATGTATGTATGTATGTATGTATGTATGTATGTGTGTATGTATATATGTATGTAGGCCCTATGTATGTATGTATGTATGTATGTATGTATGTATGTATGTATGTTTGTATATATGTATGTATGTATTCTTGTGTGCATGTATGTGTATGTGTTAGATCAGCAAACTAGTTTATCCTATGTATGTATGTATTTATGTATGTATGTACGTTCCACATGGGACATGGGAGCCATAATAACTCGAAGGATTAAAAGCAAGAGCAAGAAGGTTGAAAGCAAAACGTTGAAACGTTGATGCATAAATCAAATCTGAACGAGTTTAGTGCCTCTCTAGTAAGACAGGCCACTTGGATAATTTATGAGCAACAATCGAACAAAGGTTACATAAGTTCCAGCGTTTTTGAGCGGTACTTACAAATGTGCTCTATAAAAGTCCCGATGAGACATACATACACGCATACATGCATACAAGCATAGTTACTTACATACATACGTGCATACATATATAATAATAATAATAATATCTTTTCTTTAATAAGCGCCTGACAAACGCACTGCGCTGTACATTTACATGTTATGCAATTTAAATCTTAACTACTAACAGAACAGACAGCTTGCAATACAACGGCGCTAATAGCAGCCTACAAAGCATATCCGCCCAACGGAGGCTCGAATACATACAAACATACATACCTACATACATACGTTCGTGTATACATGCATGTATACATACGAGCACACATACATACATACATACATGCATGCATACATACAGGCATACATACATACATACAAACATACATACATATATACATGCATCATGCATGCATACATACATGCATTCAAACATTACATGCATACATACATACATACATACATACATATATGCATACATCCAGGAATACATATAAACACGCATACATGCATGAATACATATATCAATCAATCAATCAATATGCGTTTATTCAGTTTGACAAGTTGACCTAGGCGCAGCTTGTTTACATACTCAGAGTTAATTACTGGGCCAGACTTTTCCTCACGGCTAACCTAATTTCCTCAATCTCAGCTGACTACTTTATCAATCTCAGTAGGCCTTAGCCACTGTAGGATCATTTTTTGTTTGCAGGTTTTAATCAGAGTGGGGTTTAGAGTGTATGTTCCTGTTATGTTTCAAGATGTTCCGATATGTTAATATAATCACGTAATTATAGGCGGGAATGGATGAGGCTGAGGAAGGAATAAAGATAGCAGGAAGAACAATGAACAATCTGAGATACCCTGATGATACAACACTATTGGCGGGTAAAAAAAACGATTTGGTAGAACTAATAAGAAAGCTCAAGAGTGAAAGCGAGAAAGCAGGACTCTACTTCAATATAAAGAAGACAAAGATCATGACAACAGAAGAGGAGGACAGTTTTGAAGTAGACGGAGAGGAAATAGAAACAGTAACTAGCTTCACGTTTTTGGGATCAGTAATAGAAAAAGAGGGAAAGTGTGATATGGAAATAAATCGTAGAGTGGCGATAGGAAAGCTGCAATGAATGGTCTGGAAAAAATATGGAAGGACAAACATGTGAGTATAGACACGAAAAAAAGATTGGTGAAGGCTTTGATCATACCAACAGTAACATACGGCAGCGAGACATGGACAATGACCAAGAAAATGAGAAAAAAGATTAACGCATGCGAAATGTGGATATGGAGGAAGATGCAGAGAATATCATGGATAGAGAAAAGGACCAACGATTGGGTGCGCAGGAGTATCGGAATTGAGAAAGAAGAGACACTACAACAAACAGTGCTAAGAGCAAAGTTGAGGTTCTTTGGTCATGTCATGCGATCAGATGGATTGGAAAAGGAAATGATGTTAGCATATGGAGAGGGAAGGAGAAAACAAGGACGACCAAGGAAAAAGTGGATGGACGAAATACATGAAACAACTGGATTGAATTTGGCAGAACTGAGAGATGCGACGGCGGACAGAAGGAAATGGAGAGGCTTGATCATGACGGTCGCTAGAGTTCAAGGAACTGACAGCACAAGGTAACAATTAAGGTAATTATAGAGAGCCCGCGGGATCAAATTCGGACATTTACTAGCTGCTTCCTTGTAGGATAAATAGCCTTGTCACACGATATATATTCGTTTAATGTAAATCAGGTTGACAAGCCGCAAAACGATTACAAGGTAAGGTGAAATGTGATTAGTGATGTAGAATTCTGTAGGTTATTATTCGTTCAAGGGTTATTTCTTGAGCAAGCTGCTATAGAGGAGAGGAGCCCATCAACAAGTATGAATCGTCCGAGTATTTCACTACAACGAAGAACGCTGGTCTGACAACTGACAAAACTTTTATTTCCCAGAGCAACAATGCATGTAACAGTTCCAATAACACATAGTACATTTCAGTGCACTGGCTAGGGAATAGGGGAGACCCAAAAGGGGCAGAAGCCCCGCTTAATTAGGGACACCCCATTAACTAAAATCAATGATGGCTGATTAGTGAGTAGTTAACTAGCTGATAACATTCAAATTTCTAAAGATTAATATGTAAGCTCACAAAATGAAACAATTCCAGATAATAAGCTATCGTCAATCTTTCAAACTTGTTTTAAGTAATTCCTCCACATGTTCTTAAACTGGATAAACGTAGGTGCATTCTGTATTTTACTTGGTACAGCATTCCAAATTTTCGGACCGGTACAGCAAATAGAAAATCTGCGATAATTTGTTCGTGCATACGACACACATAAACCACCAGATGCTCTTGTATAGTGACCATGCAAGTCTACTACTTTAATAAAATAGTTAAAAAATGATTCAGGTGACAAGTTATTGACAAATTTATACATAAATTTACAAACTAGGTATCTGTTCATGTTCTCAAAGTTAATTATATTATATTCTCGGTATCTATCTGCTGTATGGGCATTATAGAGATCCCTAGCAATGACTCTAATTGCCCTTTTCTGTAGAAGCACAAGACATTTTAACCTAGCGGAATAATTAGAGTCCCAGACAATATTACCGTAATCAAAATAGGGATTAATCAATGTGTAATATAAGTTCTTGCGAATGCGAACCGGGATTAAGAGAGATAGTATGCCAAGATTTCTGGCAATCTTGCCTGCAATAATATTAATGTGTTCGGGCCCATCACCGATGCCTGGACCAAGCTGGCATTTATAAATGCCACTTTCGTTGTCTCGCCAGCGTGTCTTCACTGTCTTGTGATATGACCCTGTCTTGAAAATAGTTGATTACCCAGTTGTTTAACGACATATTGTCAGGGATATCGAAGGTGCTCAGCTTTTGCGTCCGCGGGAAGTGACGAACCGTATCAAAGGCTTTCGAAATGTCCATTGAGACGACGGCAACCGGCAGAGTTGTTAGATGCTGTTGTGGAACCGATATAGGTCTAAATGCAAATTGATCTGCGAGCTTATCCGAGAAGGGGTGCGTTGAAGACTGGGTATATATTTACATACAGACATACATCCATGAAGACATGCATATATACATATATACACAGATACATACATCCATGAATACATACATACATACATACATACATACACACGTATACATGCGTACATGATACATCCATGAATACATACATGCATGCCTACATACATACATACACATGCACACACACATGCAGACATACATACATGCATACATGCATCTATGACTACATACATACATACATACATACATACATACATATATACACACACAGCTCCATTCCTCTTATAGGACAAGGTCATTAACCGTCTAGCCCTAGCTGCACTGCTATTAAACCACTCTCAACGTCTTCCTCATCCGTCCTTCAGACAGATTATCTTCATTATTCAGACGCATTATCTCAACCACACAACGCTATACTGTCGTAAAAATGTAAAGGCGCACAATAAATCAATCTATGCGTCACGCATAATTTATAGCGTGAGGTCAAGCATCAAGAAAAAGGTTAATATAATGTCAGGTCGACGTCCAAAGATGAAACAATACGTCTTTAAACAATGGACAATGCAAAAAGGTATTCAGAAAGCATGACCACAAGGTAACCAAGTGGTGCGACTTTGTGAGGTCTTATAATTATTTTGTATTGTTTTTGAAAAATTATAAAGTGCTTCTCATAGCGTAAGCCTTTCAGAAGCGCTCCCAGTGCGAGGTTCTCCGAGAGAAAGAAAGGTTTTAAGGCGAGAGGTGTGTGTATGTATGTAAGTATGCATGTATTCATGGATATATGTATGTATGTATGTATGTATGTATTCATGTATGTATGCATAATTATACTTATGTATGTATGCATGTATGTATCTGTGTATGTGTATGTATGTATTTGTGTGTTTTCATGGATATATGTACGTATGCATTTGTGTATGTGTTTTGATGTATGTATGTACATGTATGTATATGCTATCAGAGATGATTGTAGAGCGTAGCAGTGTGATTCTCGTTAACGATAACGATAACGAAAATGTTCGTTAACGAAAATAAAATGATTTCGTTAACGATAACTATAACTATAAAAAATATCATTAACTATAACTATAACTATAACGAAAATAACACTAACGAAAATTCATCTTTATTTTCGTTAATGCAAAAAAATAAAAATAGGAAGTGCAATGTGGACGATTCGACATAAATGAGAACGAAAAAATGCGATATTTTTATTATGCAGTTTGTCAGATACTTTGGAAACTCGTGTATTCATGAAGCTGAATGCACCCATGCTTCAAAGGTTTTCACAGCTCTGAGCAAATTGCGAAACAGCGTGTTAATACGGACAATTTTGCTTATAGACTTAATTATTGTAAATAAGTAGTAACTAAAATTAACTAAAATAAAAATCTATTAACTATAACTATAACTAAAAAATAATACTAACGATAACTATAACTATAACTAAAATAAGAAACCATTAACTATAACTGTAACTATAACTAAAATAAAATCTGTAAAGAGAATCACACTGGAGCGTAGAGAAGGATGAAGTCCATTCCATAGGGAGGGACCTATGCAGGCTAAAGATCTAGATTGAGCCATTGTGGTCCTAACACGGTGAACGAAAAGGTCAATCCGTCGGAGGCGCTGTATAAATGGCGATAAGGCATCGGTCTTTCAACGCTGGGTCTAGAGTTCGAATCCCGGTGCGTTCGCTCCGCCAGTTCCATGCTCCAGTGATGCCAGTCCAGATACTGGGTGAAGGAGGAGGAGGGCGACGCTAATTATCATCGTTATATATGGCAGAGCGTCGTTAAACATAAGCTGTGTACTTACCTCGGTCAGTTGTAAATTCCGCCACAGCCGTTTTCTGCGGGTGCCAGTCCAAAGCCGGGATTAAAGAGGAGGTCGACGTAAATCATCTTTGCTTTAGTATGTACCGCGTCGTTAACTATGAACTGCCTAAGCCTAGCTAATCGTGGCGTCGTGTGGTCTGATGATGAATGACTGTCGAGGCTAGTAAAGCATCTCATTGCCAAATGTTTCCCTTCAGGAAATGTTGCCAGTTCGAAGCATGTTCTCTGTGAAAGGCACATAAATTCGCCTAAAGCACGGCTAGCTGGGAAGGGTCTTCTTCAATTGCTCACCAAATTATACAAATGAAAGGTTTCTTAATCTCACCTGAAGAGGAGCTATATAAATCTTTCATTACAATGCGCTCAAAGCTTTAGGGTCCCGCAAAGTTGATGGTTTTGATAATAATAATAATATTTTCGTTTGTTGAAACAATCCGGTTGACAAACCGCAACCGGTTACAGTGTACAATTATTTTGAAACAATTCACAAGAACACAAATGACAGAAGACATAAATCTTAACTATACTAACAGAACAGACAACCTGCAATACACGGCTCTAATAGCAGCCTACAAAGCATGTCCGCCCTACGGGTCTCGAACTCGGTACCTCTCGCGCTCTATGCCAGTGTGTTATCCAATGCGCTATCGAGGAACAGTATGCATTGAAGGGACGCTATATAAATCTATACTATGAACGAATGAAAGGGACGGAAACACCTGACGTCTTTTTACTTCAAATACTTTCAAAATCGGGAATCCATCCGATGACCTTTCTCACACGTGCGCAGGCGTCACCGAAGTATCTACTTGTTGTTTCCAGTCCACCATGTTATATCGGTGAACGTCTATACGGTTTCCCTGGTATAAGGCGCCAAGGGGTAGGAATGGATTTTTTTATGAAGCCTTGTCTTTTGTGTCACGTCGTCTTCTTCTTTGGGTGTGCTTTCGTTCGGCGCTGCTCGGTGTCTTCTTTCGAGGTCATACGTTGTTCATTACTGAGGGCATCTGTTGTCTACAACTGAGGCCATCTGTTGTCTGCTGCTGAGGCCATCTGTTGTCTACTGCTGAGGCCATCTGTTGTCTGCTGCTGAGGCCATCTGTTGTCTACAACTGAGGCCATCTGTTGTCTGCTGCTGAGGCCATCTGTTGTCTACTGCTGAGGCCACCTGTTGTCTACAACTGAGGTCATCTGTTGTCTACTGCTGAGGCCATCTGTTGTCTACTGCTGAGGTCATCTGTTGTCTACTGCTGAGGTAATCTGTTGTCCACTGCTGAGGTCATCTGTTGTCTACTGCTGAGGTCATCTCTTGTCCATTACTGAGGTCATCTGTTGTCTACAACTGAGGTCATCTGTTGTCCACTGCTGAGGCCATCTGTTGTCTACTGCTGAGGCCATCTGTTGTCCACTGCACAGGTCATCTGTTGTCTACAAATGAGGCAATCTGTTGTCTACTGCTGAGGTCATCTGTTGTCCACTGCTGAGGTAATCTGTTGTCCACTGCTGAGGCCATCTGTTGTCTACTGCTGAGGTCATCTGTTGTCCACTGCTGAGGTCATCTGTTGTCCACTGCTGAGGTCATCTGTTGTCTACTGCTGAGGCCATCTGTTGTCTACAACTGAGGTCATCTGTTGTCTACTGCTGAGGCCATCTGTTGTCTACTGCTGAGGTCATCTGTTGTCTACAACTGAGGTCATCTGTTATCTACAACTGAGGTCATCTTTTGTCTACAACTGAGGTCATCTGTTGTCTACAACTGAGGTCATCTGTTGTATACAACTGAGGTCATCTGTTGTCCACTGCTGAGGTCATCTGTTGTCTACTGCTGAGGTCATCTGTTGTCTACAACTGAGGTCATCTGTTGTCTAGTGCTGGGGTCATCTGTTGTCTACTGCTGAGGTCATCTGTTGTCTACAACTGAGGCCATCTGTTGTCTACAACTGAGGCCATCTGTTGTCTACTGCTGAGGTCATCTGTTGTCTACTGCTGAGGTCATCTGTTGTCTACAACTGAGGTAATCTGTTGTCTACTACTGAGGCCATCTGTTGTCTACAACTGAGGCCATCTGTTGTCTAC
>JACEVL010000491.1:167500-182500 GCA_020284085.1 Aporrectodea caliginosa | reverse complement strand
GAGTGAAGAAACGCAAGAAGAAGAAACGCAAGCTGAAGAAACGCAAGCTGAAGAAACGAAGAAGAAAGAAGAAGCTGGCGATAATATCGATGCGTGAGAAGAAGAAGAAGCAGAAAATGGGTGAAAGAAACTCTAGGGCAGAGGGTAATTACAAGGAGGAAGAGAAAGAGGAACGAAAAATGGAATGGAACATTAAAGAGAAAAAACTAAAGAACAAAAACAAGACACTGCATCTGGCCTCTCATAAATTCTGCAATGTATGGCACTTATTCTTTCCATAATCGTTAATCTAGCATTAACCCTCAGACTAAAAAAAATGACCCCAATTCTAGCCATACCATAACGTTAAATTCAAGCTGGCCCCTAAATCGTTACGACTTATCTCGAATCATAAACTAAATCATACTAAACATAACCAAGCCTAAACCAACATGTTAACGCTAACCTGACACTAACCAGAAAGCTAGTCTTCACCCTAACCCAACGCTAAACTTAACCCTAATCCTCTCTCTAACCCTAAATTCTCACGACACCTAACTCTAATCATAAACCAGTAACGAACCCTTACACTATATAACCAGATAGACAACCTTCTTGCTAAACCTAACCCGAGTAAAGTAACACTAAATTTAACCCTATTCCTAATTTTAACCCTAATTCTTTGCAAGCCCCAACTCCAGCCCTTAACCTGTACTAACCCTAATTTCCTAACAATAGGCCTAACATTAATTCCAACCCTTACACGAACCCAAAACCACCGTTCACCCTAAACCTAACACTAAATTTAACCCTAATCCAAACTCTAACTCTGAATCCTTACAAGCCCTAACTCTAATCTTAAACCCCTACTAACCCTAGTTTCCTAACCCTAACAAAAACATTATCTCTAACCCTTACACGAACCAAAAGCCACCCTAAACCTAACATTAAATTCAACCTAATCCAAGCTCCAAGCCTACTCGCCCTTCCACACTAACTTACAGCACCCAAAGCCTTCAACGCACCCTTAACCCCATTTTACCCAACGGCGATGTATCTTACCGCACCTAGTGCCATTTGTGCTTTCTTCAATGGTGCCCACAGTAGCGCCTCCCAGTGGCTGATAGACGCTCATCGAGAGTTGTATTCGGTCGTAAATCGGTCGCAGACGGCGCACGGATCGGCCACAGATGGCGCCAGTAGCGTCGAAATAGAACAGGAACAAGACGACAGAGAATTGGAACAAGAACACCGGCGGCGGCGAAGAGCCCGGAAAGAGACAGCGTGTGGTCGGCCCGTCGTATAGTCGCCGGAAGGGAGACAGTCGCTTCCGGTCACGAATACAGAAGAAGACAGAAGAGCCCAGGCAAGGTAATGCTTTTGCATGTTTATCGGTCTTGGGTTTGACTCCCGAGTTTCCCGGGACTGCTCCATGCACTCTAATGTATGAATGCATTCTATGGTAACGCTTGTATGTACGCATTAGTGTATATATGTATGCATATACGTATGTGTGTTTGTGGGTCTGCATGTATGTATGTACGTGTGTTGATGTCTATGATCCCACTAAATATATGCGGTAACACACACTACAAAATCTATCATAACATATAGTTAATATATATATATATATATATATATATATATATATATTTATATATATATAACGTGTGTATGTATATATAAACAGGCTTAAAGGAGCGGCTTCCGTGTACCGACCTTGGACAAAGTTGCTTGCGTACACTTGCTTGTATCTGTCACCACTCTGTGCAATTTAGTTTTGGTGTCAAGCTGTAAGTAAACACAGATGAGTTAAGGTGATCAGGTTCACTAGTTTTTCCTGTAGACGTTGATCTCCATGTATGGATAAAACCACTAGGGTTCGGATCAAGAGTTTAACGACATCTTATGGCAACAAAGGCCGTTGACGTTGGAAATTATTTTAGTGTAACACAACTTTTTAGTTAATCACTAGGGTACTAGTAGTTTCAGTTTAACGACAAGTCTGTGATTACAAAGATCATTAGCGTCGCCCTCTACTTTTATCCAGGCTTGGGACTGGCACTGCCAGAGTGCGAGCAGTGGTGGAGTTCACTAGCGTAGTGCTTTCTTCGAGACTGTATAGGCCTAACTCGCCTAAGCTGTATTACAGTAATGACCATAGAGTACTGCCTTAACGCCTATATAAAGTCTCGAAGAAAGCGAATTTAAAGGTGTCTAAGAACATACACAATGTAGTTGAATCGAAAGTAATTCCTCCGTTGCCCGAACTCAGGTAGTGCCAGTCCCAAGCCTGGGAAAAGGAGGAGGACGACGATATTCTTCTTTGTTTTGACACACCGTCATTAAACAATAGCTAGGCTAACTAATCGCTAGTGCTAGTAACCAATTATGTTGCAACAAAAACTGTGAAAGAATTATTTTCTTACTGTGAACTATCGTTGACGCCATAAAGATGTCTTTAAACTCGGGCTAGGCATTTAACGCGTTATTAACGCGATTAATGCGTTAATTAATTAACGCGATTAATTTTTTTAGCGCAGTTAACGCGATTTTCACTGCGCACAGTTATTTCTAGAAATGCGCTAAAACAATTCTTAATGAAACCGCTCAGTTTAAACTTTAAAGTAAAAACCACACTTACATCATGGTAAAAACTAAAAGTAGCCTACAAACAAGTAGGCTGGTAAAAGCATGTTTGCCTTTTGTTTATTGACTGCAAGCATTTATATAGCGCATATCCAACGTAACTACTCAGCGTCGGTAGAGTAGTTGTAGCCTACTTGTTATTTATTGTGACATGCGTTAAAAATTAATCGCGTTATTAAAAATTTTAATCGTGGGATTAATTTCGATTAAAATTTCTAATCGTTGCCCACCCTTACTTTAAACTGTTGTAATCTATGCATGAAACTCCAGAACTGTGATTTTCGGTGGGTGTCAGTCCAATGAGGAAGGGGCGATGCTAGTCATCTCCGTTACGACCAAAGGGTATAGGCTATAGGCCTAGGCCCTTGGTAACGAAACAGGAACTGGTTCTACTGTGAAAAGATAATGTAACGCATTAAAATTTATTTGCTGGCGATAAGGTTAAGGTTGGCGTCAACGGGTCTGACAGCCATAAGATGTCTACATGTTTATTATCGGAAAATATACGGATGATGTAGGCCCTACATCGCTCAAGTAAATGCGGTTAAACGCTGATTTGGTTAACTATTCGTTAAATGACTACAACGTTTCCTTTAGACACCTTCATATCGCTTTATTTCGACGTCATTTATTCGTAGATTTCGTTCCGTCGCTAATTCATTTAAAAAACCAGTGCTTTTTTCAGCCGGAACTGTCCGGAACGCCGTTCCGGGACCTTTTTTCAGCTATTAAAAAATAATTTAGCTAATTTAAATTTTTCATTAAAATTTGTGTAAATTATTTAGATATCTTTATTTAATCTAAGTGCTTTCAGTATTTATTGATATTGATATTATATGAAATAGAAATATTACCATAAAATATGCCACTAATAACTGTTCTGAATTTGTTGAGTTCCGGAACCTTTTTTTTAGAAAAAAAGCACTGAAAAAAACTTAAGTCTGATAAGCGAGAACTGATGAGCGAGAACGGCCTTTGAATCCATAAGATGTCTGTCGTTAAACTCTAATTCAATCGCTATAAGCCTATGAACCATCAATCGCTCTGTTAGCGTCATGTAGCCTAATGCAGCTACTAGATGTCGCTAAAATACTGACGCTGCTAGTAAGCTTAATATTACCCATCTATATACCTATAAATATCCTTTATCAATGCTGTAAGGTAGACATTTTGTCCAATCGCAGTAAAATGTAATTGAATTAAGGTAAAGTCAATGTGAACGGCCTTGGCCAGCCGTAAGATGTCGCTAAGCGCTGAATGCCACTATCAATGTTAGGCTCCGTTTAGACACCTTTAAATCGCTTTCTTCTGATGCCATATACTCCTCAATATCGTTTAATAATTAAGTTTCGAGCTGTAATATGCCCAAAAATAATCTTTGTCGGCGGAAACGGCCTATGTTGTCATAAGCTGCCGTTAAACTGTGGATCCTAATAATTGACATCGAACTCCGCCACTGTTCGCTTTCTGACAGTGCCAGTCCCAAGCCTGGATAAAGGAGGAGGGCGACGCTAATGGTCTTTGTTACCACACAGCTAGTCGTTAAAAAGGAACTACACACACACAATAATTGACATAGTTGAAAATATTCGATGACTAACATAGGTAAGGAAAGGTCTACGTTAACGGCCCTGGCAGCCAAAAGATATCTTTCAGCAATGGGCAACTGCTACTAATCACTAATTCAATTAACTCCACCACTGCACATCCGTGCCTTAGTGCCAGGCAATGCCAGTCCCAAGCCTGGATGAAGGAGGAGGGCGACGTCAATGATCTATTATAGCACAGGAGTGTGTAAATAAACATTTAGGACCATAGCTAAGATCCCATAGTGTATTCCATTAAAATGCCACCGAAAAAGTTAAGAGAAATAGGACAGAAAAGAGGATGCAGTTGGAGATACGCTTCGCTGACAAAATTGATTACAGTCAGCCATGTTGCCAACAGCTACGAGGAAAGACCGATGCGGCACCGATGTAGCGCTTAGGGTTTATCACTTTAATCTAGCCGCCAATAGAAGATGCAGAAGATAAGGTAATTGATAACTTGCTGAATTACGAACCACACCAGGCGAGTTGCGTACCAAAGTTAGTCACAATCAGAAGACCACTCCCTTTGTGGGGCGCGGTGGTGTAGGGGTATGTTCGGTGCCTTGCAGCCGGAGGGTTGCGGGTTCGAATCCACCTCAAGCCGCCGCGTACGCAACCTGGGCAAGTCCTTCACTCGCAATTGCTCATGCACTGTAGTCGGAAGCGCCTCTGAGTAGAAATCTTGAAGGGGCGCTATAACAAGTGCTCATACATACATACATACATACATACATACATACATACATACATACATACATACATACATACATACATACATACATACATTTTCAGTGACGTAGTTCCTGATTCGTTTGAGTCAGTAGCAATTCACTAAAGGATAGAGGCTAACCCCTTCCATATTAACTGAGTCCTCACGTTTCCGCTCTTAGGGAATAAGTACCAAAGTATAGGCAAAGGTATTGATTGATTAATTGGAATCCGCCGTGTATTCTTTAGGCTATAGCAACAATTCGCTCAAAAACTCGTTGTAATTAGTGGTAGACACTAGACAGTCAGACAGGAAGAGTGAGTAGCAGCTAGAAGGGGAACAGCCGTTCGTACATGTAGATCTGGCTACGACGGCGAAGTGTCGTAGCTTCAACAGCCTCCTAGGGTTCTGCTAATTAAGATCAGGCGACGATGGCAAGGTTTGACTATGTCTAGTAAACAGAGACACTAATATTATTCACTTGGGCAGATTAGAGTATAGATTATGATTCGTCGTTGCTGTTGTAAATCAACTCTCGCTATCATCGAACTTATTGTGCTCCTATTCTCTCGTATTGATTCTGGAGGTATATGCACGTTCAATAAGACAATGTCAATAAAAGCTAAAGGAACATTCGTATCTTGTTTGTGGTCCAGTGATTGCCCTTCTAAACAGACAGGGTATAACACACACAGTGTCGTTAAACTGAAACTTCTACTACTACTACTACTACTACTACTACTACTACTACTACTACTACTACTACTACTACTACTACTACTACTACTACTACTACCACTACCACTACCACTACCACTACCACTACCACTACCACTACTACCACTACCACTACCACTACCACTACCACCACCACCACCACCACCACCACCACCACCACCACAACCACTACCACTACCACTACTACTACTACTACTACTACTATTACTACTACTCACTAGTATAACGACCCCAATATGTCTGTTCTTTTGGGGTGACGTAATGTCGGTGTCAGCTTTCCTGGAAGCTACAAACGCCACTTAGCTCTGGATGTTGCTTTTAATGTTATGCTTTGTCCGGATACCTTAAAAATCAATTATTATCAACGGCATAAACTCGTGACGCTTGTCCGCAAGGCATTGTCGATGTCAACGGAAGAACTGCCAGTCACAAGATGTCGTTACGTGCTTGATGCCATTAGTAAGTCATATAAGAGGTTGTGACTTGCAAGTCCACGCACGTTTGCGTCCAAGCCATTCTACGTCTTATGTATGTATGTATGTATGTATGTATGTATGTATGTATGTATGTATGTATGTATGTATGTATGTATGTATGTATGTATGTATGTATGTATGAGCACTTGTTATAGCGCCCCTTCAAGATTTCTACTCAGAGGTGCTCCCGACTACAGCGCGGACACTGAATCGGAGTTTCACGCCGAAGCGCATGAGCAATTGCGAGTGAAGGACTTGCCGAGGGTCCCTACGCGGCGGCTTGAGGTGGATTCGAACGCGCAACCCTCCGGCTGCAAGGCACCGTGAACATACCCCTACACCACCGCGCCCCACGTCTTATATCAGACACTGTGTTAGAAGGTAAGTAGGCCTAAGTAAGTAAGTAGCCTTCATTTGCATCTGACAAGCGCACATGGTAACCGCTTTGCTGCTGCCTTGGCGGACTCGGGTCATGTTCTGAACCCGCTCCTTCCTCCTGTAAAGCCACTCCCCTATTCCCTGCGCAGCAGACCGCATGACCGAATTTTCCCACGGGCTGACAACTTAATGGGAAAAAGTTTTTAAGAAGAATGCATTATAATGTCTAATTTCATGTAAACCAAAGTGCACTTATGCAGTTGGATAAATAAAGAATATACTTACTTACTTACTTACTTACTTGCTTACTTGCCTTACTTACTTACTTACTTATTTACTTATTTACTTGTTTACTTGTTGCCGCACTTGCTTGTTTGATTTCACTTGTTGCTTACTTGTTTACGCGCTTACTTGCGCTTACTTTTGCGCGCGCGCGCGCGCGCGCTTACGCGCTTACGCGCGCACTTACGCACTTACTTACTTTGCCTGCATTTACTTACTTTGCTTACTTACTTACTCGCGCGCACTTACTTACTTGCTTACTTACTTACTTACATGCATAGGTGAAGTATAGACTATGTTAATAAATCCCCTCATTTATTAGGCGCTTCCATCACAACTAGTCACGTGATCTCTGAAGGTCGAAAAAACTGGAGCGCATGAACACGATAACATCAATCCAGGCAGCTGGAGAGAGAGTGAGGGATAGTAGCCTCGGCATAAGCCCGACTAATCCCACTCGGACTGCGTGGGTCAATGACTGTCTATGGGCGATGCAGACCGAAGTTTAGTCTGGCCACCTGCATGCAAGGGATTATGCGTATAATAGCATATGCCAGAAAGGTTAGGAGGGATTATGCGAATTGGTAAACGCACCGGATGGAGCAAGAATCAATATATATAATTATCACGGAGTACGATACGTTGTAAGGTATCATATCGTAGATTTTTACGCAGGGGAAGCCCGTGTCCGCTAGGTAGAAGGATATTCCGAATGAAGCGCTGAGAAGTATTTCTTAAGTGATGTAATTTTTAATGACATTTGACCTTACAATTCATCAGCATGTACTCTCTGGGAATATTCTTAACTAGCAGACAAGTATGGCTTGTCACACCGCTGTATGTATGTGTGTGCGTGCGTGTGTGTGTGTATGTATGTATCTATGTACATGTATGTGTGAACGTGTTTAGTTGAGATAGAAGAACCTCTAAGTTGAATAGATTAATAATCGCGTTTAATAGTTTGATTGGGGTCTAGGACTTTACCCCCGGCCCATTACCCCCTGCCATTACCCCCTGCCATTACCCCCCCGCCATTACCCCCCGTCCCGTATAATAATATATCATAATTATAATTATAATTAATAATATATAATATTATAAATAATAATTATAATTATTAATTATAACTATAATATAATGAATTATAATAATATTTATTAATTAATATAGTAATATAATTATTAAAATAATATATAATATGTAATAATAATTAATATCACTAATAAATATATTAATTATTTATTATAATTATATGTATAATATATAATATTAATATATTATATTAATTGTTATAATTATATTATTATACGGGACGGGGGGTAATGGCGGGGGGGTAATGGCAGGGGGGTAATGGGCCGGGGGGTAATGTCCGGATACCGTTTGATTGATAGCAGAATTATATATATATTCATTATATATATATATATATATGCATATATATTTATATATATGTATATATGGGAGTGTGCATAATGCGTCAGTGTATACGCTTGGCTGAACAGATGTTAATATTTAAGCCTTGCATATTTCGTTGGATAGTCGTACCATGTCTCTGGATATATATAGTCGCACGTGAGACGCGGGAAAGAATTGGCTGATGTAAACGATTTTAAATTTCGTCGCCTGAAAGAGTTATCTTGTCATATCTCCAGTTTTTGTCGAAAAGTAGTTAAGGGTTGTTTTGTAGCAGAATTTGTTGGATCTTTATGTGTGTGTATGTATGTTTATATGTATGTAAGTAACTATGTATGTATGTATATAATTACGTATGCATGTATCTGGTTATTTATATAGCGCCTCTACGAGCCACAGAAGGGCGCTAAATAAGACTACCTAAGAGATCTAAATGAGTGCGACTCAAGATAGCTGAAACGGTCCAGAAAGGATGATCCAATCTATTAACAGCACTTGAACGACGATCTGCATTGGTTTCCCAGTCACTTTTAATACAATCTCGTCGTTAAAATTCTAATTAAGCATGTAGATTTGTATGTATGTATAGATGTATGTGTGTGTGTATGTATGTATGTATGTATGTATACATGTATATGTGTATGTATGTATGCATGTATGTATGTAACTATGTATGTATGTATGTGTGTATGTATGTATGTATGCATAATGCATGTATGTATGTATGTATGTATGTATGTATGTATGTGTGTGTATGTATGTGTGTATGTATGTATGTATGTATGTATGTATGTATGTATGTATGTATGTATGTATGTATGTATATATGTATGTATGTATACATGTATGTGTGCATGTATGTATGTATGTATTATGTATGTATGTAGGAATATGAATGCAAGAATATGTGCATGTACATGTATGTATCTATATGTATATATACACTGATTTTTGTATGTATGTATTTATGCACGCAATGCCGTGCATGCAGGTTTCTATGTATGTATAAATCTATATATGCATGTATGTATATATTTATGCGTGTGTGTGCGTGTGAGGCCGTTAGTGTGTGTGGGTGTATGTATATGTATTTATGTATGCATGAATGTATGCAGGTATCTAGGTAGGTATGCATGCCTATGTATGCAAGCATATGTATGTGTAAGTATGTGCATACTTATGTGTGTGCATATGTCTATATGTATGTAGGCCTATGTTTGCAATTGTATAGCCTACTGTGCCCTTATGTATGTGTTTATGTATGCGTATTTATACGTTAGAGATGGACATGATTAGTTAAGTTGCTAATTGATTAGAGTTAGAATTAGCTACTGAAATTTGCTAATCGATTAGAATTTGAATAAACAAAATCTTATAGCTAATCGATTGGAATTAGAATTAGCAGCACCTAATCGATTAGCAATTAGAATTAGAATTAGATGAAGCGCCATGCAGTCGGTCCATAATTCGTTTGTCAACTTGAACTTCATCTTAACATGACTGACGAAGTTTGACGATACGTAAGCTGGCCTCCAATTAGCATTGCGAATTTTACTGCATCTTTTACGCTTCCACATAATTAATTTGGCTCTTCCTTCCGATCCAGCTTTTATCTCAATATTATTAATGAACGTGTCAACAAATTCAGGATAATTTTTATCACCAGTCGCCTGTGCTGCCATTATATGAGAAGCATGATAATAGAGAAAAGATGATCTAATGCAGGGGTGTCAAACCTTTTCTAATGGCGGGCCAGTGGCAATATTTTCCAGCAAGTGGCGGGCCAGAGTGCCGAAGGCGCCTGAGCAAAATGGGCGATGGGATCTGAGTGGGGGCTCGGTGATCCCGTCCCCAGAAATTTTTTGAGAAACTAAATCTTAAATGATGCATTTTTAGCACACAAACAATCAAATTAGGCTTATACAATCTTAATTTTGATCTTCATTTTTCAATGACGAACATTATATAAAGCACATTGAGCCTCAAAATGAAATATATAAACTTTTATTCTCAAATTGTGTAGGGCCTAGTCTTCAGGCAATACGCCGCGGGCCAGAAAAATATCTTCGGCGGGCCAGAAATGGCCCGCGGGCATGCTCTTTGACATCCCTGATCTAATGGAAGAGCTAATCTTTTTACGATTAGAATTAGCTAAATATTTATAATCAATAAGAATTAGAATTAGGATCAGGTGACAGCTTATTGATTAGAATTAGAATTAGCTGTTTGTCTAATCGATTAGCTACTTTATCAGAACTAATCGATTAGTTACCCATATCTGGGGCGGGATTCATGGGGCAGGAGTAAGCTACTCCGGGTGTAACGCCTACTCTGGGAATAACTATTCTCTGAATAAAACTTATTCGTAGTCGGTATTCATAAACAGGCGTAGAAGGCCGATTAGTTACTCTGGGCGTAAAGTGCGCTTACGCTGGGTTTTCCCAATATTTGAGTGGTTATCGTTGATCGCGCATGCGCAAGAGCTACGGTGAAGTTGGGACAGATCAATGCCTAACGGAAAGATGCGGCACTTCGAATGCAACATCGTCAGACATCTCGTCAAATTTTAACATTTTGTGACGGCGAAAAGAAAGGCAATTTAAAGGTCGCCGTTGGCGAACGAAACGAGTTAATAATGACCGTAGTAGTATGCTAAGAGAGAGAGCCACTCCAGCCACGCCCACTGCGGATTCTAAAGCACAGCGGGCGTGGCTGGAGTGGCTCTTCTCTTAGCATACTACTTATCTCTTAGGATACAGCTTCAGACTGTGTGATAAAATGCAGTTCTCTCAGATTTCAAGTTGCTGCCATTTTGAAGAAGATTTGCTCATCTATTTTTTAAGTCCATGTAGAATTGTCGTTTCAGAAACACGGAGCCCAGATTTTCATACCTGACCAATTATTACAGATTCTCTTAAACACTTATTGGTGTCTAAAACGTCGTCGAATGCAACGAAAAACGACGGCCGCCATTTTGTTAATCGCCTTTAAGCTGGGAATAGAGGACTTACTCCTACCTCAGAGTCGGAATAGCCTTATTCGCAGAGTAGAGCGTTGCGCCTGTCTCATGAATAGCGAATTAACCCGCTACTCCCGCGTAGGCCAGATTTAAGCCATGAATAGGAGTTAGTCATATCTCATGAATCCCGCTCCTGGTGTATATATGTGTATGTGTAAAACGAGTGTTAGATATTCATCTATATATTTGTTTAACGTCTTTTCAGAACTTCTCAAAAACATTTTTATAACAACAATGATAACGACTGTATTGTATTGTATCTGAAGATTTACCTAGCGCCTCTCTCAGAATAACTATTCAGAAGCGCTCTCAGCACGAAAACCGCGAGGGAAAAGAAACGCCTTAAAAGAACGAGAGACCAAAGAGGAAAAACCAGTCATTAGTTTAGCCCTTAATGAGGGGGAAGGTCATTCCAAGTAGAGGGACCAACCACAGCAAATGCGACGACGACAACACCAGTGATGACAACAATGACGATAATGATGACAAAAATCAAAAGAAGAGTGACGATGATGATGATGACAACGAAACAACGACTATAGGTGATCGTGTTCTGCGAATCCAGGTGGCGATGCTTGCGTTAAAAATATAGGACGTCTGCGGATCTACAGTCATCTACTTGGTCGAATGCTCGAATTTTTGGGCTCAAGAGTGATCCAAGCAGGCTTTGAAAAGATGCCATCATCATTAGGGCAATTGCAGATGCTATTAGGGCAATTCTAGGCAACACGACGGCAATTCCACCGCTTATGAAGGCCGAGGCAATTTAAGCCGTCATTACCGGGCAATTGCGTATACGTCTCTTTGGGAAAGTATAACCGCTGTCGCACCGGATATTCTCGTCAGACTGCGACTTTGTTAGACAGACACGGGTAAAGAAACGCCCTAAATGAAGGGTCACAGACAGACGGGTAGACAGAAACACAGACGGAGAGATACACTGACGGACAGACGGACAGAAGGAGAGATATACCGAAGGAAAGCCATGCAGTCATTGCAGACAGATAAACAGACAGGCAGACAAATGGACAGACAAATAGACAGACAGACAAATAGACAGACAAACACACAGACAAATAGACAGACAAACAAATAGACAGACAGACAAATAGACAGACAAACAAATAGACAGACAAACAAATAGACAGACAGACAAATAGACAGACAAACAAATAGACAGACAAACAAATAGACAGACAAACAAATAGACAGACAAACAAATAGACAGACAAACAAATAGACAGACAAACAAATAGACAGACAGACAAATAGACAGACAAATAGACAGACAAACAAATAGACAGACAGACAAATAGACAGACAAACAAATAGACAGACAAACAAATAGACAGACAAACAAATAGACAGACAGACAAATAGACAGACAAACAAATAGACAGACAGACAAATAGACAGACAAACAAATAGACAGACAAACAAATAGACAGACAAACAAATAGACAGACAGACAAATAGACAGACAAACAAATAGACAGACAAACAAATAGACAGACAGACAAATAGACAGACAAACAAATAGACAGACAGACAAATAGACAGACAAACAAATAGACAGACAAACAAATAGACAGACAGACAAATAGACAGACAGACAAATAGACAGACAAACAAATAGACAGACAGACAAATAGACAGACAAACAAATAGACAGACAAACAAATAGACAGACAGACAAATAGACAGACAAACAAATAGACAGACAAACAAATAGACAGACAGACAAATAGACAGACAGACAAATAGACAGACAAACAAATAGACAGACAGACAAATAGACAGACAGACAAATAGACAGACAAACAAATAGACAGACAGACAAATAGACAGACAAACAAATAGACAGACAAACAAATAGACAGACAGACAAATAGACAGACAAACAAATAGACAGACAAACAAATAGACAGACAGACAAATAGACAGACAGACAAATAGACAGACAAACAAATAGACAGACAGACAAATAGACAGACAAACAAATAGACAGACAAACAAATAGACAGACAGACAAATAGACAGACAAACAAATAGACAACAAACAAATAGACAGACAGACAAATAGACAGACAGACAAATAGACAGACAAAAAATAGACAGACAAACAAATAGACAGACAGACAAATAGACAGACAAAAAATAGACAGACAAACAAATAGACAGACAGACAAATAGACAGACAAACAAATAGACAGACAAACAAATAGACAGACAGACAAATAGACAGACAAACAAATAGACAGACAGACAAATAGACAGACAAACAAATAGACAGACAAACAAATAGACAGACAAACAAATAGACAGACAAACAAATAGACAGACAGACAAATAGACAGACAAACAAATAGACAGACAGACAAATAGACAGACAAACAAATAGACAGACAGACAAATAGACAGACAAACAAATAGACAGACAAACAAATAGACAGACAGACAAATAGACAGACAAACAAATAGACAGACAAACAAATAGACAGACAGACAAATAGACAGACAAACAAATAGACAGACAGACAAATAGACAGACAAACAAATAGACAGACAAACAAATAGACAGACAAACAAATAGACAGACAAACAAATAGACAGACAAACAAATAGACAGACAAACAAATAGACAGACAGACAAATAGACAGACAAACAAATAGACAGACAGACAAATAGACAGACAAACAAATAGACAGACAAACAAATAGACAGACAAACAAATAGACAGACAGACAAATGGACAGACAAAAAATAGACAGACAAACAAATAGACAGACAAACAAATAGACAGACAGACAAATAGACAGACAAATAGACAGACAAACAAATAGACAGACAGACAAATAGACAGACAAACAAATAGACAGACAAACAAATAGACAGACAAACAAATAGACAGACAAACAAATAGACAGACAAACAAATAGACAGACAAACAAATAGACAGACAAACAAATAGACAGACAGACAAATAGACAGACAAACAAATAGACAGACAGACAAATAGACAGACAAACAAATAGACAGACAAACAAATAGACAGACAAACAAATAGACAGACAGACAAATAGACAGACAAACAAATAGACAGACAGACAAATAGACAGACAAACAAACAGGCAGGCAGACAAATGGACAGACAAATAGACAGACAGACAAATAGACAGACAAACACACAGACAAATAGACAGACAGACAAATAGACAGACAAACAAATAGACAGACAGACAAATAGACAGACAAACAAATAGACAGACAGACAAATAGACAGACAAACAAATAGACAGACAAACAAATAGACAGACAAACAAATAGACAGACAGACAAATAGACAGACAAACAAATAGACAGACAGACAAATAGACAAACAAACAGGCAGGCAGACAAATGGAGAGACAAATAGACAGACAGACAAATAGACAGACAAACACACAGACAAATAGACAGACAGACAAATAGACAGACAAACAAATAGACAGACAAACAAATAGACAGACAGACAAATAGACAGACAAACAAATAGACAGACAGACAAATAGACAGACAAACAAACAGGCAGGCAGACAAATGGACAGACAAATAGACAGACAGACAAATAGACAGACAAACACACAGACAAATAGACAGACAGACAAATAGACAGACAAACAAATAGACAGACAGACAAATAGACAGACAAACAAATAGACAGACAGACAAATAGACAGACAAACAAATAGACAGACAAACAAATAGACAGACAAACAAATAGACAG
>JACEVL010000491.1:0-165000 GCA_020284085.1 Aporrectodea caliginosa | reverse complement strand
GGTCCGTCTGCTTGTCTGTCTGTTTGTCTGTCTATCTGCCTTCCTGTCTGTCTGTTTGTCTGTCTGTTTGTCTGTCTATTTTTCGGTTCGTCTGTGTGTCTGTCTCTCTGTCTGCCTGCAAAGAACATCGTTGCTAAGTAAATGATACGTTGCTGCTGTGCTATTCGCAGACCGATAAGCAAGAGAGAATTATGGCTCTTGTGAGGCCATCTGTAACCGTTATTGTAGCAATTATGCTTTCTAATGTAGCTGTTAATCACTGCTGTTGCCATGGTAATGACGCACAACAAGGACGCGCAATCTAATATGGAAAGATTGATTATGCACAGAATCCCTCAATGAGGTAGTTAGTGGTTGCTATGGCAACTAATGCCGCTAATAGTATGGCAGTTATCGGCGGGTGCTCGGAACTTAGATTTTCGCAGAAGTTTACAATGTTCTTAGCAGGGAGGTCTTAAGGGTCTGTTGTTTCTGGGCCAAGTTTTAGAGGAAAGCAAAATATGTCTCCATCCCCACCACATTCCCGTGAGTCAGTCCCCATCCCCACCCCATTCCCATCAGGTCTGTCCCCACCCCACCCATCCCCGTGTGCAACAAGGTGTGCATTATAGGTGTGTTCCCGACGCCGTGTGCACCAAGTTTTTTTGTCTCCTCCTATATTTTTGTTCTTATAAGTTTTAACTCTAACTAAAAACACTTTAATGTCATTATAATAATGTTTTTGAATTGTCGTCTGGATGGACGTTTTTATGTTCAATTTTTAATTTTTTCACTTTTTAAGTTTTGCCGCATTGGCTTCGTTTGTTCCTATGGTAAGTTCGCCACGAATGCTCAATCGGGTTGCAGTAGTCTAGTGGTTGTTGTGCTGGACGTTCAACTCAGAGGTAGTGGGTTCAAATCCCCGCATGGGCAGAAATATGCTTCAATATTTCTGCTCCACTGGCGCCTCTGGCGAACAAAGCTCTTAAACTAATGCATCGACTACACACTGTCGATAGGGAGAACGCGCGGCGCGGGAGAGGACCTGCCCTCATCTGCCGAGGCTAAGAAAATGATGTCGATAACACTTTCAGACAAATCGCTCGCCTTTCAGGGCTGCTTTGAGATATTGCTCCACCTACGCCTCCTAGCCAACTCAACTATAATGAGTACACTGACCGTACACAGTCGGTGGGAAGATGAGACGACGAGGGAGGGGACTGGCCATCCGCCCTCGTATGCCGTGGCTAAGAAAATGAAGTGGCTAGCACTTTATGCCCATGGCTACCTCAGGGCTAGCTTAAGGAACTGCTCTTCTTCTTCAAAGGAGTTTAGATCACTGGACACATTAATTACTCCTTTGAATCAAGGTCCGTTTGAATCAATTTGGTCCGTATAGATGTGCACCTTTACAATTTGGGAAATTATACAGGTGGCTTAATGAGTAATGGCCGTAAAATTGTGACCATTGTGTGTGTGTGCACGTGTGAGACCTCCGTACCCATGACTTTTGCCCGCCCAAGAGTCGCAAAGCCATGACCACACGCAAACCCATGACGTCATGGGTTTGTTTTATTGTCGAAATCGACTCCAGGACGGTCGATTTACTATAGAATAGTTAAATTGTTATACTGTCATTGGTTTCCAAACTGCCATGAAATTCCCGCATTGGGCGCATCTCACACACACCAAAATCTGTCAAAATTTTGATTTGCGATTTTCTCGAGTTTTTGAAAAGTCGCGGGTTTGTGTTTTATGGACGGGGTCACGTGTCTATGGTCACGTGATAGACACGTGATAGCCAAGCGACAGCAAGCAGATCAAGATGGCGTTTAACCGTCGAAATTGCGCTAATTCCAAACTTCTAGCCATTAACGACAAATATAAAGTATGTATTATATTTTATTGGTACATTATTTAAATTTAGATTATCTAGTAGATTATATAAAGTTAGCAGATATTTAAATTTCAGCTTAATTTATGCAATTCGTGTGTGTTTGTGTAGGCCTATACATACGAATGTGTATGTAACACACACCCGAACCCATGACTTTGCACGTATTGGAGTCACAAAGCCATGACCACACGCAAACCAGAGACAGAAATAAAGTAAATAATGCCGGGAAAAAACGCTTGTGAACTACCTATGGATTGAAGGTCAGAAGGACGCGAGTTCGCTACCTGCTAGGCGCTGGCCCATGAGGTTGAATAAGCCTTTATACTCCCTAGGGGCTATTGTAAAATGAGCAGGACAGATCGACGCCTTGCAGGGGGTCATACAGTTAAATTAAAACCTGCTAGCCCACAGGGTTGACACAGTCTTCTACTCCCATGGAGCGATTGTAAAATGAGCAGGACAGATCGGCGCCTTGCAGGCGGCCATACAGTTAAATTTGACCACTGTGAAGATTATATGAGTCAATGATAATTAGTTGGGTATAGAAAACCTCAAACTTTTTGCAATATGAACCTGTTATTTGTATTATTAATTAAGTATTATTATTTTTATATGTTTCATGGTTTATTTGTGACTCTGGATATCTCTGAATATGGGGTTTCCTCAAACTAAATAGCTATTATATACGTACTTTGAATTAAGGGAATTGACAGAGTTTTGCCCTCTATTTTCAGTGTGACAAGGCAAAACGAAATGCGCGTATCCATCCAGAAGATGAGGCACGGCATTTCTTAGACAATGACAAGCCTGGTTTCGAATGTCGTTTCATAAACGAATACATTGGTAAGTGTACTGTATACGGATGATGGAAGTAAAAATTTCTGTTTTTAAAGTGGACTTTTTATTCCTTAAAATGGTTTGAATCCCATTGACAATATTAAACATACCTGCAGATACTATATGCGAAAACGCATTAGGCATTGCAACTTGCACTAATTTGAAGGCATTGTTTGTCTAGTTGAACAGTTAACTGGAGACAAGTTGTCCCATTTCGTCTATAGATGGTTTAAAGGTTTCCTGACAATACTTCAAAGAAATTATGCATGTACTGAAAACTGTTAAAAGTTTTGAGGAATGTGTATGAACAGAGGAAGTTTTAAACTAGTTATATTGTACTAGTGCTATTAAGGAATGGAAATTGTAATAAGAGAGGTAATATTTGTTCTGAGTAAATGTTTTGTTAAAAGATTGTAAATTTGTTTATTTGTCAATCGTGGTGGCAGAAGCTTAAAGTTTTAGTGAATAAGAGGTTGGCAAGTTCAAGGGGAGCATAGCCAATGTCTTAGGATTGAGGGCGACATAGTTGAAACAGTAGGTGTACTAATGTGTTATCATCTTGCCAGAATTTAAAAAGCAGCTTCCTACCTCTGTTCCTTTAAATTGACAATAATTTGCTTAGTAGATGTTTTTATACAGCATTGGATATATAGAAAATTCCGGTCACCTTTTTTGGGAAGGGCGAACGGGTCGGGTCTGGGACACAGGTTGCACTGGGATGTGTGGAGCCCTGGGCATTGTCTACGGAGGACATGCTGCTGGTTACTCACTATTGCTGTGAACAGGACGAGTTACTCTTCCAACTTCGAAAACCATATATAGCCATATATATGCCACTGCTTTTTAATGTTTCTTGTTTCAGGACATGGTGTCTTTGCTACAATGCCTCATGCCCGTGGGTCATTTTTGTTAGAATATCCTGGCATTCTGATGTTGGAGAAAGAAGCCTGTAATCTGCCACAACAGGACTACGTCTATTTCTTTGGTTGGCAAGGCAAAGAGTATGCGTAAGTATTTTGAATTATGTATGTATGTATGTATGAGCACTTGTCAAGATTTCTACTCAGAGGCGCTCCCGACTACAGCGCAGACACTGAATCGGAGTTTCACGCCGAAGCGCATGAGCAATTGTTAGTGAAGGACTCGCCCAGGGTCCCTACGCGGCAGCTTGAGGTGGATTCGAACCCACAACCCTCTGGCTGCAAGGCACCGAACATACCCCTACGCCACCGTGCCCAACTCAATTAGATTGAGTGTTGCAGAAACACATATCAAATGAAAAGATGTGTGTCTTCACTGATTTATTGAGACATAGCTAGAACAGAAGTTAAACTACATTATGTTGTTACTGCTAAGTAACAGTTTGCAATTGAAACACTTTACAATGTGTTGCTTTAGGAATTTGTGTAGTTTATTTATCCTAAACATGTGTAATGTGTATGTGTGTTATTTGATAATAACTCCTTTCAACACAAGATTGTTGTAATAAGTTGGCAACTTTGTGATTATAGTCTTGCATACATAAGCTGTTTATGCAAACGTTGACATTGATGCACCCTGGATATTTCAATAGTGGCAGTTTGAGACCAGCTCAGCCTTCTATCCCTGCAGATCCTTTGCGCAACAACAGGAATATAGGCAAAATGACTGATTAGCAGCTGGTGATGGGTCTGGTTGTTCACCATCTCGCTATTTAGTAATCTTCCATTCACCATTAACTTTCCATTAGCCATTAACTTTCCTACCTTGGTAAAAGTGTAATCTGGTCAAAATAAGATTTAAGAGCACTTTAGAAAAGATGGCAACTTTTATTCTGACCAGGTGATTACCCGTAGTCTTCATTCCTGTGTTGCAGCATTGATGGCACCGATTCTAAAAGATTAGGACGATTCGTAAATGACTTACCTAGACGATTGGCTAACTGCTACACAAAAGTGGTTACAATGGCTGGAAAACCCCATGTCCTCTTATTTGCTGGGAAAGACATTGCTCCGGGTGAAGAATTACGCTATGATTATGGAGGTGGTGATATGCCTTGGAGAAAGGTGAATTATTTAATTAAATTATTTATTAGTTTAAGTTTAAAGTTGTTATACATTCTGATATTATGCTAGAAATTTTTCCAGTGTGCAATCAGATGATATTTTAATAATCTATATAGAGTCAGAGATTTTTCAAAATTATGTATATCAATTATAGCCTACATAGAGTTGTAAATGCTTGGTGTGCATTGCCTGAGGAGAAGATGAGGCAATCCTATAACCAGGAGATGAATTCTAATAACCAGTGAATGCTTGCAGTTTCTCCCTAACTGCTGTTGAGCAATGTTTCACTGGCTGTACTCTATCCTTATCTATCTGCTTGATCCTCCTACAATCAGTTCAACCAACCATGTAAGACTAGGCTTGCCAAACAGACACTTTGATAACTACAAGGTCAGTTTTGAGTTACTAATTGAATCTTGAACATTCTCTCTGGTCAGGTTGTGAGTCACGTCCTTCCTCAGTTTCGTTGTTTTCCAGCAGTCTGCGTAACTGCTTAGCTGCAAAATGATGCTTTGTCATGTACTTGATTCTTCTTCTAAAGACGCTTTTATTACGAGTAAGAAGAAAAGTTGTAATATAGTTTATTTAATTAGCTATTATTGCAAGTTTGTTTAAATTACATTGTATGCAATTTCCTTTGATTGGCAACAGTTTAGCTACCCAATATAACAGCACTTTGAATTCTAACTGAATCTTATTTTTTTGAACAGTCGACTTCGAAGCCAGTAAAGACTACAAAAGAAGTTCCAGCAACAGTGCAGTTTAAAATTCAAGACTCTGAGCAAATTCAAGGTTCTGAAGAGGTAGATCTTGAGGTTAGCCACACTGAAAAGATTCAAGGTTCTGAAGAGGTAGATCTTGAGACAAAGGACACAGAGGTTAGGTACACTGGAAAGATTCAAGGTTCTGAAGAGATAAATCTTGAGACAAAGGACACAGAGGTTAGGTACACTGGAAAGATTCAGGGTTCTGAAGAGGTAGATCTTGAGACAAAGGACACAGAGGTTAGCTACTCCGAAAAGATTCAAGGTTCTGAAGAGGTAGATCTTGAGACAAAGAACACAGAGGTTAGCCACACTGAAAAGATTCAAGGTTCTGAAGAGGTAGATCTTGAGGTTAGCCACACTGAAAAGATTCAAGGTTCTGAAGAGGTAGATCTTGAGACAAAGGACACAGAGGTTAGCTACACTGGAAAGATTCAAGGTTCTGAAGAGGTAGATCTTGAGACAAAGGACACAGAGGTTAGCTACACTGGAAAGATTCAAGGTTCTGAAGAGGTAGATCTTGAGACAAAGGACACAGAGGTTAGCCACACTGAAAAGATTCAAGGTTCTGAAGAGGTAGATCTTGAGGTTAGCCACACTGAAAAGATTCAAGGTTCTGAAGAGGTAGATCTTGAGGTTAGCCTCACTGAAAAGATTCAAGGTTCTGAAGAGGTAGATCTTGAGGTTAGCCACACTGAAAAGATTCAAGGTTCTGAAGAGGTAGATCTTGAGGTTAGCCACACTGAAAAGATTCAAGGTTCTGAAGAGGTAGATCTTGAGGTTAGCCTCACTGAAAAGATTCAAGGTTCTGAAGAGGTAGTTCTTGAGGTTAGCCACACTGAAAAGATTCAAGGTTCTGAAGAGGTAGATCTTGAGACAAAGGACACAGAGGTTAGCCACACTGAAAAGATTGAAGGTTCTGAAGAGGTAGATCTTGAGGTTAGCCACACTGAAAAGATTCAAGGTTCTGAAGAGGTAGATCTTGAGGTTAGCCACACTGAAAAGATTCAAGGTTCTGAAGAGGTAGATCTTGAGGTTAGCCTCACTGAAAAGATTCAAGGTTCTGAAGAGGTAGTTCTTGAGGTTAGCCACACTGAAAAGATTCAAGGTTCTGAAGAGGTAGATCTTGAGACAAAGGACACAGAGGTTAGCCACACTGAAAAGATTCAAGGTTCTGAAGAGGTAGATCTTGAGGTTAGCCACACTGAAAAGATTCAAGGTTCTGAAGAGGTAGAATTTGACGTTAGCCACACTGAAAAGATTCAAGGTTCTGCAGAGGTAGATATTGAGACAGAGAATTTACAGACTGCAGAGTTAGTGCAAAAAGCCGGATCAGGTCAAGAAATGGAGCCAGCTATAGACGCTGCAGCATTTCGATTTACTGAAGCAACCTGCGATGCTATGGAGATGAGAGATCGGTGGATAACACCAGAGAATGTAAGTAACTTTGTGTAGTTATTTTTACATGCCTCTTTAAGGCTTTAACTGGACTGAGTTCCATTGACTTAACTGCAAGGCATTGTGAGTTTTGTGTAACCATTACAACTATTTAATGTATCTTTTTCATTCAGTCATGAATTTATATAGAAATTTTTATTCTTATTTGGTTTAGGTTTCATTTGTGTTGGGTCATTTTTTGCACTAATTTTTAAACTGTAACCTGTACTTGAATTATTATTTTCAGCTGATTTATTGGTAACCTGCTAAATGATATACCGATGGTGCCATGTCTCAGTAATTTGTTTAAAATGAGTTCAGTTGTACATGTGTTATTTTCGCTGCTAATATTAGGTGGTTATTTTTGTTACGCCATTACTGCCATTTTTGCATCATTGTATTGGTGTAAATGCACCATTCAATTTGATGTCTAAAGTTAGTCAATAAATAATGTTCCAATGATAATTTAATTAGAATAAATTGCATTTGATTTGTTATTCTTAAACAAATTCATACTGCTGGTGCATTCACTTCCTCCAAGATTTAAGTGTTTCTTTGGCAATTTTGTTACAGAACCTTGAATACATCATCAACTGTGGTGAAGATACCATTTCTGATTCAGCGTGTTCTGAGGAAATTGAACTTTTTCCTGTAAGTGGATAGTTTATTTCTTGGATTTTACTTCTTCCTTTCATTAAAGCTTTCTGTTTCAAAATATCTTGCTTGTCAGTTTTACTTGTGCTAAAAGTAAACCATTTCAAGAAGGGTGGTGGATAACAAGCGCCTCTGAATAGTCATTACTGCTAGAGGCGCTTTATAAATGTCCAGATACAATACAATACAACAGTATTAAGAACTCTTTCTGTTGATGTACGCGAGGTTTCAGGTGTTGTCTATGGTATATGCCAAATCTCGCGAGTTGTTGATCCGCAGCGACGGTGAGTTCCCACTAACTGTCGCTGAAGTAGAGTGTGTCACAACAATGACGATCTTGGGATTGACCATAGTAAGACAATCTGAGCGCATATCGCTAGAGTCTGCTGAGTCTGCTCCATTCCCTGCATGCCCTCAGAGTCCTGAAATCGCATGGCCTCCCCGCTGCTGTGTTGCATGATGTGGCTAGAGTAATGAATGACCCATCTTCTTTATGCAGTTCCAGCTTGGTGGGGCTTCACCTAAGCTGAGGACAAATATAAATAGTCAAGTTTTATGTCTTGACTAATGGACTATCTTCCTGACAGTGTGCCGGGCATCACAGAGATGGTTAGCAAAGCTGAGGATAAACTGCTGTTGGCCGTCAACTGGATTGCCTTTCATTTTCTGCGGAGCTTGTTCTGACCCACCATCAAGCTTTGCTATAGTCTTTGCCCTAAAACCCATGATTTTTTACGGATGACAAAAAGTATATATATATATGTGGGTGTGTGCAATTTTGGATGGTATCTCTGCATGTTAGTAACTATATATACATGTATGTATGTAACTTTAAACATGTATGCTTTTAACCATCAAAAACACTTCTGCAGTGCCTCTTACAAGATCTTAAATGGCTGCAATTTTTCAGAAGTTGGGCTGGGAGCGCCTCCGAGTAGGTTATCTTGGAGGGGCGCTACATAAGTCGAATGAATGAATGAATGAATTATGTGGATGATATGTTTAGTCACCAAGTTCTATACTATGTTGAATATTTGTCTTTACAGCGTTGCAAGAAAGTAAGAGCGATTCTGAAGAATCCGATGAAATTCCAGAGCCCTCTTTACTGCCATCTGCTGTTGGTTTTGGGAATCCAACCATAACGTGTTCCACTGACACATCGATACCTCTTTCAGGCGGTGGTCTTCCTAAAGACGCAGAGGCTTGCTCCAGGAGAATATTATCGAATCCTATGAAACGCCAGAGCCGTCTTCACTGCGATCAGATCGAATACGATGAAACTCAAGAGCCATCTTCAGTGCCATCTGCCATCAGTCTTGGGAATCCATCCATACCTTGTTCCATTTCTCTTTCTGGTGGTGCCTCGGACGTCCCTATGGCTCGACCAACCGTGCAAAAACACAGGATACCATGTATGCTTTAATTAACTATACTTTTGTTGTTTTGTGTATTTATAAATATATATATGTATGTATTATGTGTATGTACATGTATTTATGTGTGTAAATAGGTATGTATGTATGCATGTATGGAGAAAAGTAGCCATTGGCTTGTTACTGGAACACAAAGTTCCCTGATATATTCAAGGACAATGCATAGGATTGAGGCTTGTCCCAGGAGAAGGATATCGAATATGATCTTGTCGTCAACTGGGAAACAATGTACTAAGCACATTATTATTGATATCTATGCAAATTCACGGTTTAATATCTGCCTAGTGTAATCTTTTATTAAGCAGTATCTTGAGCACTGGTGGCACCACTTTCGAGTAAACACTGAATTTTGCTCTCAATTGAATTGTTGAAATCAAGACATCTGAACACTTCAAGTACAGGCTTTGGGAAGTCCTTAATGCACCATATGCTACCATTAAATGTTAGGATCAAAAGAAGTTTTTGAGGTAAATTAACAAATATAAGATTTGATTGTGTTCTGTGACACCTAAGCATTATGTTCTGATCAGCATAGTGATCAATGTAGATCAATTAGGGCCAATAAGGAATTGCTGAAGGTATGGTTTCTGGATTCTACTAAGTTTTGTAGATCATATTACTGTTTGTAGACACAAAGAAAACATGGACAGAAGAAGAACAAGCTGCTGTCAGTCGCCATCTGCTTCCAGCGATTCTGCAAGGCCGCCTGCCTGGGAAGTGCGACATAGAAGAATGTATCAAAACTGAACCGTGTTTAAAAAATCGTAAATGGAAGAACATAAAAGACTTCTGTAGGTCACGAATTAAGCGCCACGTTTAAATGTTTGCCAAATTAATTAAGTAAAGCTTCATAAAAAAACGTAATGCATCTTTCTGATAGCATTTGTTCCAGTGACTAATTCTTCTGTGTAGATGTCGATGACAGATCAAATGGAAAAACATAAAAGACTTGTTGATCACGAATTAAGTGCCATGTTTAATGTTTGCCAAATTAATTAAGTAAAGCTTCATAAAAAAACGTAATGCATCTTTCTGATACCTTGTGTCTCAGTGACTAATTATTCTGTTTAGATGTTGATGACATCAATTTCCATTTACATAATTATGTGTATATGTCTCCATTCTGGAATTCATAATTGTAGGTCAAGAATGAAGCACCACTGTTAATGTATGGATGGATGGAATGATGGATGGATGGAAGGAAGGAAGTCTGGATATACAAAGTTTTGGGGGGACAGATGACATGGTGCAATAAAACTAAGATATTAGGAATGCAAAATCTTAATTTAAATGCAATGTCTGTGTGAAAATAAGCAGATCGACTTTGATCATTAAAGTGGGCAGTGGACATGGGAGAATTAAACAATGCTGCTAAACACATGGAAAATCATGACACACTGTGGCTGTCAATGACATGAAAAGCATGACACACATACTGTTGCTGTAAAATACATGGAAAAGCATGACACACTGCAGCTATAAAATACATGGAAACTCATGACGCACACTGCTGCTGCTGTAAAATACATGGGAAAGCATGACACACACTGCAGCTATAAAATACATGGAAAAGCATGACACACACTGCTGATGTAAAATACATGGAAACTCATGACACACACGCACACTGAAAGCATGCTGTAAAATACATGGGAAAGCATGACACACACTGCAGCTATAAAATACATGGAAAAGCATGACACACACTGCTGCTGTAAAATACATGGAAACTCATGACACACACGCACACTGAAAGCATGCTGTAAAATACATGGGAAAGCATGACACACACTGCAGCTATAAAATACATGGAAAAGCATGACACACACTGCTGCTGTAAAATACATGGAAAAGCATGACACACACTGCTGCTGTAAAATACATGGAAACTCATGACACACACGCACACTGAAAGCATGCTGTAAAATACATGGGAAAGCATGACACACACTGCAGCTATAAAATACATGTCTGTTATTCACCAAATTTGGTTGCACATAAAAGGGGAGGAAACAGCGATACAGCATTCTCAGGACAGCAGACTTGCCTGTGCTATACTAATTAGAAATATTACATAGTCTAAGTTTCATTACTACAAATTATATATACTATGTGCATAGGAGATCACACAAAATTTACAACACTGTTTCATGTAATTGGACCTTTTCGAAAAAGTCTTGTTCTTCTTGACAGCCAGCAGTCCTTGATGTTAATGCGTAAATTACAGAATGTCCACAACACTAGTGGCTGACCTTGAAGAGCTTACAGATGCCATTGCTGTAGGTTTAATTTAGTGAGTTTAGTTCACTGTTACTGAGGTTCACAGCTTCCATTGAGTAAGCTTAGAGCATCAATGGTTTGCAGTGAGCACTAACAAGATGCAGTAATACTGGCTCAGTGAATTTGCAACATTCATTTACTATACAAAGAGTTGAAAGATTTGTAGAACTCGAGTCATTTCATGCAAACCAACTTTAAATGAAATGGCAGAGACAAAGAAGCAACCCAAGTATTTCAGCTTTCGACGTAGTTAATTTGAACATCACTTCGGCTAAATGTTTTACATGCAGTACAAAAAGAATGGCCAATCCTGATCATCTGAGATTTCTTTACATTTCATTTCATATCAATATTCTCTAATTCTTCAACATAAAATGCCAACCATTGCTTGTAGGTCACAGAGAGATGCAGGAAAAGCATGACACACGCTGCAGCTGAAAAATACACGGAAAAGCATGACGCTGTAAAAATAACGAAAATGCATAGCTAGTCTCATGACACACACCGCTGTCGTAAAAAAACAAGGAAAGGCATGACACACACGGCTAGCGTTTTACACTGGATACCGATGACACACACCACTTTCGAAGAACACGTCGAAATCATGACACACTCTGCTAGTGTTGTACACGGTAAACCGATGACAAACACCTGCCCACACACACACACACACACACACACACACACACACAAAATGCAAAAAAGCTATTTTTGGACCAGATGCTCAACTGGCCATGCTCGACATTCTGTGAAAACCGCGTAGCTCTAGTGCCAGTGGTTATGAAGATATAAGCTGTCAAAGTCGGTCATGACTATGCATTACAAATTCGCATGTCATGGAATTACACCTCCCACACGTATGTGTGTGTATATATATATATATATATATATATATATCTAATGGGCGTAGATAACAAAAAATAATTAAAAATACCCTGACGCGGCAGAGTCGTGCAGGTGTTTAGTTTTATTATGACGCAGGTGGGCAGTCTTCAGAAAACCGCTTAGATAACAATGTCATGTTGTGTTTACGAGAACAGATCTTCGGGACAGCTGACGTATAGTAATTTGATTTCAACGTTAAAAATACTGCGTGACCTGCATAGAGGAAATCATTTGAAAAAGTACCCTGGAACGCGGTGGTATAGCGGTATGTACTCTGTATACTGAGCCATTTGTGGGGTGCGGTGGTGTAGGGGTATGTTCGGTGCCTTGCAGCCGGAGGGTTGCGGGTTCGAATCCACCTCAAGCCGCCGCGTAGGGACCCTGGGCAAGTCCTTCACTCGCAATTGCTCATGCGCTTCGGCGTGAAACTCCGATTCAGTGTCCGCGCTGTAGTCGGGAGCGCCCCTGAGTAGAAATCTTGAAGGGGCGCTATAACAAATGCTCATACATACATGCCATGAAACCGGAGGGTCGCAGGTTCGAAGCTACCTCAAGCCACTGCGTAGAGACCATGGACAAGTTGCTCACCTATAATTGTCTGTGAGGAAGGCAACGGGAAACCACCTCAATCATCTCATCCCCAGGTGGCATAAAAGCCAATGGATCTGCCTTCGGGCAGAGAACTCATCATCATCATCATCATCATCATCATCATCATCATCATCATCATCATCATCATCATCATCATCATCGGAGGGGCCCGATAGCGCATTGGATAAGACTGTCTGTTCTGTTAGTAGTTAAGATTTCAATTGCATAACATGTAAATGTACAGCGCAGTGCGGTTGTCAGGCGCTTAATAAAGAAAAGATTATTATTTTTTTTACCCGAGGTAGTACTAATCCCTCAGGCTATCAAAACTATTATCCGGAGAAAGGAAGATGGTTTTCTGGAACGGTTTATCCCTCGGCAAGATCCGGCTGCATAAAAGAACCACGAAAAGCGATCGCGTTAAAGCGCTGTATATTATTATTATTATTATTATTATTATTATTATTATTATTATTATTATTATCAATTAAAATGTGGTGAAATGAACTCGAACCGTGTGCTATTTTAGAGATAAGACTCTTAACCTCAGACTTTAAGTCGGTAACTCAATCGGTGACAGATTAAACCGAAGTAGGCGATCAGTTATACGACGGAAGACCTTGCAATCTGAATGACCCATCGATGACACCCTCGCAGTTCTTATAGAACCGTGCACGAGTGCGATCCTTACGTTTCCATAAAGGCTTGCTACTGATTTATCTTAACCCTTTAACGACGAGAGTGTACTAAAAGTGAATGGGAAGCCAATGCAGCTCGTCGTAAAAGTTTTAAGTTTACGTTTGAGAGTCTCATCGCAAATGTAGTACGCGTTTCCAAGTTCAATTCACACTGTTTACTTTTTCCAACTTTATACTTCTGAATAGGTTCTGTAGTGAAGTTTAAACAGTTGCGTTACTTTTTTTAATCTAATCTAAGCTAATCTAATCTGATATAAACATAACCTAATCTAATGTAGTCATTTCTGTATGGCTGTTATAATAATGTAATGTGAATGAACATTTATATAGCGCCCCTTCAAGAGATCTAGTGAGAGGAGGTCTGTGCGCTAGCCTATATGATGTTAAATGTCATTATGGACGAATATAGTATTAGGTTAGGAAAAAATATAATGAATGAAATCACAATTCAAAATCATAGTACACTGCAGAAGCCAGGCTGAAAAGCGATGGTTCGGGTAAACCAGAAGCAGGCTATGGTGGGCAAAGAAGTTGAAAGAGAGAAGTCTTAATTTTTTTTACCTAAATATATATATATATATATATATATATATATATAATAATTATATATATATGTATGCATATCTAAATGGCATAAAAGAATTGACACAACGTACTGAATTGGTCAAGGAATGCCAAAGCATCAGAGCAGTGACCCAGAAACCTCGATAACCCCGCACTGTTCTGGTGGTGGGCACACTGTTCTCTTTAGCCGTGGGTTGGGTGATGTGCTCTCTCCTGAGTAGATAACCTTGAAGAGGCGCTCTAAAAATCTCAAATAAATCTCCGATATGAATGAATGTATTATTTTAACTTTAAGGCAGATTTTGAAATGGTTTCTTTGCTCAGTGCCCAGCCAGTGCAGCGAATGTAATATATCTATCTATCTATCTATCTATCCATAAACCTTTTAGTGTCCCTTCAAGATAACTACTCAGAGGCGCTCCCGACCCAGGCCCGGCCAAAGAGGAAAGTCTTAAGTAGTATATAAAAAGATTCAGAGAGGTCTCGTGGGAGAGAACGAAGGTCAGAGGGGAGGCTATTCCAAAACGAACGAGAATGCCCGACGCTGTCTAGTAGCATATCGAGCATGCGGAACTATGAAGTCGCCTCTTGAGGCTTAGCGCATGCAGAGTATACCTATTCGACGTGGAACCATCGAGTAAAAGGAATAGCTGTATATCGTCAGCATACAAGTGGTTGTAAAGAGAGCTGTCGTCAAGTAGAGAACCGAGTGGAGTGGTATGTAATGCTAACAGGAGCGGACCTTGTGTTGCGCCGCAATTCAAGACAGTGGGCGTATAGAAGTGCGTTTATTCATACGAACTGATTGAGCACGGTGGGAGTGTATTAGGCAAAGATGCGAACCAACTGGGGGCGGGACCAGATGGAGCGAACCAGTGTTTGAGTCCGTGAAGCAGTATTTATGATCAACGGTGTCAAAGGCAGTAGACAGAGAACGAGAGCAGTTGCTTTTCCTTCATCCGTGGAGTTTATTGTGTAATTATGAACGTAAGTATAGTGCGGTTCTAGTGGAGCGGTTTTACGGCAGGCAGATTGGAAAGGGGGACAGGTTTGTGGGACGAGTGATGACAACTCAGGCGAGTATCAACTACTTTTCCCAAGATTTTTTTAGATGAAATTGAGGGTTGAGATGGGCGATAGTTTACGACATCAGCAATGCATATAGATATTAGGCTGTTTGATAAGAGGGTTGACCATGGCATGAGTGAAACTGGCGGAAAACGACCTTCTGTGATAGATACTTTTTATTAGAGAGAGGGGTTAACGATGGAAGTGATGACTGGGCCCAAGACATCGAGGCATTCCTTTAGAACGGAATTAAATATGACGTCTAGGGCACATTTATGACGTCTAAGGCACATTGAAGCACCTTTATGCTTCTGTATACTGTAGAGCTTTGCAGACAAGTATGTATACAAGTATGTATATATGCATGAATATATTTGTATGTATAAATTGTATATATGTCACTGACATTGACATTATGTGTATGTATATATGTCACTGACATTATGTGTATGTTTTTATGTCACTGACATTGACATTATGTGTATGTATATGTGTCACTGACATTGACATTATGTGTGTGTATATATATGCCACTGACCGGGGGTGGGTCGAGAAAGAGTGAGAACGGAGGATGTTCGGGTAGAGCGGGATTGCTGGATGGTGTCATGCCATTTGAATGATTTGGTCACTGACAAACAATGTCTCTGCTGATCACGCGGAAATGCCAACGAAATGCGACGACATTTATAGGTTAACATTTAGAGGTTCTCATTTGTATCATTAATATTTTATTGTTTATCCAAAAAGCAGAAGCAAGTGCGTCTATTGCGTCCGCGTGCCGGCGCCACTGTGTCTATAAATTATGTCATTGACATTTCGGTCCGTAACAAGTTGCGTCTATGACAGCTTGGAGTAATGAATAAACAAATATTGATTGATTAATCGATGTCTGTATGCATCTATGTATGAGGACACTTAATACAACGCAGTTTAAGTACCTCGCTTTGCACGCATGACTATCTGTTTTAGCAAACAGTTGCTTTAATGGCAGTTTGAAACAAGTGGGCTACTTAGCCTACTTTTGCACGGGATCACCCCCAAAAATGCCAGTTTCTGTGAAAGCGTGTCAAGACGTGTCAGTTCAATATATCAATCTGTTTATTGAACACCAATAAAAGCAATTGACATTGCAGTCACTCAAAACGTATTAGTATGCAATCAAAGGTGATACCTTAGACATGCAACAGTGATGGTTTTATTGAAAACTGATGTCTTTGGTATTGCATAGGTATGTCAGAATGAATGTATATATCATCATCATCATCCTCATCATCATCATCATCATCATCATCATCATCATCATCATCATCATCATCATCACATATTCGTTTATTTCAAGAAAAATCAAGTTGACACAGCCGCAACTTCAACAAGCAATAGTGCATTATGCGGAATATAAGACCTATGCATGCGTGAATGTATGAATCCATGAATATATGTGTGTGTGTGTGTGTGTGTGTGTGTGTGTGTGTGCGCGCGCGCGAGACATGTGTGAATGTATGCATGTGTGCCTGCACGTATAACCTACCTACGTATACGTATGAATGTGTGTTGGGGTCGGGATCTCGCTGGGGTTGTCTCGTTTTGGTCCTGGGTGATTTTTACATACCCTGCAATCATCACCGCATGGCAGACGCCACGTGGTTGGTAGCAACTAAAAACGAACAGTCCGGAATTTCCACGTGTTTTTCCTGTAAGCCTTCAGAATTGGACTATAAAGATTCCAGCAGCAAAACATCTGTTGCCAAGAATATCGTGGATGTAGTCTTATCGGGCACTATACTTCGAATATGTAGACTTTGCATCATCGACTCCCAATGAACTCGACATTCTTCGAACAGTTTATCATCTTGAAGCGAGCGTCAGAAGCGCTTATAGTATACCTGCTAACAGCTGTTTTGGGCTTTTCCTGATCCAACGACAGTAAACTTTTACATCAACTGTCTATTTTTATCCATCTAGTTTAACTTGCGGGAATCTTGCTTGCTTGAATGTTTGTTTGCTTGCTTGCTTGATTGCTTGCTTGAGCCACAGCTAAAAGTCAAATCTTGCGACGACTAGTTCGATCACTTACAATCATTCAATCGTCGTGAAACTTGGCAGACAGACTCGCCCTCGCACACACTTCATTCTATCAAAATTTCAGCTCCCCAAAAAAGGCTAGCTTATAGAATCGGGGACTCAACTTTTCGAATCGGGGAATCCCCTTTTCCCACACGCAGCGTTGTGATTGGCCAGCGTTGCCATTGGCTGCAACAGAAACGGGTGCGGTGCTTGATTAAACGGACGCTATGTTGTAAAATGAACGCGGACTATATATTTGTAGAGGTAACTGCTTAATATGACGGATTATAGGATACTAGATGGATATAGTAAAAAACTTTGTTTTTACTATTGGTTCTTTTTATTATCCATCTAGTTTAACTTGCAGGAATCTTGCGATCTTGATTGATTGATTGCTTGCTTGAGCCACAGGCTAAATAGTCAAATCTTGCGACGACTAGTTCGATCACTTACAATCATTCAATCGTCGTGAAACTTGGCATATAGACTCGCCCTCGCACACACTTCATTCTATCAAAATTTCACCTCCCCCAAAAAAGGCTAGCTTATAGAATCGGGGACTCAACTTTTCGAATCGGGGAATCACCTTTTCCCATCGATATCTATATTTAGAACGTTCTAAATATAGATATCGGGCGACGTAATGAACGCGGACTATATATTTGTAGAGGTGACTGCTTCATAAGACGCATTATGGGATACTAGATGGATATAGTAAAAAACTTTGTTTTTACTATTGGCTGTATTTTATTATACAACTGTATTGTATTGTATTGTATCTAAAGATTTATATAGCGCCTCTCTCAGAATAACTATTTAGAAGCGCTCTCAGCACGAAAACCCCGGGGAAAAAAACGTCTTTAAAGAACGAGAGACCAAAGAGGAAAAACTAGTCATTAGTTTAGCCCTTAACTTAATGAGAGGGAAGGTCATTCCAAGTAGAGGGACCAACCACAGCAAATGCTCGGCGTTGAGCCAAGGCAGTGCTAGTCCTAGGAACAAAAAGATCTAGCCAATCAGCAGAGCGCAAGGAACGAGATGAGGTCGCAGATAACGGCTTTCGCATATAGTCGCGAGTGTTTGACTTGCATCATTAAAAGGCTACTTATTTACTTATATATCTATGTAATGTATGTATATGCGTGTATATACTGTATCTATCTACAAATGTATGTTGCTATTTTGTGTAACGCCGTTGAAGAAACTCGAGAGGGCGCTAAACATGGCTTCCTTATAGATTAAAAAATATGCGATTTGAAGATTTAATGCAAGTTGAAAAAGTTTCTTGGACTGTCTGTTAAAGAAGCCGATATAGCCTACTTTCCTAGTATAGCCTACTTGTTTTGCAGAGGGACAGACGAAAACATAAAAACACTTCATGTCCGCACCAGCTCTTCTGGTCGGGTATACACTGGTTTAAACGTACGCGAAAACTGTCACTTTATGCGACAATTCCTGTTCGAATACCGATCGCGGCAATATTTCATAGATCTGAATCTCGGATTAGGACAGTCCACGCTCCCAGGGACCTTAACTCATGTCTCGCTCATTCAAACGACAGCAATGATGAAGTATCTTCTGCGAAAAAAATGAGCAGAGCAGAGGCCGTAAATTCACCGTAGAAAAGCGCGTACTAGGAGATCCCCACTGGGGTCGAATGTTTCCACTCTCCAGACGTTATTTTGAAACGAGCATTCGCGATTAACTGTTTAGCGTTGCCCTTTATATCCCTTGACGATGCTGTGTGTCGTTTGGGAAGAAATATTCGATCGTGACTCGCTGATCTAATTTCGCAACAGCGTCGCTAGTTTCGTTACCATGGAGATGGTAATGAAGGTGAAGAGGTCACGCATGCGCACGGAATCGTCTGTGTTCCCCCCCCACGTCTGGGATATTAATTAGTCTGCTGAACACATCATGAGCTTAGCCGAGCTATGTTGACGTAACGACCAGGCAATAATTGTGGGTTGGTATCTTGCAGAAAGCCGCCTGCCTCGGCGCTTGCGCTTTCCTGCATCGCGCTCTCGTTTATCTAGTCAATTTGAGAACCGATTTAGCAACCTCGTGCACCAGATATCTGAAGTTTATTGCTCTGGTAAACAAGTTCGAAGCTTTGGAATTGCCTGGTCCAAAGCTTTGAAGTTTTAGAACTCGCTGCCCAATTCATTTCGTGTTTTCAATTATTTGATGCTATTCAGATAAAACCAAAGACTTGTCTCTTTCAACTTAAACGTTTACATACCTACCATAGCCTGGATTTCGGTATCCAAGACAGACCACATGGTTCAAAAGTGAGATCAAGACCTATAGCCTTAAGACCTAGACACAGTATTCAAGACCCAGGCCATAAATGTTACGGAATTCACGGCAACATAGAGTTATTTAAATCGCAAAGAAGGCAGCGGTTGATACAAAAATGAAATGTAAAATACAAAGGAAAAGCGTTCAAACTGGATTTTGGTACATTTTGCAAATACTAAATCACACAAGGTTCTACCTCTGAGTCTTGTACTTGGCGGCAAAAGACCTTCCCATAATAGAAGAGAGCACCACATTCCTGATCTTGTCCATCTGTTAACGCTACGTTGAGAAACTGCATCCATACAACTACTAGAGCGCCATCGGTCATGGTTAATTGATCTCAGAGTTGCCGCGTTGCTTCCGTTATGAAGATCAAGCTCAATACCACGTGCAGTCAATACCGAAGGCATTGCACAAAGGTCAAGACCAAAGGCACTAGATAAAGAACGAAACCGGCACATTTCATCATCATCATGCCAGCCATTTCACGGCGATGGGTACGAATAAATTATCTCCATCGTCGTCCGTCATGTGTCAAGTCCACTGCTCCCTTAGTGTTAGTCCGAGTGATGTTATATCTTCATTTACATTATCTATGCAATTATTTCAACACAGAAGCGATGGAACCTACAACCGGTTATATACCTATAGGGCCTATCTTCATTTCTTCTTTTCTCTCTTCCGTAAGGCATGTGCCGACGATGATATCTTTACAAGATGGCTCCATTTCTTTCACGTCTCTGATGGTATCAAGGGCCGTTCTCATGTCCATGTCTTTTTCTGCAATATCTTGTCTCACGTTTTCCATACATTTCTTTATTTGTGTTCCTCGACTCCGTGTTCCCTCCAAAGCGTTTCTAAATCTCTACATGCAGTGTCTAAATCTCTACAGTTTTCGTAGAGACCTCATTGTATTCCTTTAATACCATTTAATCACAGAAGAACAAAATTATCCCGAAAAGCCACATTGCCAGTATTTTTAGATTTGATGTTGTGTTTCAGTAGAAACTGAATATATAAACTGCTCAAAACTGACCGCGATAATACGACTGGATTGCTACTCAATCGCCCACGAGAGCGAATGTTGAACAGTAGGCCTATCGATACGACTACTAGTCTTAGAGCACCATCTGTCATGGTTGATTGTGTCTCCAAATGCTAAATGTGATCCCGACTCAAGCGATATGCATGTAGCCAGATAAGCTACAGATAAGGGTGGGATTTAGGCTAATGGTAACACTCTGACACGGAAAGCAGAAGATCAGCACGGACTCGGGATCGCCTCCTGCTACCCTCCGAAAGGTCGACTCAGCCTTTCATTTGCAAGATGGCTTTAGTAAAATGAGTAGTAGGACGTGATCGGCGCGTTTTATGGCATGGCTACCAAACAGTTGAATTCGACTTCTGTAATAACTAGTGATCATAAATTCATACTATGAATTGTAATCATACTGCGGTGTGTCTGCAGTTTGAAATAATAAACGAAGATATTATTATTTTGGCATCTGCAGATGTTGACTCAAACTCATCAAACAAGGCAATTACACTGTTTGTTATAATTAAAATTATTATTATCACCATCAATGTTACACAATTGTTAAGAGCCACTGTATACTTCAGGATATCCTCTTTTAGCCTCATTCGGGAGTTGTAAATCCTGAAACCGGAAGACGAGAAAATCTCCGAAAGAGATAAAGCTTGTCGTTTCCTGTTAATGACGTTTCTGTTTTATGACGTATTCTGTTTATGGCATTTTCTGTTTTATGACGTTTTCTGTTTATGACGTTTTCTGTTTGTGACGTTTTCAGTTTATGATGCCATCTGTTTATGCCGTTTTCTCTTTATGACGTCGTATTGCAACCATCCACTTGTTTGTTATCTGTGTATTTTTCTCATGATAATCTACCGAAACAAAATTAGACCACTGAAAAATACTGATTTTCCGGTGGTATATTTCGAGAGTCATGAAACTGATAAATGCGAGCTAGTCGCACAGATCAAACGATCCTATCAAAGCAGCAGAGCTTGATAACACCGTTGTAAGTTATCCAGAAGTATCCGCTTTGTGTTCGTAATCGCACACTCCAAGTTTCTAAAGAGCTACTCTAAAGCTGAAAGCGTTAAAGCAGCTTATTCACGAGTGCTGCGTCATGCTAGAGGTTTTTTTTAATAGAAACTAAATTAAAAAAACAATTTGAGTACCGATTGGTGCACTTTTACACACAACAGGAAGCAACCATTGTAGACTTTGTATAGTTTGCACTTTGCACCCAATACTCTGCCCGATATGTAGCAACCGGCAACTGAGCCAGAGATGTGTCATTGTATCAGCAGCAGTCTAGTTAATATTCTAGATATCTGTGGTATTCCAATTTCTGACCTGATTCGGTTCGTCGTGTAATTTGAAACGATCACAGACAAAGGCAGCGAGCAAATGGATTCAAATCGACTGAGTGCTAAAACTGCGATGTATTGCGATGTGTTGACATACACTGCATTGCGATGTATTCAATGCATTGAATTTTGTATAGCGCTTCATTTTGATGTTGGCCCATACTCTAATTGTATCGATACCTATTGTAATGGATGAATATGGATATATATAACCATTAACCATAACCATAACCATCATTTTATTGTAGCCAAACAGGTATTTCACAGATGATATTACATACAAGTATTTCAAGTGGTTACAATAGGGGGACTGCAGAAGGGACCTTGGTCCCACTAAGTAGGGCCCCCTACTTACCAGTTTCAGTATTGGATGGCGATTAGTTAAACAATAACAGTTGCATGTTATCTGCAGTTTTACAATTCGACATTATGTAAATATTTGCAACATAGGCAGCATATATTATATATACAATGTAGTCGAGCCCATTGTTCTACGGGTCTGTGAGAGTCGCTCGTAAGTGCATCGGTACCGAATTCTATTGCTTGAAAACGGAGACATTAACGTGTATATGAATGATGTGCGCAAACAATTTGTCCTTGGAGTCCGTTCAAAATGCTCGAACCAACAATCGTTGGACTAGAGACTATTAGCATACACAGATGCATACACAGATGCATACGTCTGTTCATGTTTACATAAAATTGTACAAATATAGGCACTTGCATACTCCTATTCCTGCTCTACATTAACGACTTGGCCAATGTACCCCCAACAATGTTTTCCATATTATTTGCTGACGGAATACCAACTTGTTTTATTCCAATGGCTCCCGGCAGACATTGATTCCAACGGTCACTCAGTGTATCTGTTTGGTTCTATGCAAATAGACTCACGCTCAATTTAGAAACAAAATCATTTTATATTTTTTAAATCCCGCAGGAAAGTAAACCTCAGTGGAAGTCTATGTTTATGCATGATGTTCTCAGCACACAAGTTGAGTCAACGAAATGTCTACTTATGCATATAAATCAGCACATGACCTGAAATCGAATTGCAGCTAAACTCGCTAAGAAATATCGCCAAAGGTAATTAGAATAAATCTAGGCCCTATATTATGCCCTCGTTTGTCCAACCTCACTTCAGCCTACTGCAACATGATTTGGGCATCGGCGCACGAATCAATGTTGCGTAAACTAGTAGTCCTACGGAACAGGGCTATTCGCATAATTGGATTTATTCGAAAATGGGAACACACTGGTCCATCCTTTAGGCTCTTGAGAATAGACCAGATTAAAAAGTCTCCAAATTGATGAGTTCTTCTTTCGTCTTGAGCATGGCCTCCACCGGGAGTCCACCCTCCAGTATTTTTTTGGGATTTCTTCTCGCACGCCTCCGACATTCATACGCACTTCGCTAGGAATTCAACAGCATATCGCCCTGTCAAAGCCCATTCTAACTTTCGACGTTTTACCATTAAATCATACGGCACCGTAGTATGGAACAAAATTCCAAAAGAAATCTGTTTCTCCAGTATTCTGCGGTTTTTTAAAAAGAGACTATATATACGTGCGTTTCATCTTTCATCAACCAGCTAATGTCACTGGAATGTGCATATATATATGACCGCGTATTTAAGGTTCTAGTTAAGTTTGTAGTTAAGACCGTTTCGTCACTTGTTCTGGACAATTTGATCTTCGCTGCGCTCAGTCACCAATTGGCTTAGTCTAATGTTTTTTGATTGGCTATTTTGGTAATTCTTATCGGGGAATATAAAGCTATCTGAGTGACCCTCGCTAGCGGGATCTACACCTCTTTTTTGGTTCTCCCTTTGTCGCCAAGGTATTATAGTATTTCAAATTTTCTGACATTTTTTTTAATAATTCCGTTGCAATAGAAACTTGGTTGATTGATACATGCATACATAAATACGTGATTCTCGCATGCATGCATGCATGCATGCATGCATGCATACATACATGAACACAAACATAAATACATACATACATCCTTGCAAGCATGCCTGCATATATATACACATACATACATACATGCATTCTTGCATGAATGAATGCATACATACATACATATATGAATACATACATACAAACATACAATACATGCATGCTTGCATGCATGCATGCACACATACATATATACATAAATGCATATACATACATACAACGTATCCATACCTACATACATACATCCATACATAAAGACATACATAAATACATGCACACATACATATATACATAAATGCATATACATACATACAACGTATCCATACCTACATACATACATCCATACATAAAGACATACATAAATACATGCACACATACATATATACATAAATGCATACATACATACAAACATACAGTACATACAACGTAAATACATCTATATCTACATACATACATACATCCATACATACATAAATACATGCATGCAACATACATACATGACTAAAACATACATACATACATACTTACACACATACATACATATATGCACTCGTATACAAAGATGAAGCCTCACCCATGCACACATGAACGCATTCATACGTAAACACATAGACGTATAAATAGACACAGCAACTTAACATAGACCGAAGAAGCACCGACCGAACTCTGAATTGCGAAATAGAACGGGCAATGGCCACTGCGGCACTGCAACTGTGTCTGCTTGAAGTCACACGTCGTCATGGAAACGGTTGCCCCGGAGAAATCATGTGTACACTGCGAGACAGATTGCTTCAACCTTTGTCATCGGAGTTCGAAGCCCCCTTGGCGTCGTTTGAAATTAAACAGTTTCATTATCGCCTACACGCAACCGAACTATATTAGAAAAAGTTCCCAGCTGTTGTCATGCTGTTGTCATGCTGTTGGCATGCTGTTGTCATGCTGTTGTCATGCTGTTGTCATGTTGTTGTCATGCTGTTGTCATGTTGTTGTCATGTTGTCATGCTGTTGTCATGCTGCTGTCATGCTATTGTCATACTGTTGTCATGCTGTTGTCATGCTGTTGTTCATGCTGTTGTCATGCTGTTGTTATATTGTTGTCGATGTTTTCTTGTTGTCTTCTGCGGTTGTCAGCCAAACGTTAAAGACGGACAATGACAACAGTTGTTATAACAATAATAATAATAATAATATCTTTCCTTTAATAAGCGCCTGACAAACGCACTGCGCTGTACATTTACATGTTATGCAATTTAAATCTTAACTACTAACAGAACAGACCGCTTGCAATACAACGGCGCTAATAGCAGCCTACAAAGCATATCCGCCCAACGGGGGCTCGAACTCGGTACCTCTCGGTCTGTGTGCCAGATGTTATCCAATGCGCCACGGGCCCCCCCCAAATGAGATCTGACTTATTCATGCAAGCCCCATACTTGTGAATATTGCTATAGACAATAGTTAATTGCATTGAATAAACATAATCAAACATAGGAACACATATACGCACACATACATACATAGACACACATACATACAGTGTCATACACACTACACAGACATAGTATATACATACAGATCTTGTGGCTTCCCTGCAGTTCCAGGGTAGTTGAGGCCGACCGAGCACTGTACGTTTTTTATCCATTCTATTGCATATATCTAGATATATACTATAGTCTCTGCAGTTCAAATAGGCGTTGTCATGCATATCGAAGACGGTTAACGTCTCCCATCTCCTTCATCGAGGCATCGAACTGACACAAGCGGAGCACAGGACACTGAGGACAGTGCATGCGGAGTTTTCCTAGTATACGTAAATGTCGGCAGAACAGAATCCATGCATTATTCAATTTGCTTAAGTAGAAAAGGTCGTCGAGTGTTCCTGGCTTTGATGTCGATGATATGATCGGCGAATGTTTCTTTGCATTAAACTGACTCCTTTATAATGAGACGAAAGCTTTCATGTCGTCCGTTCTGACGATGTCAAAAAAGACCTTCATAGTTTCAGTATACACACGAAGACACGCTCATTGTGTGTGTGTGTGTGTGACTGTGTGTGTGTGTGTGTGTGACTGTGTGTGTGTGTGTGTGTGTGTGTGTGTGTGTGTGTGTGTGTGTGTGCGTGTGCGTGTGCGTGTGCGTGTGCGTGTGCGTGTGTGTGTGTGTGTGTGTGTGTGTGTGTGTGTGTGTGTGTATGAGCACTTGCTATAGCGCCCCTTCAAGAGATTTCTACTCAGAGGCGCTCCCGACTACAGCGCGGACACTGAATCGGAGTTTCACGCCGAAGCGCATGAGCAATTGCGAGTGAAGGACTTGCCCAGGGTCCCTACGCGGCGGCTTGAGGTGGATTCGAACGCTCAACCCTCCGGCTGCAAGGCACCGAACATACCCCTACACCATCGCGCCCCACTATATGTGCACACACATCATATGCGTATATCGTATTATCGTATCGTATTTAAGCATTTGCAAAGCGCCTCTCGTAGGGTGAACCGTTCAGAAGCGCTCCCAGTGTGCTAAGCCCCGCGAAAATAAACAGGTTTTGAGAAAAGCAAAGGAAGAAGAGAGTATATATATGTATATAAGTATGTATATGCGTCATCATCATTATCAGTTCCTGACGCCAACCATTTGACGGCGATGGGTACGGATGAATGATCTCCATTGTGGCATTGTCCTCGGTCATTTGTCAAGTCCGTTGCTCCCCTTATTGTTAGTCCAAGTGATGCTATGTCATCATCTGTATTATCTATCCAGGGTAGTCTTGATCTGCGTTTGTTTCTACCTTATATATTTTATACACACATAAAATGTGCAAATATTATGTAAATATAAATATATAATAATGAAGTGCAAAGCTACTTATGCGTAGTCAACCTAACAGCTATAGACGTTGTTGATATACAATTATTCATATATGTATGTTATGCATATATATATATATATATATATATATATATATATATATATATATATATATATATATATATATATATATATATATATACTATGACCAGTACAGTTATTGTTTGCATCATCAGGACAATCGAAGGCAGAGAATGTGGTGAAAACTTGAATTCCGAATAATATTTTCTTTTAATCGAGTATAAGAAAATTAATGGGAAAGTGTTTAAAGTTTCATCAATGCACTGAGCAGATTGAATTTTACTTTTTTGGCGAAAGTAGGCCTACGTCGTTTTAACCTTAAGCTATAATATTTCCATTTGTACTTTTCTGAAAATATTGCTATTCATAATTATTACTCTGATCATACTTATCAAATATAATAACAATGATGACAATTTTATGGCGCTATATAACACAGCCATGCCGCGTTAGAAGGGCATTATCATAATGATTGATTGCCTTGATTTGGTATTCATGAAGAAACATGATGATGCCATTGCTCAACTACATTGTAAGTTTTATTACTTGTGTTTATTGAGTGCAACGAGCTTATGATCTGCTGTGGAATATAATTAATGCTCTATGTTTTTTCAGACTTTAGGTTTTTTGGACTTTAATTAATGCTCTCTGTTTTTCTAATTTTTTCCTTTTCTAATTTTTCATTTGGCTGCTGTTTCTGCCTTATGGGTATGATAAACATGTTTTCATATATATATATATATATATATATATATATATATATATAGTTTTTGTACGAACACAAGTCATATAATATCTCTTCTTCTTCTTTGGTTCTCTGACCCTTTAGGCAGGTTCATACTTCAATGTTGTCATTCTTCTCGTTGTCCAGCCCTCTCCATTAGCATGCTGTAACCCTCCTTCATCATCCAGTCTATTATAGATATATGAATATATATATTTCTTTTTTTCGTGTCTACATTATATATATACTATCAATTTTTACCCGGCGTTCGCCCGGGTTTTCCCCAGGCGTAATTTTTAACGGCTGCAAATAAAGGCTACTTACTTACTATATTTGCTGATGGGCTTCAAATATTTAAAAAAATGTCCATAATTATATCTGAATGGAAACGATATTTAGAGGTGAACATAGTTGCTTTGCCCGTGTACTGCACGGGTTATCTCTACCTTATAATTATAGGCAATATTATTATTTTGTTCCCCGTTCTTTACGGTTTATCTCTACCTGAAATAGGCGTATTATTTTGTTCCCCGTACTACACGGGTTATTTCTAAATTATAATAGGCGTATTATTTGCCGTTGGCCAGCGTGACGTAAGATTGCATATTTAGCCGCGTGACGTAATTTAAGATTGCATATTAATTTTAGTGACGTGAACAAATGGGCATGCTTATAATGTCCATAAATCGGAATTGAAAGCAAATTATGAGCTGAAAGTAATTGGGATGAGATAGAAATTGGAATAGCTAAAGTAAGTTTCGAGTTGCTTTGACCTAGAAAATCGGCAATGGCCGTGGTTGCAAAAAATGTGAGCTTAGTGTAATTAGGTCACCAAATCTGTAAATGGTTGCGCTGACCTAGAAATTCGCCCGTGGCGACTTCTGATTGGTTGCTAGATGCTCCGTGTGACGTAAGATTGCATATTAAGCATGCGTGACGTGAACAAATGGCCTTACTATGGGCGGTATTGAAATAAGCTCGCTGAAAAGTTAAATTTAAAATGGCCATATATCGGCGTTTAAATAAAATTGCGAACTGAAAATAGTCGCGTTGACCTAGACGTTGCGTAATAATGCTTTGTAAATTTTTTCAACTCGCTAAACCGTTCCGTTTCGGAGCCTTTAGCCGGACAGCGATGCATTGCAAACATACATACATACGGAAGGACAAACTTTAAGAATTATAGTATAAGATTATATATACAGAAACACCTTGTTTATGTTCTTGAAGTTTATAGAAAGGACTATTCAGTTACTATATATATATATATATATATATATATATATATATATATATATATATATACATATAATATATATATTAAGTTCACGTGTTCAGTATATATGGACAATATATGCACATGTCTATCTGTGCAATATATATAATGATGTTAATTATCTACCATATTTATATATTGTATTTTAACGGAACATGTATAGAGTGCTCCATACAAATGATGCCAATTCAATACATTATAGGGACAGATTTGGTCGATGACATAGCAAAGACAAACACACACACACACACACACACTTCCACATGCACACACATGTATTTATTCTTTTATGATTTCATCATAAATATATATGCGTGAATGTATCGTATCGTATCGTATCTGAGAATTTGTAAAGCGCCTCTTACAGTACTAGCTATTCAGAGGCGCTCTCAGCGTGACAGCCCGAAGAAATAAAAAAGTCTTCAAGCAACGAAGGGATGAGAGTGTGACCCCCCGACTAAAATCTTACTACGGATTGAGGATGGAAGGTCATTCCACATAGAAGGACCCACGATGGCGAAGGCCGTGGCAGTCCTTGCCCTGAGAACTATGAGATCAAGTCGATCCGCAGACCGGAGAGGGCGGGAAGAGACAGCAGAATTAAGAATTAATTAACAATTAAGAATTGTGTGCGCATAAAGTCGCAAAGATATTTAGCAGCTAGACCCTGTTGAGTGCTTAAGACTTAGAGCAATATACCTTGTATTGGATATCGAGAGGCAACGGGAAGCCAGTTTAGGACATCAGTCATGTAGGTAGAGATGTGAGAGTAGCGAGGGAGACGGGCGATGAGCCTGGCTGCCGAGTTCATAACCGACTGAAGGGAGGATAGCTTACCTTGGGAAGCCCAGCGAATAAGCGAATTGCAGTAGTCAATGCGACAGCAGATGAAAGCATGGACTATGTTTGTAAAGATAGAGGAGGGTTCCAGCATGCTAATGGAGAGGGCTCGACAACGAGAAGAATGGTTGTACAGGTAACAACCTGAAACCCCTCGGTGGTAAGCGTCCGAAAATCGTCCAAAACACTCGTATATGCTGTTGTATACCAACAGCGACGAAAGTGAGAAGTCTCTCCACGGACGCATACTAGGCAATTTTGAAAATCGAATAACAAAATTAGTCGAGCAAAAAACGATCTCGACCGCCCAAATGGTCAAAAGTAACGTGAAGATAAAAAAAAACATGCGGCCATCTTGACCGTTTGCCGGTGTCTCGAGATATTCTATCCCCCCCCCTAATTAAAGCATGTATACCCCGGATGGAATAAACCGGTTTAGAGTATCCGGGGGATAAACCATTCTATATATCCACCATCGTCATACGCGTCACGATAGCCAAGACGAAAAAAATCCAGTCAAAATCACCAAACACGAAGTAAATTAATATCAGGTCGACGTACAAACTAAAGATACACTTACAATATTTTATGTGTACAATAAATCCAAACAGTACGATTGAATACACTTAGAAACCGCCAAAAATGCAAACTAAACCGAATGCTCCATTTCGCTAAGGGGGATACTCATGTATGGGGGATACTCTATTTCGTGACACCGGCGGCCACCTTTACAGAGGGATGCCCAGAAGCTGCGTCTTCTGCCATCGGCGAGGGACTGCTTGATGGTGCCCGGGTCCGTGTGTTGAGAGTTCTTCCTTTGTCGTCGCTTCCCTTTTTCGACGCTACGTCGTTCAGCAGTAATGGTGTCTACTGTTTGCTGCGGTTGGAAACGCATCGAGTCTGTGGACGCTCGACTGTGTTGACACTTCTTGTTATCTGAGCACTATTGATTGGTTTTTTCCTTTATTGCAGTACTTTGTGAGGCACCTAAAAGGGTCTATATTAAGTGTCTAGGTACATAATACATGTTTCGTTCATACACTCAAACAGGGACAGGATACTAAATGGAAGTTCGAACAAGAAGGTGTCTAATAGAGACTGCTAATAGGAAGAAACTGATACTCGTGTATAGGAAGAATGGTAAGAAAAAACGAAAGGAAAGAGGAGGAGGAGGAGGAAGAGGGAGAAGAGAAAGAGACGGAAAAAGAAAAAGAACAAGATGAGATTTCAGAAAGAGTAGGATGACTAAATGGAGAAGGAGGAGGGGAGGAAGAAGTAGGAGGAGGGAAAGGAGGAGGAGGAGAAGGAAGAAGAAGAGAAGAAGCGTCGGGAGAGGAAGGTGATGATGAGGAAGATGAAGAAAAGAGAAAGAAGATGAATAGGAAGAGGAGAAAGAAGAAGAAGATAATGATGAAGAAGACAAAGAAGAGAAATAGGAAGTGAAGGGAAGGAAGAGAAACAGGAAGAGGAACAGAAAGGGGAAGACGAAGAAGAAGGAGAAGAAGAAGAAGAAAAGTTAGAGAAGGAGGAGGAGGAAGAGGAGGAAGAGGAGAAAGAAGAAGAGGACGAGAAAGAAGAGGTGGAAAAAGAAGAGGAAGAAGAGGAGGAGGAGGAGAAAGAAGAAGAGGAAGAAAAAGAAAGAGGTAGAAACAGAAGAGGAGGAAGAAGAGGAGGAAGAAGAAGAGGAGGAAGAAGAAGCCCGAAGGAAGAAGAAGAAGAGGAGGAAGAAGAGGAGGAAGAAGCAAACCACGAACACTAGAAATGAGGCCATGCATTTGACGATGGATGATAGCAGCAGAAGGGGCGCGGCTGTCATACAATCAATACTCCAATCGATGTAGTCACGATTCCTCACAATCGCCATCCATCACAGCGAACGCACAGGAATTGAAACCATCGCAAACTATATTCATATCAATAATATATACACGTGTAGGCCTACATTTTACAGATTATCTCATACATAATTATATCATTATGGACAACGAAATACAGATATACGTGCACATATATAAAGTTATAAACATATAATTATTTTTATGCCCCGAGGTAGCCTACACAGGATCCTTCAGGGACTGAAACATTATAATTAAGAATAGTAGAAAAACGTCTGGCATATTATTATTATTATTATTATTATTATTATTATTATTATTATTATTATTATTATTGTTATTGTTATTGTTATTATTGTTATTGTTATTGGTATTGTTATTGTTTTTGCTATTGTTAGTCTTATTGCTATTGTTATTGTTATTATTATTATTATTATTATTATTATTATTATTATTTTTTTTTTTTTTTTTTTTTTTTATGCCCCGAGGTATACAGGATCCCTCAGGGACTTAGAGATTACTATAGCTGATGTGATTTGTCTGGAGATGACCCTACTCGTCGGTGTCCTGGTTGGCGAAAGTGCCTCGGAACGCGATTGCGTTATAGCGTTGTATTGTTAAGGAGACACGCTGGTAAAGAAATGACGTTTCACGTGGGTCCCCTGTGACCGCACTGAGTTTTTTACCTAGGTCAGAGAGAAAGGTCTGGCCTTCGTGGTTTATTGGACCCATGGTCTCGAAAGCCAGAGGGATGAAGAAGTGCGTAGCAGATAGCGGTTGATATTTCTCATGTTTCCGAACTGCTGCTCTTTCGGCCGCCGCTCCAACCGTCCGGGAAGTGTCCGACAAATAAGAAGCGGCCATGGTGTCAGTCACGGTCGCATCCCAGACCAGGCATCGGCCCACCCGCCACGGGACCAGTGTAAGACCATCGGGTCTTCCGCCGTCAGATCTCATCAAACCTGCTGGTTCCTTAGTTGACGGAAAGCCCGCACGGATCAAGCCTCGATGGACCAAGTCATTCAAGGCTGCGTGTCTAGGGAGTCTGCCTGGACCCAGAACACAAGAGAGCCCGTGTAGGCCATCATCGGCCACTGGGGCGCCGCATGGGCATTTGTGTGGTTCGCCCAGGGCGATCCCCAGCCGAAGTCCGACCGCCACCCTGATTGCCTCATCATCCAACCTAAGTCCGCAATTGGCGATGGGCAAAGCCAGCAACCAGTCGCCGGCGTGTGGGGCCGCAGTCGCCCCAAGGCGTGCCCTGTGACCCGGGTCAGAAAGTCTTTCTTGAAGGTCAGATACAACTCTGTCGAGCATAGGCCTGTCCCAGGCCGACTGTCTATGGGCAACGCCAATTTCCGGGCATTGCACCGGGCCGATTTCCAGCCATCGGGCATTATTATTATTATTATTATTATTATTATTATTATTATTATTATTATTATTATTATTATAATTATTATTATTATTATTTTTTTTATTAGGTATCAAGGATCCCTCAGGATTTATGAAAAATTGCTATTTTATTATTATTATTATTATTATTATTATTATTATTATTATTATTATTATTATTATTATTATTATTATTATTATTATTATTATTATTATTATTGCGAACATTTTTAACGCGGGCAAGGTCTCACCAAAATGCGAATCTGTGATACTCTTCTTCCCATCTCCTTCTTACCTTAGGCTTACGTAATGAGTGTACGAGAGAGTCGCAATTTAATGATTTACGTAATGGGAACGTTACGGTTGATCACCTGCAGAGGAGTCCTGCAGTGCAAATGAAGGCCTCACTAGCACACACGATATTTATTAAGGCATATACAAATCGATAAAACAGAACATTCCCGTAGAGAAATTTTTGACGTGAAAATAGTAGAATACAGCAACCGAGGATGACAAAAGCCTTACTTAAATCATGCATTGTGCTTTCCTACAAAAACAAATAAAGCAGTATTTTTTTATGAAACATAGGAATGGGTTCAAACAAATTTGTAAAGCAGCCGAACGAGCGTATAATGCTGGCTAAATTATAAAATGTAAAAATAACGTAAGAAAAACCTGGACTGTAATGGCTACTTCCTAACCATAGACTCCTTTCTCATTGATGTCAGGTGCAATATATGCAAATAAATGCAAACGAGTTGAATAAATACTGCACTGAAATATGACCACAGCTATAGCTGCTGGCATTCGTGACAAAAAATCTTCAGTTAAAGACTTTTTAATTAAACTACCTAACTCATCCATGGGCGTTAATCTAACTTTTTGAGAAAGGAGTCCTTTAGAAGGCATTGATATCTCGAAAGAATTGATAGCATCCCCGGCAGTGGTGTTGATTAAATTGTGTTGCAAAATTTGTTATAGAAGCTGTCTCCGTGCCTTTGGCCACAATCATAAATTGTTCCATTAATACTGGAATCGATCCAGATGGACTAAAGATTGCCATAGTAATTCCACTGTAAATCTGGCGAAAGGAACTAAATTATTAATTATAGACCTATCTCAAAATTACCGTATTTCTCAAAATATTTCGAAAAGATTATATATATAGGCTTATGAATTATTTTTCATCAAGGTTCTTTTGTGGCATCATGTCAACATGGGTTTCGTCCGCGACTTCTAAAGTTTTCTGGATATGCAAACTAAAATAGCTGAAGCTATAAATAACATATCTTTATCAAATGCCATGTTTTTTTACCTATCTAAAGCTTTCGATACCGTTGACCATATGATCTTAATTAGTAAATCCCGCAGAGGTCAATATTTGGCCCACTGTTTTCCCCACTATAATATGTATACGTTTGAGCATCTTTGCAACACTGCCGACTCACGCCTCTTCTCTGCGGTCCTAGGAAACCCGGGGCATGTACTCCATGGACTACTCCCCCAAAAAGCCGCTCCCCTACACCCTGCGCCCGAGATTACATGACCGTTTTATTCCACAAGCTGACAATCTTTCACGCAGATCGTTTATAATAAGAATGTTATACTCTGTATAAATGTATGTACACCAAAGTGCGGATATGCAATTGGTTGAATAAAGAATATACTTACTTACTTACTTACTTATATCAAATGCTTCGAACATACTCTATTTTATCATTTTATTGAATGACACACTATATTTGATTCTGAATAAGATATTACTGCTCTAAAACGGCGAGTAAATAGATAATTAGAAAAAGTGTCTGACTTTTTTTCTTGCAAATAAATTGTCAGTAAGGCAATTTGTGGAAAAAATTTATAATTGTGGTGAAAGGGCCAGTTGTGTGGAACTCACTGCTTCATGCTCTTACTCAACTACTCATCTTGCACCAGTTTCAGCCACATCTAAAACTATACTGACATGCAGTGAGCCAGTGACATTGAAATAATGACTGTCATTGTATAATGGGCTTGAATACAAACAATCTATTAAAAAATACGTTGTATTAAAGAAGTAACCATTGATGAACCACTTGTAAAACATTACTTTGTATTCGGACGATCCATATCATAGACCATATTATGGTTCCTTTCGAGTTCTCCCTTTGACATCTATTTATGCGAATTTGATTGTCTGTAAAATTTGTACGCTTCTTTGTGATCAACAAAAGTTCCTCCTGCTGCTGTGCTGCTGCTGTTACTACTAGTACTGCCACTACTACAACTACTTATGCTCTGTGTGTCTGTCTGTCTTGTCTGTCTCTGTCTGTCTGTCTGTCTGTCTGTCTGTCTCTGTCTGTCTCTGTCTCTCTCTCTGTCTCTCTGTCTCTGTCTCCGTCTCCGTCTCTGTCTGTCTGTCTGTCTGTCTGTCTGTCTGTCTGTCTGTCTCTCTCTCTCTCTCTCTCTCTCTCTCTCTCTCTCTCTCTCTCTCTCTCTCTCTCTCTCCTCATTCCCTTCATGTTTTTACTCGTCCTCTGTGGATGTGACGTAAGAATGGTTTTGAGGCTTGGCTGTGGGACTGCTGGAGCTGAAAATATTTGCCACGTGCGACGGAAATTTTTAGGCAGAGGGATAGAAAGAGAGACGAACGACAATAGCCTATTATAGATAGCAAAGCAACAACCACTTACATCGAAGACTCGTTATAAAACGTATCGTCATAACACCAATTCTCATGTAACGTGGTCGAGTTATGGACTTCAAATTTAAACCAGTTTTTAGGAAAGGATCCTTTGTTATTAAGCGGTCTCGTTATGAAGAGATTTTTGATATGACTCCCAAAGACAACGACATAACGAACCTGTGGTGTATATGCACATATTCACTTGAACAATGTTCCACATATATGCCTATAGGCCTATAATAATGCCATATAATATACATGTATGGCATGCAGTCGTGTATAAATTGTGTACACGTACATATAAAGGGTATGTACATATCTATATAATATTATGGCAAGCGTATACATATATGCGTTGTATATCCATGTATATATATACATATATATATATATATTATGTATGTATGTATATATACATAGGGCATATTGCGTTCACCTATGATCTAAATCGGCCAATCTATGTATGCACTTATGCGTAATATCTTTAATCAAACAGATATCGCCCGAATTTTCAATTTCACACGACGTGACCCACGTCAGAGTTAATTAAATTGAAATTCATGGGTTCCATCAAATCATCCTCCCACCGATTACATCCATCCATCATCTCACCCATCCATTCATTCATTGACCAATCCATCTACCAACCCATCTACCCATCAACCCACCCATACATCTACTCATCCATCCATCCATCCATCAATAGGTTCATTAACCCATTCATCCATCCATTCGTCCATCCAACCACCCATCCATCCACCCACCCACCCATCCATCCACCCATCCATCCATCCATCCATATATCCATCCATCCATCCATCCATCCATCCATCCATCCACACATTCATCCATCCATCCACCCATCCGTCCGTCCATCCATCCATCAACCCATCCATCCATTCATCCATCCTTCCATCCATCGACCCATCCATCCATTGACCCATCCATCCTTCCACCCACCCACCCACCCACCCACCCACCATTCCAACCATACATCTACCCACCCTTGCACCCATCCATCCATTCATTTCTGCTAATATATGGACACTGATTTGAATAGAAGTCATTGACTCTTCCACCATAATCGCGTTTTCCGTGTGGAATTACTGTCCATCAGTCCAGACAGTCGTCAACCATTTCTGGTCCTCAGCCAAAAGTCCGATGGCAAGCATCCCTTTCGGAAGCCCTCCGCTTCCGAGATCTCTGGCAATAGATGACTGGTCTCCTTATCTCGACCGAGTCAGAGGCCAAGGATACTACATCTTCCGCGACAGGTTGGGTCAAGCAAACAGACGTACACGGTCGTACAGGGAGACAAAGAGACGGATATACATGCAGGAAGAAGGCAGGAAAGATATTTAGACAGATATACAGACGAACGTGCAAAGAAACGAACACATGCACAGATAGGCAGACGAACAGACGGATACACAGACAGATCGTTAACGGACAGATATATACAAACAGATGTTCAGACAGATAGACGGATACACAGACGAACGAACGGATAGGCAGATAGACAGGCGGATAAATAGCAGACAGATAAACAGATATATATCGCCTCTAAGTAGATATCTTGAAGGGGCGTTATATCAAATTAAGATTGAATGAATGATTGATTGTGTGGTTGGGTGGTTGATTGATTGATTGATTGATTGATTGATTGATTGATTGATTGATTGATTGATTGATTGATTGATTGATTGATTGATTGATTGATTGATTGATTGATTGATTGATTGATTGATTGATTGATTGATTGATTGATTGATTGATTGATTGATTGATTGATTGATTGATTGATTGATTGATTGATTGATTGATTGATTGATTGATTGATTGATTGATTGATTGATTGATTGATTGATTGATTGATTGATTGGTTGATTGATTGATTGATTGATTGATTGATTGATTGATTGATTGATTGATTGATTGATTGATTGATTGATATTAGAAGTACATTCAGTTAGAACGATACGCAGATAGACAGACAGACGGAGAGAGAGAGAGACTGACAGGGAGAGACCGACTGAAGCAACAGACGAAAAGAAGAAACAGTTAGACTGACAAATAGACAGACTGAACACTGACATATTGACAGGCATACGGTCAGAGAAACAGACCGGAACAGACACAGACAGACGGACGGACTGAATAACATAGGCCTGCAAAGCCAGAGATAATGAGACAAACAAGACAATCATGCACGAACACATATTGACGGGCTACGACAGCAGACGTATACGAAAAGAGGGGAACAGCCAGACGCACACAGGCGGACAGGCAGATAAACAAACGGAGATGAATTGTTGAACAGACATTCAGAAGGACAGACCCGAAAGCAGTGAGACACGCAGGCGGACAAACAGTCGAATGGACAACGAGGCAGGCAGACAGACAGACAGACAGACAGCCATGGAGATAGACACAGACAGACAGACATACAGACACATGGAGATAGACAGATAGACAGACAGACAGACATGCATAAAATACATACATACATGTAGGTCTATATAAATACATACATAAATACATACATACATACATACACACACATACATACATACATACATACATACACACACATGCTTACATACACACACACATACATGCATACATACAAACATACATGCATACATACATACAATACATACATTGGGGTTATGTATGCATACATAGATACACACATACATAGATACATACAAATATACATGGAGATAGACGGACAGGAAGACACGAAGACATACGTAGGCCTACATAGATACAGAAAGACAGACGTCACCGGCATACATCCCTCTTTGTCCGATTATTATTTGCTGGATTTTCGAGGTCATGGCGCTCGGCAAAATATTTTCGGTCATCGACTCCAGGACCAATGAACGTCTAAGGCTATTTATATGGACTTCCGCTGGTTCTCCAGGGCTCACGTCGACCGCACGCTGGTTCCCTAATCTGACGATGATAACCAATATAAAGGATGACGTCGATGATCTAAGCTCTCTGTCCCTTTCAGTGTTTCTGCTTGTGAATCAATCTGTCTCTGTCTCTTCCTGTTTCTCTGTTGCTTTATCTCTGCGTGGCTACCAACAGATTTTATGTGTAGTATTATGGAAAAAAAGGAATCGCCGTAGTTGAACAAAATGCTATTAATGTTAAACTTGGCAAGACAAAGGCAAGGTATTGAAGGAAAGGAAAGGCAATCTTTCCTGTGGCAAGGTATAGTTAGGTAAATTTTAGAGTACTGATTTCACTCTATTAAAATAGCTTGTTTATTATTTAAATATGTTATTCTTAATTATAAAAATAAGTCAATTGAAACGACACCAGTAAGAATAACAATAATATTCGGTACCAGAGCGATCAAATGTCAAAATTATAAAAATGATAAGAACTTCATCCCTCGCATGCATGATGTTTAAAAACATTTACTAGGGAGGCCTATTTGACCTAGCAATGACTAACTAGGTCTAATTTGGTTACACTTTAACTTACTCTTGTAGAAGAATTTTGACATCCAGAGCCTTTCAATAAACGAATATACAATACAATAATACAATACAGTTGTTACACGGAGAGACAGAGAGGGAGACTAAAACAATGGTAACGGGTATGGTGATTGATTGATAGCGGTCACCATAGAGACTCGTGACGCCACAGCGAATGAGACTGCAGTGCTGGCTCGGTTTAGGAGAAGACGCTAAGAAGACGTCGAGAGGATATTTTGAAGAAGAAGACGAAGTTGAAGAATCGATAGAGGTAGGCTGCAACTCATCGAAGTCAACTCATCGTCGATGATTAAACGCTAACTCGTCCATCGAGTTCGAAGGAACTATTTTCCGATAATTATAGGTAATTTATAGTTAAAGTGGACATCTACGTGTCGAATCAAGATCAGCGTATTGGAGTATAAAGCGTTCGAATGAATGAATGACAGATCGCTCGAACTCGTGAAGCTCCTGGTTGCGTGTAGTCGAGGCTGTGAGCGACTCAGCGTATGGCCATCATAGGAATAGTTATGACGGTCTTCGATCATATTTCTGTAGTCTATTATTATATACATCTATCGATCAATCTAAAGACTGGATATTGCGCTATTGTAGCATTTACGTTGGAGTTCGTGTGAACCTCAGCTAAGTTGAAGAATACCGCTCGACTTTCCAGAAACGTCATACCGTAGATAATGGAAAGAATGCTCAATTTCTTTGGACAAATCTGTAGGATGGACTGATTAAAACAGGTCGTGTTTGGAATGATCGATTGCACAGGGAGTAGAGGTAGGGCAAACAGAGAATGGCTTGATGCATGGTGCATATGCGCCGATTTTTGTTTTTGTCTCTGGGTGCATGAGTTCTGCCCCTGGAAATTTGTTTATATTCTACATTGCCGTAGGTGAGTTTTAGCCCATTTTCTGAGAAAGAAAATTGTTTTCTTGTCATGGGTTACGTGGCTAGAAAAAGTATTTGAAACTCACGCCTCGGTGCAACCTTATTGCTTACATGTTCCGAAATTTGCTTATGTAGCCTGTCTTATATAGGACATTTTCACACTTATTGTAGCCTACAGTAACAGTTAACAGACTGTAGGCTAATTAAATGTTTAGTGAATTACTTAATTGTTACACATGTAGGCTATTAAAAGCTATGAAAACACAAGAGCAAATGATGGCAAATAGTATTTTAGACGAGAATTTACTAAAATCGTATCGTATCGTATCGTATCTGAGAATTTATAAAGCGCCTCTTACAGTACTAGCTATTCAGAGAATTCTCAGCGTGACAGCCCTAGGAAATAAGAAAGTCTTCAAGCAACGAAGGGATGAAGGTGGGATCCCGACTAAAATCTTACTACGGATTGAGGGTTGGGGGTCATTCCACATAGAGGGATCCACGATGGCGAAGGCACAGTGCTGGACCGTGGCAGTCCTTGCCCGGGGAACTATATAGTCGATCCGCAGACCGGAGAGGGCGGGAAGAGACAGAATCTGATGATAAAATGATAAACAAACAAACAAGAAACGGAAACTGCTCGTAATAAAAAGAGATTCAGGCAAGAAACTAATTTTGGTGAAGCAACCTACAACCAAAAACTATTTCGAAACGAAATCGGTGAAGTTCTGACGTTTCAGTGTTATTATTTATTATTTTATTATTTATGTACGGTTGTGAGATCGTGAAATGTTGGGTATTTATGCTGTACCTGTACTTCTCAAGTTGTGATATTACTGGAATTTACTGTAAAAAATTTGAATTTAAGGTCCGAATTAATTCTGGGTACGATGCACCCACTGAACTTTCTCTCTGGGTGCAATCGCACCCAAGGCTCCCACAGAGTCGGCGCCTATAGGCCCTATGTGATGGTGTCAGGCATTGGTGCAAACTGGGTATGCACTGTAATATAATACACAGGATATGTCTGGAGGCACAGGATCGAAACCAGTGGAGAAAGACAAGCGATCGACACCAACGGGTAATGAGCCCATGGACAGAAAAAGGAAGATTGGGCTCTTTCCATCCCGTATATACGAGAAATCTTTCTCGCCTCGGGACATTCTGCAATATAACCTGCGAAGATTTCCTCTACCAAAAATGAGGCGTAACAATTGCATTATTCAATTGGCGCCCAATAGCTCAAATTGGGTCTTCGTGTTGTTGAACTTGATCTGAATAATAACTCCAGAAACTCTTTCTGAAGAATATTTTCTTAACACTTTAAGGAAGCTCTGCATCCTTTTAGTGTTTCCCAGTCACTTTTAGCAAGCGCTTGTTGTTAAAGTGATGTGATTTGCATTTCACCGCCCACCTTGAAGAATAATAGGCGTAATACTAATTCAGTAAGTCAGGTACACAAAGGGACAGATGGGTTGTCGACAGGGTTGTCGAAGTCGTGGGTGAGTTACATCAATCAATTAATCGATCAATATAAGCTTGATATAGTGCCACTATTAGAATACCTGATCAGAGGCACTCTCGGCCCAGCCGAACCTCAGGAAAATAGAAGACCCTTTATACACCTTTAGGTAAATAGAAAGTCGGATACACACTTGTGGTAATGTCCGATTTCAGGAATACATCTTATACCCATTTGCATAGGTGAAGCGTAAGGAATACAATATATAAATATCTTATATACTGTACTATACACTGCATAGCGCATTTAAAGTGAATACTATATATATACTTTCCTTGTACTGCATAAGGAATGCAATATAAATATGTATGTATGTGTCTATGTATGTATGTATGTATGTATGTATGTATGTATGTATGTATGTATGTATGTATGTATGTATGTATGTATGTATGTATGTATGTATGTATGAGCACTTGTTATAGCGCCCCTTCAAGATTTCTACTCAGAGGCGCTCCCGACTACAGCGCGGACACTGAATTGGAGTTTCACGCCGAAGCGCATGAGCAATTGCGAGTGAAGGACTTGCCCAGGGTCCCAACGCGGCGGCTTGAGGTGGATTCGAACCCGCAACCCTCCGGCTGCAAGGCACCGAACATACCCTAACACCACCGCGCCCCACATATGTATACAAGGGGCAGATGCACCTCTGATTGGTGTGCACTGCGAGAGGCGCTATATAAACTGATAGATACAATACAATACAATACAATACAATTGTGTACCTAGATGTCTTATTCTCTACACGTTGTATATATTCACAGTATATACACTTTGTTTATATAAATGAGGACTATTCAATATAGACTATATATTCCTTGTAATATATCAGGAAGACGTTATTATGTTCATCATATATATATATATATATATATATACATAATACAATATAATTATCTTCATTATAATATAGAAGAACTCCGCCATATATACATGTACACACACCCCTTTGTGATGTACATAAAAGGCTCTATGCTAAGTGTCTTCATACACAGAGAGAGCTGAGCTAGTCAACCTGTCTCCTTCTCTGTTCCGCAGGCGCTTGAAGGTCTGTTCAGTTTTATGGAGTGTTCCCTTTATCCGGTCGGGAACACTACTGATGAGTTTTCCTTGAAGTTGCGCTTTACAAAATTTCATTTATGCTATGTGTCATTATGCTATACATACATGCCTACATATCTACATAAATCAATCAATACATACATACATACAATTATACATGCATACATGTACATTCCATTCAATTTCAATTCAATTCAATTTTCAATTCAATTCAATTTGTTTATTGGTCCCAATAACAAAAAGCAAAACAAGTAATATTTAACAGTAGTTAGACACAAAGCATAATCATTTGATATACAATTATCACAGCATAAACAAGGGAGCAATAGGCTCACCCGAAGGGAATAATCCTGCTGAATGGGGGCCTAATTGCAAAATAATATCATACATACATACATGCATACATACATACATACATACATACATACATACATACATACATACATACATACATACATACATACATACATACATACATACATACATACACATGTATTTGTTGATTGTGATATATATACTGTATAGGACCGAACATAAAACAAATGAAGAGATAATGGGAAGGGTTAGAGAAGAAAGAGCCCTGATACACACAATAAGAGAGACAAAGGAAATGGATTGGAAGCAAAAATAGAGGGAGGCGGACAAGAGGAAGACCAAGACAGATGATGCTTGATTGTATGATGACAGACGGATACGGGAAGCTCAAAGAAGAGACTCAACAGCGAGAGGAGGGGCGATGTCGGACTGTTGAACTTGACTATAGGAGGCAGAGAACCAGGAGAAGAGATATGGAAATGCAATATTAATAATATAAACGAACAGAAATATCACAAAGTCATGGAGTGAACTTTTTTGTTACGCTATAGACTCATTTCGTTTCGGTAGGTGGCTCTGCTATCGCACTACGCGCTAAAAACATGGCCGCCCATGGATGTTGACTCATTGCTTTTCAGTAGGTGTCGCTGCTATCGCACTATTTCCGCTTAATGAAAGTTGGGGTGCGCGATAGTCTATTGCCGTGTTGTCCAACATGCGGCCCGCGGGCCCGCATGCTTTCTCAACCGTCTTAGGATGGGCAATCATCTAGTATATAATATGGAATTGTAGAGAATAGGCGAGGTCCCAGTTATGCATGTAGCCATTGTAGCCTACATGTAATGTAGGTGCGGTTCTGCAAGGTCGGCAGTCGGGGGCGGTTGCCCAACCGTAGCCGCTAGAGACCCTGCGGCCAGAAAGCCTGAAGTCGATCAGCAGTGGAACGTGTTTATTGACGAAGTTCAAGGGTAATAGCGAACATCGAACACAAAACTCCGAATGTATATTCGTTTATTTCTAAAAACAACAGGCAAAACGCTGTCGCTAAGGAGACTACAAACCCTGTGTTTACAGCTTTATATTCAGAATCATTGGGTGCGTCCTGAGACCCTGTCAGAGGCGGCCTTTGACGATTGTTGTGCTATAGGCCGCTATATATAGGCAAGGACAAATATGCCGCTCCTTACTCATAAGTGCCGATTGATTATTGAATTATTGCCGCCATTTCTGAGTAAAACTGTTATGCATAAGGGCACACTTATTCTTGTAAATTGATATCATGAAGCGATAAGGGCGTCATAAAACCTACACGAACTTGTCACGGAAGTACGAAGAAACATTTCTTTTATTTCTCTTTCCCAGAATTTGCCGCCTCTTGAAAAGTGCCGCAATATAGGCCGCGGCCTATATCGCATGTTTACCTAAGGTCAAACATTCGTGCTTTCCTCGCTTAGTTAAGTGACTACCTTTATTTATCCCGCTCTCTGGTTCTGTATGTGACTGTATTCTGCCTACGTGGCACTCGGCCAATGGATACACTTTTAGAGGTCTGGTATTTATTGGAAGTGCTCAGTCTACCTGTGTGCCTGCGTTTGTCCTACAACGTGCATCTGTGCCGAAGACGGTGACTCAACTCTACAGAGGTAATACAGCATATTCGTTACAATTATAAATAACTGTTACTGTGATCTCTTCTTCATCTGCATTGACTGTAACTTAGGCATGCACAGTTTAGTCTCAGCTTCCTTCACCTAACCTATTAGGCCTACTTACTATAACTGTATTTTCTACTGCATGCGTAATATTGCTTATTTTGTGACGTTCACAATTCGACAACGTTTTAAAACTAGGGCTGGGCATTTAAATTAACGCGATTGTCACTGCGCCCAATTATTTCTAGAAATGTGCTAAAACAATTCTTGATGAAACCGCTCAGTTTAAACTTTAAACTTGAAAGTAAAAACTAAAAAGTAAAAGCAAGTAGTAAAAGCATGTTTACATTTTGTCTATTGACTGCAAGCATTTATATAGCGGGTATTCAACGTAACTACTCAGAGTCGGTAGAGTAGTTGTAGCCTACTTGTTATTTATTGTGACATGCGTTAAAAATTAATCGCGTTATTAAAAATTTTAATAGTGTGATTAATTTCGATTAAAATTTTTATTCGTTGCCCACCCCTAGTTTAAACCATATCTTCTTTTCCATTCAACACACCAAACTTTACACATACAATTGTCTCAGGTTAGCTCAAGACAAATCAACTCTGTCTGTGACAAATATCAAAGCGCTCACATCAGCTCAATCTTTCGGACGCCTCACGTGCGACTATAATTGTACAGACACCTGGTACGACTATATAATATATATATGTATATATATATATACATATATATATATCGAACGAAATATGCAACATCTGTTCAGCCAAGCGTACACATTCCCTATTACACACACACACACACACACACACACATATATATATATATATATATACTTATGTCAATCAAACAGTTAAACGCGAATATTAATTAATCTATTCAACTTAGAGACTCGTCTCAACTAAATGTCACTGTTCTAAAACAACACGCTTACAACTACGATGCAAATGTGTGTGGGTGTGCGCTCGCGTGCGCGTGCGTGTGTGTGAGAGAGTATACAATTAGGGTGGATCCATCGTCCAGGGACCAGTCCTGCTGCAACCACTCCACAATATACAACCTGCTTCCCTGCTTCAGGGAAGATGGCATGGTCGCATCTGTACGCACCAGCTGCTCTTTGCTCATTGCTCCAGGCGGGGAGCCTTTCATGTAGTCTGTTTGCATTGTTGGGTTTACTAAGCACAGACATTATTCGGCTGCTGCGTTTCAACTGTTTTCAATTCCCCGACAGATTTTACAGACTCTCTTTGTCTTGGTATATATATTTTCCGCTTTGCTTGCTTCTGGATGATATTATTTTTTTAGTATTTGTGTATATTGATGTCTGTCGTAATGGCTTCCATTTCCTCACTTAATGGTCCAACGGGAAAAGCTTCAGGGGAGTTTCTGTGTGGCCATTCTCCTCTTTCACTGAAGCTGCAGGGTTCGAAGCGTCTGCGAACAGAGTATAGAGGGCGCTATAATTATACAAGTGTAAATAATCTGTGTAATTGAATCAACTACTACATTGCAGTGGAATTATAGAACCTTTGAGATGAGATTAGATTAGATTAGAATAGACGAGAATCGATTAGATTAGATTAGAATCGGTTATTATCGATTAGATTAGATTAGATAAGAGAAGGTTAGAATAGGTTAGAAACCATTAAATTAGAGTAGCTTAGATTAGATTGGATTCGATTAGATTAGAATCTGTTAGAATCGGTTAGAATCTATTAGATTAGATTAGTTTAGATTAGGATATATCAGAATCGGTTAGAATCTATTAGATTAGATTATAATAGAATGTGTTAGAATCTGCTAGAATCGATTAGATTAGATTAGATCTGAGTGGGCGTTTATTGTAATCATCATGGCGCAATCTCAAAGCAACCATCACGATCTGCCTGTCGCTTTACTACCCATCGCTTGTCCAACCAATATTATTAAGCTGGTAACGTGAATGACGTGACCGAACTGAAGGCGTTCGCAGACCTGTATAACCTGGCGGTTGTTTCATGAAATTAGTCATTAGGGGAAACGTATCCTTGTCGTTTTAGATACGTCCTGGTGCAACGCGTTAAGCTATCTATATCTGTCTTCATTCCTGCCTCTGTGTCTGTCTCTGTATCCGTTTGTACCTCTGTGTCTGTCTCTGTAACCGTTTCTACCCCTGTGTCTGTCTCTGTATCCGTTTGTACCTCTGTGTCTGTCTCTGTAACCGTTTCTACCTCTGTGTCTGTCTCTGCATCCGTTTATTCCTCTGTCTCTGTCTCTGTTTCTGTTTCTATCTCTGTCTGTGTCTGTCTGTTTGACTTTCTGTTTATCTGTCTTTCTATCTTTCTGTCCACCTATCTGTCTGTTCATCTGTCTGTCTGTGTGTCTGTTTGTTTGCCTGCCTGCCTGCCTGTCCATCTGCCTGTCCTTTCGTCCGTCTCTCTGTTTCTCTGTCTTTGCGTCAACTGTGTTTGTGTTTGTTTGCCTGTCCATCTGCCTGTCTTTCTGTCCGTCTGTCTGTCTGTCTGTCTGTCTGTCTGTCTGTCTCTATGTCTTTGCGTCAACCGCATGCCTCCTGCAGCGCTTTCTCTTTCGTCTTTGCGTAAACAATCAACCGCATATTTCTTTGTGCTTTCTGTTTTCATAGACGTCTCCAAATCTATTTGCCCTAATGTACAGCCAGCCATACATTCTATACAAACACACAATAAATCGACTGAAATTTTTCTCTGTTGTATGCATACTACGTAGGAGCAAGTGGACACTTTTGGACGAAGATATTATGTTGACAGGCCAAAGTATAAGGGTTCTTTCAGGCGGTAAAAAGTTTAAACTTTAAAGGGACCGCCATACATCAAACGAAGTGGCGGCGGCAATCAGGCGCATACGAACAAGAGCATGGCAATCAAAGAGAAGAACAGAGAGGGAGGGAGGGAGGGAAGGAGGGAGAGGGAGAGAAACTGGATTAAAGAGGGAGATCAGGAGAGGAAAATGGAGAGGGATATTAGGAGAATGAGAGAGGGGGAGGTAGAGGTAGCAGGGGCGGATCCAGGATTTCTGGTTAGGGGGCGTAAATACTACCAATCCAATCCCGTAAATATATATATATATATTAATATATATATATATATATTATATATATATATATATATATATATATATATATATATATATATATATATATGAAATTAGATCACGCAAAACTATAATGATCCTTTTTATAGAAAATGTTATGGAACTTTAAAAAATATATAGTTTCTCATATAAAACAACTGGTCTCCACTGAAGGTTAACAGTGAAACGATTATAAATCAGTTATCGGTTTTGATCATGCAACCCTTGATCCAAAAAGAAAATAATTAAGTGTCACATGCCAGTGGATTAAGCAGTGTCATTCTCCTTGGATGCTTTCTGGCGTAGGCATTGATAATGTCATCAATGTCTAACTTGATGTCCTTGTGGACAAACAATAAAATGAGTGCATTAAATCTGTCCTCGTTCATTGTACTTCGGAAACACGACTTCACAAATCGCAGACTAGAATTTGCTCGTTCAACACTGCAAGCCGTGACAGAAGTGAGCAGCAAAATGTGAATTATTGTGGTAATATTTGGATACATAATACGACAGGAGCGGCTGTCAGCGAGGGTGTCTGACAGGGTGCTTGGTGTGCTGTCAGCGTTTCTCCACATCTGCTGCCAAAGCTTTAACTCTTGCTGAAACGAATCCGGCGAAGGCAGGTCATCATGATAGTAATGAAGTATACCATCAGCAGTGAGTGCGTCGATGTTTGAAACATTAGATGGAATGAGACTTAGACCACGAATTGCTTGTTTCGCAAGATCTCCAAATCGTAGGCTAAACTGCTGAAGTAGACTGTCCAGAAATGGAAGATAAATGTTTCGTTTGAAATGTTCATCTGGCGTTGCAGCGGGTGTGTTGCTTCGGTGAATCTGTTTTGAGCATATTCTTGAGCATATTCTTGGTGCAGTAATTGGTCCAGCGCCAGCTGTCTCTGCCATTTTAGTAGCTTTCTGGAAAACATTCGCTGTCATCCTGTCGGGCATTGTTTAGTGCTGTTCTAACACTCGTCACCATTTCATATCCTTGGATCACGTCTAAAGTTGAGCCTTGCAACTTTGCGCTGAGTCCTTTGACGTAGCCAAAGAAATGGCGAACGATATGAAAGCTTGATCTGTAATGCTCTTCAAAAGTCCGTAAGCAGCAGTGCTCGTCTTACTGTCCCAATCTGCTTCAATGGATCCGATTGCGTCTAAGCAGGCAACAATCGGTTCGTACAGCTCCATGAAATTTGACAGATTTGTGTGCTTTTCAATCCATCTCGTCTCACAGAAAATTCCGACCTTTCGTTTAACAATTTTTTCATTCTCACTGCATTTGCAAAAGTCATTGGTCACGTGGGCAACGTCTGCTAGCAACTCAGGTAAGTAGGTAAGAGAGCTCCGGTAAGAGAGCTCCATTCTGCCGGTCCAGCTACTTCAAACATCCTATTCCCAAATTGCAGTTATATTAGTTTTAGGTCAGTTTAGTTTGAGAACATTTGCTGCAGGTTTAGGGGGGGCGTACGCCGGCTCCGCCCCCCTCTAAATCCGCGCCTGGGTAGAGTAATGGATATATACCTACATACATATATATGTGTGTATGTTATATATATAATATATCATCCATCCACCCATATATATAGACAGAGACAGACAGACAGACAGAGTGACAGAAAGAGAAAGAGAGAGAGAGAAGAGAGAGACACACACACGCAGACACAGACAGACAGGGATAGAGAGAGGGAGAGGGATGGATGGATGGATGGAGAGGGAGAGGGGAGGGAGAGAGAGAGAGGGAGAGGGAGAGACGGGGGACGGAGACAGAAACAGATAGTGAAGAGAGAGTGATGGAGAGAGGTGGGGAGGGATGCCATCAGGAAGTGGGTAGTGCGGAAAAAACATGGTCGAGATGATGAGTGGGAAATTGAGGCATCGTGTCGTTCGAGGGAAGGAGGGAAGTGTTGACGCCGTCGGTCGGTCGGTCGGTCGGTCGGTCGGTCGGTCCGTATCCGTTTCGATGTTTCAAGTGGACCGTCGACATGGCATCGCTCGACCACTCGCTCCTCAGTCACCGACAGAACATACTCACGACCCGATGAAACTTCTTTTATGTCTTCTCTCTGTCTCTGTCTCTCTGTCTGTCTCTCTGTGTCTGTTTGTCTCTGTCTCTCTGTATCTCTGTCTCTCTGTCTCTCTGTCTCTGTGTCTCTGTCTCTGTCTGTCTCTGTCTGTCTCTGTCTGTCTGTCTGTATGTCTGTCTGTCTGTTTGTCTGTCTGTCTGTCTGTCTGTCTGTCTCTGTCTCTCTGTCTCTCTGTCTCTCTGTCTCTCTGTCTCTCTTTCTGTCTGTCTCTGTCTGTCTGTCTGTCTGTCTGTCTGTCTCTCTCTGTCTCTGTCTCTCTCTCTCTCTCTCTCTCTCTCTCTCTCTCTCTCTCTCTCTCTCTCTCTCTCTCTCTCTCTCTCTCTCTCTCTCTGTTGTTTTCGTTGTCTTTCTGACTGTCGTTTTTGTTTCCTTGTTTCACAATAAATAGTCCACGCCTTTCTGAACTCTGTGCACCCTTCTGATTGTTTTTGTCTTTTTGTCTTCGTCTCTTTGTGTCTCAGTCTCTGTCTCTGTCTCTCTGTCTCTCTGCCTCTCTATCCCTCTGTCCATCTGTCCCTCTGCCCCGCTGTCTCTCTGTCTCTGTGTCTGTCTGTCTCTCTCTCTCTTTGTCTCTCTCTCTCTCGTACATTATTTCTCTTCTCTTCTGCGTATAATTTCTCTTTGTCAGTCTCTATCTATCCGTCCACTCGTCTTGCTCCTTCCTTCTCTCTCCTGTCCATATCTCCGTGTCTCTCTGTCTGTCTCAATGTCTTCTCCTTCCATCATCTTCTCACTTTTCATCACTGAAAACATCTAGAGAGAAAGTAAAGAGAAGTCAAAAGTATTTGCCAAAGTACTCAACGTGCTGTTGAGTACTCAAGGGTACTCAGCGTGTTGCCTCACATCCCCTTACCTAATCGTTCTCTCCTTACCTTAGCTTTCCTCACTTCATCTTCCATACCTTAACTTCCCTTACCTTGAGTAAACTACACCGGAAAGTCCTTATGACAGTAGTAGTTTCTGTTTAACGGCACTGATTGATAACTAAGATCATTAGCGTCGCCCTCCTCCTTTATCCAGGCTTGGGACTGGCACTGCAAGAGTACGAGCAGCGGCGGAGTTTCCATACAGCGCTGCCGTTAGCAGCCATTTAACCCTCGGGCTACCAAGGGGGTGGTTGCCACCCCCATAGGTTTTTTTCATCTAAAACTTTTTCCGTATGGAATAAAAATTTGACCTTTTAGGTAGCTGTAGGGGGTTCATTTACACACGTTTTGAGGTAAAATGTGAGATGATATCTCACACCGTTCAAAAGTTATACCCAATATACCCGAGGCACCAGGGGGGTGGATACCACCCCCTAGATTTTCGACTATATCTTATCCGTAATTTAATATTAAGAGACACAAATTTTACCATTCTATAGAGGGAATGTGGGGCTACATTTCCATGGTCACTGAGTTGACCTGGGACAACCGGAAGTGCTCAAAATAAATAATAATACGCGTAATATGCGTGAAAAATGGCTGAATGGAAGGACTCCCCTTAGTTTTTGTCTGTAGCGTATTCATTTGTCTTCCTGGAAGAGAACCAAAGATACCATTCTTTAGAGGGAATGAAGGGCTTCATTTGCATACCTACATCTTTGTCTTTTGAATACCGGAAGTGATCAAAATAAATAATAATACGCGTAATCTGTGTGAAAATGGCTGAATACAGCATTACAACGTAAACCGATATATATGTATGGATATATATGTATGGATGTACATTTATACTATATAAACATGTGTAGGGATGATTTTGTGTATCTTTTATACATAGATTAGTTTCAAAACACACATAATCTTATATTCGTTTATCCAAAAAGTACAAAATGTACGCAATAATATACAATATTGCTAATTAATGGGTTCCGTTGTTAAAAGTGATGTAATTTCGAGGTGCATTCACATAATGTACAACTAAATATACCATTCTGTGCAGAAATGAATGCTGAATCCAATGCTTTATTACAAGTTATGATATGTAAAACCAAACACGAAATCCAGGGGGGGTGGTAACCACCCCCTTGGTAGTCAGTGTTACAAAAAAAGCTTGGTAGCCCTAGGGTTAAAGGACCGCGTTTTAATGAGACCGCGTTATAGTAAGTTCGCATTACAACGAATTTATTTTCTACTAGACGTTTGTACCCGGCTTCGCACAGTTATAATTATCTACCCTTACATATATCGTTCCCGCTTTATTTACATAATTAGCCCCGCCTTCCGATGACGTGGTCCGCAAATATAAATGGCAGGCATTATTTGTCAAGGGATTGAATGTAAAAAAACTTAGTGTCCATATTCGGAATGGAAATGATATTTTGAGTTGAAGGTAGTTGCGTTGACCTAGAAATTCGCAGCAGAACGTTATATAAAAATTTAATATCTACAGAGTGTCGCATTCGAGAGTTTCTAGTGAGAAGGACGAACTTTCAGACTTATGGTCTATAGATAGGGGAATTAACCTTGGAATTCATGTCCCCCGAACGCGTTCTATAAAAAATTCGTCCTATAATGAAGCGTGTTTTAACGTGTCTCCGTTGTATGTAAGAATACATCCAGTGTTTTAGCGACATCTTACGTCTGCCAAGGGCCTTTAGCATCGACCTTGCCTTATCCTACAATACGTCTAAAAGCAACATTCCTCGCTTCTTTCTTGAATAGTCTGTAATGAATAAAGTACAGTCACATAGACGCGAAGCAAAAGAGCATCCTATCACTCACACTTTAGCGGCACGCTCTTCCATGCCAAGGGAAACATTTCTTCTTGTTAACACAGGCACGTGGCTTTCACGCCCTAAATGCGGAATTTAGAGACCGAAAATATTCCCATAACCAGCGATGTTGAAAGGAAGTCTACTTTTTGCCCCGCGTGTATTCGACGTGTACTTTTTGCCCCGCGTGTATTCAATCAAGAAATAATTGACTGAGTATTAGTTGTGAGCGATTGCGCAAATCGGTTGTGTAATATTACAGTGTATGGTTGGGGCATATAGAGAAACCAGATATGAGCATGTAGCTTTATGTTGGATATACCGAATGGAATTAAAGCCGAGATTCTGAAACAGATTACGGTTTTTGGGCATTTCATGGGTTGCTCGATAGTATAGTGGTTAGCGTGCTGGACTTTCGATTGAGAGGTCGGGGTTTACTTCCCCGCCAGGGCAGAAATATTTTGGTTCGAGAGTTCTCTTCCACTTGCACCCTCAAGCAAACGCAGCTGTGATGAGTGCACTGACCGTACACTTTCGGTGGGAAGATGAGACGGCGAGGTAGAGGACGGGCCACCCGCTCTCATATGCCGTGGCTAAGAAAATGAAGTCGCTATAGCACTTCATACCAATGGCTGCCTCAGGGCTATCTTAAGGGTCTGCTTTTCATTTTCTTGTTCACGTAAAGTAAGAATCATCGCTTGCTGCCTTGAGCATTAATTACGATTTGGATATTATGGAAGTCGTTAGATTGGATTCTATTATATCAAGAGTCTTATTGGTCTTACTATTTTTACTCTCTGGGACTTCTTACTTAATATCGTTTATTTAACGACGCCGTCATATCGACGATGATTGGCGTCATACAAGGTACGTGTATACACTTATACAGGGTACATAAAATTGGTCGTATTCGACTGCGCTAACAGTGTGTGCCTATGTCATTTTAGTAAGTATATGCTAAATATGCCTAAGATATTAATAATAATATTTACATTAGAGTCAGTGTTTGCAGCATTTTGCTTTGCGATTGTTCTGTGTTTGATTTGCAATAAAGAGTTCTTATTGATGATCTTCTGCTCTTCTTCTTTGTCTTCTTCTTGGTCTTCTTCTTTGTCTTCTTCTGTTCCCTTGCTTAATGGCGCAAGGGCCACCAGGGTTAACCGGGTCCTCTGGGACTTCGAGGTATCTTTGATTTATATAGGTCTTCAAATGTTCCGAAGATCTCTTCTTGTCGATGTTGTTATAATAACAGTAACAATGATTTTCGTTAATTGTTTCAACTGACAATGACGCAGTGGGATTACAATTCATAGTATGAATGGATGTGAATGAGTTATTACAGGAGTCGAATTTAACTGCTTGGCAGCCATGCAAAGCGCCCATCTATACTGCTCATTTTACAACATCTGCGAATGACAGGCTAAGTCGACCTTTGGGAGAGTAGCGGAAAGCGATCCGGCGTCCGTGCGGATCTTCTGCTCTTCGTGCCAAAGCAGAGTGTTACCATTACCATAAACCCCCTCTCACTTTTTCCACAGCGTGGAATGACTTGCCATCTTTCCTTCGCCTATCTCCCCGTATTCACTCGGCATCCTTCTACGCCCTATTGAAGACTTTTCTCTATGATCAGGCCTGGCTTGGGAGCGCCTCTGAGTAGAGCCCTTGAAGAGGCGCTATATAAATTATATGCTTGATTGATTGATTGACTTTCATTTTTTAAAATCTGCAATACTGGGGGATGTCATCACCCAGATTGTTCCTCCGCCTAATTTATTTTGGGGAAATACTTCCCCTGCCAACCCACAAAGACCGACACCTTTGGCTGTGGGTTCAATTGACGGATTGGTGCTTTGTAATCAGATAGTAACGCCTAATAAATGCAGGAGCAATAATGGTAAAATAATGATGGCGATTCTTCCGTAACAATGACTTCATCAAATATGACGCTGCCGTCGTCATCATCACATTTAATATCATGGATCATGGATGTCAAGATGCAGTGCCGAGGGGCTTTACACGCAATATGCCTGCGCTACATAAAGTGAAGACCACTACTTCGGCGCAGCGCGCAATGATACGAGCGCGTAGTAAACAGACAGCATATGGCGTCGATTGAATGACGGAGCGGACGTTTATGCTGCGCAGAAAGCATTGCCCCGGAAATTACGACACCGAAAAATGATTACGCGGGATTGCCAATGTGTCGAGAGCTGAAGGGACGACCGCACCGCGACCGGTAAGGTGTTGGTTTTGGTCATGCCTTCGGGACGTCTGTGTAGTGTAAGCCAGAGAGGGACAGTGGGGCACGAATAGTTAAACTGCTAATAGATTAGAATTAGAATTAGCTGCTGAAATTTGCTAATCGATTAAGTTTAAAATTAGCAAAATCTTGAAGCTAATCGAATAGAATTAGAAATATCGAAATCTTGTAGCTAATCGAGTAGAATTAGAATTAGCTTTTTTTCTAAACATGTCTAATCGATTAGTTAATTTCCTAATCAATTAGAATTAGCTGCTAAAATTTTGCAAATCGATTAGAATTAGAATTAGCAAAATCTTGTTGCTAGTCGATTAGAATTAGAATTAGCTGCTAAAATGTGTTAAGCGATTAGATTTAGAATAACCAAAATCTTGTAGCTAATCGATTAAAATTAGCTATTTGTCTAATCCGTTATCTAATCGATTAGAATGTAATCGATTAGTTATCCATCTCCGAGCATGTATCCAAGAATGATAAGGCCCTCTGTCGTCATCCTGATGTGCTTCATGCGGTGGCTGAATGGTCTTGCAGAGCATGGTTTCGAAAGCTGTCACAACCGTCTCGAGCATAGAAGGGAGGAAGAGCAGTCCCTTCGGCTAGCCCGCAAGGCAGTCATGGGTATGAAGTGCTAGCGACATCATTTTCTCAGTCTCGGCATATGAGGGCGGATGGCCAGTCCTCTCCCTCGCCGTCTCATCTTTCCAGCGACAGTGTACGGTCAATGTACTCATTATAGCTGAATGTTTTGGGGCCCAGGTGGAACAGAAATCTTGAAACAATTTCTGCTCTGGTGGAAATTTGAATGTCGGACGTCTCGGTTGAATGTCCACCACACTGACCACTAGACTATCACATACAGAAGTATGTATGTATGTATGTATGTATGAGCACTTGTTATAGCGCCCCTTCAAGATTTCTACTCAGAGGCACTCCCGACTACAGCGCGGACACTGAATCGGGAGTTTCACGCCGAAACGCATGAGCAATTGCGAGTGAAGGACTTGCCCAGGGTCCCTACGCGGCGGCTTGAGGTGGATTTGAACCCGCAACCCTCCGGCTGCAAGGAACCGAACATACCCCCACACCTCCGCGCCCCACAAGTACTGAAACAGAGTCCTCCATATGGCATAACCATCGTAACAGGACTTTTCCTGGTCAGATGCCAGAACCCGTTACTGTATCCGATGCAGTTTGTCTACTTCTGCGTTTGCCGATGTGATGAAAGTAATCGTCAACATTTCCTTTCCACTTCTTCCGCTTCTCCTCTTCCTCTTCTCCTCTTCCGGATACTCTTGCACCTCTTATTCGGCTTCCTCCACCTCCACCATCACTTCCTCCCTCCTCTTCCTACATGTATATTCTCTGCCGGCTGAGTTTGCTCCTCTAATTTCGTCTCCTCCTTCCCCTTCTCCATCTCTTTACCCTTTTCCAGATATTGCTCTTCTCCCTTTCCGACTCATCTCACTCTTCCTCTTCTTCCGCTTCATTTCCTCCACAACCTCCTCCTCATCCCCTGCCTATTCACCATCCTTTTACCCTTATGTTCCCGATTCTTTCACCAGTTTCTTCGGCCAAATATTTGCCCACTGATGAGTTTTAAAATGAAGAGGCGCTATATAATACCTGTAAACAGTATTGCATTACAATTCCTACTCTTCTCTCATCGTTCTTATTGTCCTGTATTGCGCTTCCTCTATTTGATGCTCCTCCTATTCCTCTTCGTCTGATTATATTCCCTTTCTATCTCCGCCCTCTTCCTCCTATCCTCTCCTTTTGCTCCTCTTCCTCTGTTGATCCTCTTTTCCTATCCTCTCCTCCTGCTCCTCTTCCTCTGTTCTTCCTCTTCTTCCTCTCCTCCCCTCCAACTCCTCTTCCTCTATCCATCCTCTTTTTCCTCTCCTCTCCTCTCCTCCTGCTCCTCTTCCTATCTATCCTCTTCTACCTATCCTCTCCTCCTGCTCCTCTTCCTCTCTCCATCCTCTTCTTCCTCTCCTCCAACTCCTCTTTTTCTCTCCATCCTTTTTTTCCTCTTCTCCTCCTCCTCACCTCTCCATCCTCCTATGGATCTCCTGTCCTCCTCTTCCTCTTTCTCTCTCCGTCCTCTTCTTCCTATCCTCTCCTCATGCTCCTCTTTCTCTCTCCATCCTCTCTTCCTATCCTCTCCTCCTGCTCCTCTTCCTCTCTCCATCCTCTCTTCTTATCCTCTCCTCCTGCTCCTCTTCCTCTCTCCATCCTCTCTTCCTATCCTCTCCTCCTGCTCCTCTATCTATCTCCCTCCTCTTCCTCCTCTCCTCTTACGCCTGCTCCTCTGTTCATCCTGTCTTCTCCATTTCTCCTCCTCCTGCCCATCGCCTCTATGGCGCCGGCCTCACAGGACCTGACTCATCGCTCAATTACTGATTCCATGTCAGTGTCCAGTTGCCGCGCTTTCAGTCGCTGGTCCACGGAGTCACCAACAGCCCCTCCTCATCCCCATCTGTCTCACCGCCGCCATGGATGACCAACAGAACCCGGACAACGATTTGGGTTAATCAGCAACTGACTCCAGTCGTTGAAATATCACAGCAGTCGCACATCAAAGCGATGTATCATAAGCATGAGATACTATGTGAGTCAAGGGTGCGATTGGTGGGTTTCTATTTCAAGGTTTTCCGGTTTTGTAAGCAATAGAAACCTAAGACCTTGACTAGAAACCTAAGACCTTGACTGCAAACCTAAACTTTAACTAGAACCCTAGGGCCTCTATTAGAAACCTAACTGACTAGAACCTTAAAACGTTGACTAGGAACCTAAGACCTTGACTAGAAACCTAAGACCCTGACTAGAAACCTAAGACCTTGACTAGAGACCTAATATATTGAATTTTCACTTTTAGATCACGAAACCTTGTTTTGTGATTTAAAAAGACAAATTCTAATTAAATAGCCTGGCGGCAATGCGGTGTTTAATCCAAAGGTGCAAGAAGTATTTCGCTCAGGTTTTATAGGCTGATAGGTTTTTAAAAGACTAAAACCGTACGAAAATCCAGGTTTGGGCTTTTAGTTTTCTATTGCCTGAGAAAAAAAATAAACAGAAAATCGTATATTTAGCTTTTTAAAGAAATTGTAATGCACTAGCATTACGGTGATACTGAAACAGATTACCATAATTATTAATAATTACGCATTTATTAAAAGTCGCTGTCTAACGACGAAGCATCAATCGATGGCGCTGAGCACTTGTAAGGGAAGGACTTACTCAAGATCCTTACAGTATAACTGTCTCAGAGGATGAGGTTCGAACCCGTACTCTCATCATTGCAAAACGAGCGCTCTAACCAATGGGCTATAAATATAAACATACCGTGTCCCATATCTATCTATCTATCTATCTATGTAATTTATATAGCGCCCCTTCAAGTTAACTACTCAGAGGAATCCCTATTCAGGCCAGACCAAAGAGAAGACAGGTGCTCTGCCCAGGCCGTAGCGGCGCCGGGATTTCAGGTTGGGGGGGGGGCTAAAACCACAATACCTTTCATTTCTCCCCTCCTCTCTGGCATTGGCAGTAATTACCCACTTTTGTTTGGGGGCTGAGCCGCCGATAGGGGGCTTCAGCCCACCATAGACCCATGCTGGCGCCGCCTCTGTGCCCAGGTTACAATGCCAGACGATAGAGGAAACCCTAAAATGGATGCGTTGCTGGACCGGGAGCCAGTGGAGAACATCCCGTATGAAGGCAGAGATGTGGTCGAACCTAGAGACCCCCCAGGCGAGCAGCGGCCCGCAGAACCCCCTCCATGGGATGCAGACGGACCCGCGGAATTCCGTCAGTGTGATTCTCCTTACAGATTTTATTTTAGTTATAGTTATAGTTATAGTTACTGATTTTTTATTTTAGTTATAGTTATAGTTATAGTTAGTATTATTTTTTAGTTATAGTTATAGTTAATGGATTTTATTTTCGTTACTACTTTTTTACAATAATTAAGGCTATAAGCAAAATTTCGCATATTAACACGCTGTTTCACAATTTGCTCAGAGCTTTGAAAGCCTTTGAAGCATGGGTGCATTCAGCTTCATGAATACACGAGTTTCCAAAGTAACCGACAAATTGCATAATAAAAATATCGCATTTTTCTTTCTCATTTATGTCGAATCGTCCATATTGCACTTCCTATTTTAATTTTTGTATTAACGAAAATAAAGATAAATTTTCGTTATTGTTATTTTCGTTATAGTTATAGTTATAGTTAATTATATTTTTTTAGTTATAGTTATAGTTATCGTTAACGAAATCATTTTATTTTCGTTAACGACTATTTTCGTTATCGTTATCGTTAACGAGAATCACACTGAAGTCCGCAGGAGAGTGAACAGCAGTAGTCCAATCGATTAACGAAAAAGGCACGGACCAAAGTGGAAGTGGAAGAGGGAGAAAGAGAGCGAGAAATGACCCGCAACTGACGCAGGTGATGATAACAGGAGCGAGTCAAAGACGCAGTGTGACCGGCAAAAGACAGTGATCTACACGTGATCCACCTTCGTGCACCGCGGCCCTGCAGGACGGAAAGTTCAACGCCCTTTGCCTCTTCGTTGTTCCATTAACGTCTTCTGAGACAATAACAAAACCTAAGACAGCACAGTAAATGAACACAGAATTCCAATTATAGTTTTTTGCCCTCTAGTATGGCTACAAGCTGGCTGAAACACCGGTCGCTGTGGCAGGAGTCGAGACCGCCAAACCACTAGGCAAAGACGTCCACAGACAACAACGATAATTGGACGTAGGTGGGGAACAGGATGTAGACCGCTAGCATCGCTTCCTGTACTTCTTTGCCAATTGGGAATGCATCCTACGGAAGTCGCACCTGCCAAACAAAAGTCGTTGACGATCCTCGGTCCCTATAAGTAGGCTTATGTCCTGTTAATAAGGCGTATCATGAACAATACACGGTTATATATATATATATATATATATATATATATATATATATTAATAAGGCGTATAATGAACAATACACGGTTATATATGTATATATATATATATATTATATTATATATATATATGCCCTATATAAGACCCCACGAGATGAAATTCAATATACACACATATCACATACAAATAAACAAACATGCCTCTAACTCTAGAAAGGATATTGACTTCATTGTACACCAGAAACTCGTTATATCGCTGTCGACTGGAGCCATGGAATAAACCGCATTATAACGAAGATACATGCGTACGTATATACGCACATATATACATATTTATCTATATATGTACATACGTATTTACGTACGTATGCATGTATGTATGTATGTATGTATGTATGTATGTATGTACATATATATGTATGTATGTATTCATATAATATTATGTACATGTGTATGTACGTAATTACGTACGTATACGTACGTATGCATGCATGTATATATGTACATATGTCATATGTACATATATATGTATGCGTGGCTGTATGTATGTATGTAGGCTATTTATGTATGTATGCATGTACATGTGTATGCTTGTACATGTGTATGCTTGTGCATTTGTATGCTTGTACATTTGCATGCATGTATGTATGTGGACACTTAATATAGCGTTTTTTGTATAGGGTGACTCGATAGGTCGTGAACGATTTTGAATGCATACAAATATATGTTATACACAATATAATATGGAAAGTTGTATACTGGAGGATAGGTTGTTCAAATGAGAATGTTATGCAAAAAAATTAGATTACTAACTCACTTAATAAAATTTTAGCGCCAATATCCGTGACGTCATCAAATTCGTGCCAAGCAAACGTCCATTTAGGCCGAAAACAATATTGTACGACCATCATTGTTAATCCACACATAATTAATTAATTTGACCTCTTTCTCCAGTATCTCATTAATGTAATAACTCGAATTGACTGAAGTTTTATTTGGAATGATATGAAGTTTTGTTAATCCAAGAGATGTCATGCCTCCCACACCAGAACTGAGGGACTGAACTTCACCCTGCAGTGCACATGAGCGCACGGAACAGAACTTTCTTGTGATCCCCACACAACGTCGTTCTTACTGTTAGGTACGTGGTAGAGTTTGAAGGGCGATTCATCACTGAACATAACACGCAACCAATCAATATCCTTAAACTTCTTCGCGAAGTTTACTCGGCGAACTTTGTAAGCATCAGCTAACTTTGGGACTTTTTGTCTCTTGAAACTCTTCCATTTCAGCGTCGTCCGCATATAGGCCTAACGCCTGATTGTCTCTGCTTCCAGCAAGGCGTTTGTCTTTTAACCGACGTTCAAACTTTCGCAAACTCTGTCCTCGTCTATATTTAGACTGTTTGATCAGTTTTTGAGCGGCAGCAGTCATCACGGACTTTCGACCACCGTGATATCGATTCCGCAGCCTCTCGTTTGGACTCTGCTTGTAGCGTTTGGCCCACTTGCTAATCCACGATTTAGAACGACCCAATTTCTTTCATATAACACTGTAACTGTACATTTCTTCCAATAATGTAATAGCTTGAGCCCTAATTTGCGATTCATTTAAGGCCGCCATTGCCTAATCGGCGTATTCACTAGTCAATGATAATGCTGCTTGTTCACGCTTGCTTGGCACGAATTTGATGACGTCACGGATATTGGCGCTAAAATTTTAATAGGTGAGCTAATGGTCTAATTTTTTTTGCGTAACATTCTCATTTGAACAACCTATCCTCCAGTATACAACTTTCCATATTATATTGTGTATAACATATATTTGTCTGCATTCAAAATCGTTCACGACCTATCGAGTCACCCTATATACTAAACAAACGCGCTACCCGCCCCAACCAAAGCATTGTTAAGGTAATTTAGCTCGAACGGCTTGGAGAACTATGGCACTCGTGAGCTCCAGCAGACACGTAGAACCAAACCTGCGAAGTTCCATCGAGAGCTGATAGTAGACACGATGTTCGGACTTCCTGGAGTTCGTATACCGTTGAAGAAGAGAGATTACAGAGGGACAATCTCGCAACAAACCACCCCCAACACGAAGCAAGCAGTCCCTCGCTGATGGTAGAAGCCGAAGCATCCGGGCACGCTTCTGCCACAGAGACTGTGGAGGATTCTAAGTAGGGAATTGTCGATCGGCATTTTTCGCCGATTTCCGAATCCGGAAAGAAACCGGATATTTAGCCTGCTTTTTCGGCCGTATCAGGATTCCATCCGATGAATGGACAATACTTCTTTTCGTCTGCAAAGAGATAATAATTAAAGATTTAATTCAGACGAGAGTTTATGCACTGAACTATTTAAAATAAATCATTAACATTTGAGACCACGTGGCGTAAGAAAAAAAGCCCGACTGGCCGTCATTTTGCTGATGCGTCGAGTCACAATTTCAATATTTTACAAGGACTTTCAGGGCGTAGTCAGCCCAGCATAAAATCTGTCGATTGGTTAACTAGCGGTACATGAGACGCGTCATCTCCTTTTATTAGACTGCGTTCATGTAAATAAAGTATAAATCGACTGCAGTTGGCTTTAGATAAAAACTGCCCTTGCATCATTATTGCAGCGGTTTCCTTGTCGGTGAATACAATCCGACGAGATGGCCAAGGAGAGTTTATCACCGCTTGTTATTCAATGTCCTTCTGCGGGGAGGTTCCACGTCTGCTGGGCACTGGGCAGAGGCTGAACTCACATTGTTCTGTGACGCCTGACTGGCAATATACACGCACTAGTGAGTTCATCTGAGACGTTCCACCCAGTCATCCGAACTGGAGCGAGCGTCTCTGTGTAGTTTTCTTGAAGGTGCGCTATATATAATGTTGGATATGCATGAGTGAATTAATCGAAAAGAGACAATGTATTCTTAGACCTTCATATTTTAGCTATACTATACATCACTGTAGACTAATTATACGCATGCAGATCAGTTCTTATTAGGGTCAGGTGTTGGTAATAAAGACGTGTGTAGTATGTTAATGTCCGCCTGGAGTGTTCTGGTAGGCTTACTTAGCGATGATCTCAGCTAAGCTGGTGATTTACAGGGACCAGCAACAACAACCCACGGAGCGATTGGATCAAGTCAGTAATAAATTTCTGATAACCGCAATTAAGGGTAAATAAATGAGCGCTGATACACGGCAGTTCTTTCAACGTTTTTCTCTCTAGCCCAACCGTTAGTGTCAACAACTGCAGTCATGTCTCAGGCTACTCTCAGCTACACCGTGACCATCAGTTCAACAACCAACGGCGCCATGTAGTACCTTAGCAATTGGCACTAACTTTCACCCAAGCCATTATAGCTGTCAGCACCACAGCCATCAGAACTATAGCCACCAGAACCATAGCCATCTACCTCAGAGCCATCAGAAACTTATCCATAATTGAATTTGATATCAATAGATACCACAGCCATCAGAACCATAGCCTTCGACATCCTAACAAAACGACAGCATCATAAACAAGCACTTGCACAGCAGCCATAAGCCATAGATATAGCCATCAGCACCAGAGCCATCAGCATGAGAGCCATCAGCACCAGAGCCATCAGCGCTGCTGGCATAAAGATGCGATGGGGATGCAGAGATCATCCATCCGGTTGCTGAGCAGAGTGATTCCAAAAGACATCCATCAAAACAAAGATCGGTTCTTAAATCCACGTCCAGCGAAAGATACAATGATAGGAGGCTGCATGGTGCCAGTAGCGGAGCCAACAGCAATTGAGGTCAATTACATGTTAATATTCGGCCAACATATATATATATATATATACTTACCTTACATGAATATTGTGCATATATACACATATACACTGCATAAGATGTCGTGTACGTATTATAATTGTATTTGGCCATTTATAAAGCGCTTCTCTCCTGAAAAGCCTTTCAGAAGCGCTCCTAGTGCGAGCAACCCCGAGGGAAAAGGCAGGATTTTAGTTTAGAAAAAGATGAAGAAAGACTACCAGAAAAGATGGCGGACCGGACCGGTTGAGGAAGTCCGTAGATGATGTATCGTCATTCTTGCTCGAAATATGAATACAATTATTGTCGAATTCCGGGAAGCAATAAAGATGCAATTGTTGGTCAGCGTCGTTCGTTCGCTCTTATTGTCTTATTGTCGCCTGGACATATAAATTTATTCATGCACGCTTATGCTGGGGTTTCAGGACCATAAGACTTCACTTGGACCAATGCAAAATACATGAATTTGGTGAACAAGTAGCAACAGAGCTACAACTTGCAAACGTTTGAATCACTGTTACAGTAGAACTTGTAAAATATTGACTCACAATACAATTTGTGCATTTTTGAATCACTGTACAACTTGAAAACCTTCGGATCAATGTACAATTAGAAAACCTTTGAATCAATTTACAATTTGCAAACTTCTGAATCACACTTCCACTTGTAACATCGATAAAAGTGAGCGGCAGTTTATTCAATTGATTTTGTTACAATGAGCTGTACATCAACAGACTTTTGAGTCGTAATATTATTTATTTTACCCTATATAAATCACTAGATCGATAACTGATTTGCTGATACGATCGATATCTTTGATTTGTGGTTAAAAGGCAATCCAAAATGCGTGGCTGGGGGCAAGCAATACACCCGTAATCCCCTATATATAGGACGAGGCCATCGTCTCTGGCGTAATTGGTTCGAAACTCAGCTCCGATGCCACGATGTAAGTAGTCCCCCGAAGACACTGCGTATGGATACACTGGTCGTGATCAGTCCACGCTGGCGGAGGATCACTTCAAGCGTCGGCGGAAGTAAATTTCCAATGGCTGCCGTCAGGAATTGATTGGTGGTCGTTCCATTGACCATGTCCACGCTCTGACCACAACCACGATAACAAGTCTCCAGGCGTTTCTCGGATCCGTCTTTATGCAAGCGGTCGTCGTCGTCCTTCTCCTCCTCCTTATCCTCCTTCTCCTCCTCTTTATCTCCTCCTTCTCCTTCTCCTCTCTCTTCTCCTCCTTCTGGTCTTTCGTCTCTTCGTTGGTCTATGCATGCCCTCCTGCCCATCCATTCGTCCGTTCCCCTTCCGTCCGTCCATCCGTCCATCTGGCATCTGTCCACCCATCCGCCTATCCGATCACCGGTCAGTCTTCTTGTATCTCCATCTGTCCGCGCGCCAATCATTCGTCCGTCCGACTACCTATCCATCAGTCCATCTGTCCGTCCATCTGTCCGTCCATCTGTCCGTCCATCTGTCCGTCCATCTGTCCGTCCATCTGACCTTCCATCCTTCTGTCCGCTTGTGCTATCCGTCTAGTCGTCCGTCTGACTGTCCGACTGCCCCTCTGTTCACTTGCAGCATGTCCATAGCTGTGTATGTCTTGTGAAATGGCGCCGTGGCGCAGACGCTGAACGCCATGAACTTTGGAGCAGAGTCTGTCGACACATCTGCATGTACGAACGTCCGTCTAATTCAGTCGTTTACAATATTCTTCGACCACGAAACCGATTTAAAGGAACCCAATTTGCGGAGGATCACACAAAATAATCGTTAAAACCGAACGATTTTTACCAGGAAGGAACATAAGCTTAAATGATGGTTAAAGTGATTTTAGCTTCGTTATGACAAGAACGGTGTCACGACAATTCGTCTACCGACATTTCGTCTATACGACACTTCGTCTGCACATATTTCGTCTACCGACATTTCGTCTACAAAGTTATTTGATATTGTCACTTTAAAATGGAAGCTGGATTGATGAAAGAAATTGTTTCCCTAAATGGAATTGGGATTGATGAAAACATTCCTGTGTTTAAATAGAAGCTGGATTGATCGAAATAATGTTTACCGTAAATAGCCTAGAAGCTGGATACCAAGCTAGATGCATGGATGAAACTAAGTTTCCATTAAATAGAAGTTGGATTGATGAAAATAATCTTTTCAGTAATTAGAAGCTGGATTCCTGAGAATATTTAACACGTTTTAGCGAAACTATAAGAAAGCGGCCTCTGTTGATTAGCCGTAGGCTAATGGATAAAGATACACTTAGTCTTGTAGACGAAATGTCGGTAGACGAAGTGTCTGTAAACGAGGTGTCGTAGACGAAAAGTCTGTAGACGAGTTGTCGCGGAACCGACAAGAACGGTATGCCTAATTTAACGAAAACCTTACAATAGATGTGGTATTAGAACCTGAGGTTAAAAGCCATTCACCAAACTGCGACAACTCAGTGTTTTTTTCTATACAGAGAAGGATAATTATTCTCGGAAATTGGGAATATTGGTATTATTTGTAACTCGCTGCTACAGACCACCTGCATGCATGGCTAACGCTCATGTAGGCCTTGTTCACTCACCACACATTGAAACCAAAGTGTGGTCAGTGCATGGGCGCCCGCAGATATTTTTGCAGGAGGGGGCAAAACATTGAGTTCGGTCATGGTTAAATTTTTTAGCAAGAGCTTGAAATTTCAAAACAGGAAATTAAAAACATGGATATTTTTCAATAGAGGTTTCTAATGTAAAATTTGAAAATTTAAAACAATATGCAAATAAAATAAGTTATTTTTAAACTTTAATGAAAGTTTTCCAAGAAACGTTTTTAGAACGGCTAAAAAGCGAGAGCTTTTTAAACAGAAACTGGTCGTCTGCGGTCTCTGCCGAACACGTCTACCACTTTTTCCATAAATTCTGTAGATACAATTAGAAAAATTGTTGTTCTTACTTAAAGTTACATTTCTCAGTTTCACTTTGTGTATCATTAGTGCTTTAGTGCGAAGAAATTTGTTAAACACCAAAAAGTAAAAATAGTTGTCAAATTTTCCAGGGGGCAAGTGCCCCTCTTGCCCCTATGTGCGGGCTCCCATGCATGGGTCAGTGTGACACTGTGTGGTCAGTGAACCATCTGTCTCTGGTCGAAGTGACTCATTAAGGCATTTAGCCTTTATAATTGCGCCATCGTCATCATCATCACCATCGTCATCGTCTCTCTTTCACTCTCTGTCAGTCTACTTGCATGCCCTGTCGTTATCTTTGAAGATGACTGAGTATTCTACCAATTTCGATTCTCCTGCGATGGTCATTGGTGACAGAAACAAGGAGACTACATTGTAAACCACACAATACATTTTAAACAATGGTAATTTACGAACCCTCATGGCATTTATCGAGCCTCCTTTATTCAAGAGGAGCTCCCTATAGGGCCCTGTACCCGCTTCTGCAGTATCGCCCATTCTCCGCTGTTTCATACATAGACACAGGTCTTGTTCTGCCTAAAATATTGCCAGCCTCATGATAAAGATGAATAGCTTTTACCCCTTTACTGGCCAAACATACAAAAAGCCTTAACCAAAGCGCACGCATATTGTTAAACCAATAAAATACAAAAGCGGAAACAGCCGTCGCCATGGTAACCGTGGCGTACATTAGACGGGCGCAGCAGCTGATCACGTGACGACGATGGTCGTCATTTAGAATTCTCTGACCACTGGCAGCAGAGGAGCGGATCAAACGCTGGACTGCAAATGAAAGTGCTTTCTAACGCCGACAAATCATATGCGCACGCACACCTATGTGTGCGATACATACACCATTACACCTTTAAATGGATACGTATATGTCATATATTTATATTTATGGCATATATATAATATATATATTTATATGTACTACTATGTAGCCTATGCATGTATGCAATGCGTGTATATGAACATAAGTATTAGGCCCTACTCTGGAAATACATATACACGGTGAGTCATAAAAAAGCGTGTCCCTGCATATTTTACTTTAACTTCGTCATAATTATATCATATTATGTCAACGATATTTTAAGTAAAGATAGAAGAGCATTACGCGAGTTAAAGTTCAACTTAACCTCCTTTGGACATCCACGCATGCGCGAAGACGTGTACAAAGCATCTTACTGACAATGCTATAGAAATGGTCGTAATTTATAGCATCTGTGTTTACATGTATTTGGCATGCAGAGGAGCTTCGTACTTTTGACGTTTAAGATCAAAAGCTGCCGGTGAAACTTCAGAGAATTGAAAACGGTCTTCTAAGTCTCGCCGACCACAAAGGTCATCACCATTTTGCTACATAAAGCAAGCTTCCTTAATTGGCAGCACTTACAAAGCTTCAGCACCCTCCTCCTCCGCTGTTCTCTGCCTACTTTCAACGTCTTGACTGTAGCGTGTACCCTCTTGGTCTAGTGACTCTAGTCTAAGTCTAAACATTGGAAGCATGACATTTAAGCCATAAGATTTATGTTGCTGTATTTTCACAGCAGACAAAAAAGCTGAGTTAGTTTACTGTCCATCTTACCTCCGTGAGCTCTGCTGTTTGATTTCGGTTGTCCCAGGGCGTCGCCTCCTACGCTCCGCAGAAAAAAGAGTTCTTATGGTTCCTTTTGCTCGTACTGCAACAATGCAGAACCGAGCTCTTTCTGTGGCAGGCCCAATGATCTGGAATGGTCTTCCTCTAGAGCTGCGTCTACACCCTGGGAGTCTGCCTGAAACTTTCCTTACTAAACTCAAAACTGTTCTTTTTGGGCGCGTTGGAGTCGGGAGCGCCTCTGAGTAGTTTCCTTGAAGGGGCGCTATATAAATTCCCGAATGAATGAATGAATAATGTAAAGTTGTAAACTATAAAACTAGCCTCAAGGCAATACTGAGCAGGGATGTATGCCAACTGACTGGTAGGTCTATAATTATAGAAATTCTTCCGTTTGAATTGTCACGGAGACAATCAACGGCAGTGGCATACGTTAATGATTAGTAAAATTTTATTTCTGACAGGTTTTCTGACTGAATTTTCACCTGGTCCACAGCTTCTTGCGCGTTCGCTCACTCAGTTAGTCAGTCAGTCAGTCAGTCAGTCAGTCAGTCAGTCAGCCAGTCACTCACTCACTCACCACTCACTCACTCACTCACTCACTCACTCACTCACTCACTCACTCACTCACTCACTCTCACTCACTCACTCACTCACTCACTCACTCACTCACTCACTCACTCACTCACTCACTCACTCACTCACTCACTCACTCACTCACTCACTCACTCACTCACTCACTCACTCACTCAGTCAGTCAGTCAGTCAGTCACTCACTCACTCACTCACTCAATCAGTCAGTCAGTCAGTCAGTCTGTCAGTCAGTCAGTCAGTCAGTCACTCAGTCACTCAGTCACTCAGTCACTCAGTCACTCAGTCACTCAGTCACTCACTCAGTCACTCAGTCACTCAGTCAGTCAGTCAATCAGTCAGTCAGTCAGTCAGTCACTCACTCACTCAGTCTGTATGCCTCTCTGTCTCTCTGTCTGTCAGCCTATCTGTCTGTCTGAGTGTCTGGCTGTTCACATAATATTATACTGCAGTCGGCGGATTTGGGCAATGCATCGAGTGAGAGATTGGCTGCCTGCGACTTCTTGATAGGATTTTGAAGAGAAGATCGGACGTCAGTGGATGTCACTCTTCGTCATAAACGGTCTCTGTTCGGACGGCGTCTTCTCGGCTCAAGAGACGACCTCAAGAGGTCGTCTCTTTGCTGCTTAAACACCTGTTGATTGTCTGCTTCTCTGGCACCGACGGATGGGGGGTCACAGGGGTGGGTGTCACGGTCACGCGCCGATTATATTCTGACAACCAGATAAGGTGAAGGAAAATGAATCGATGAAGGAGTGGGGGAGATTGTAGTATTGGGGGGGGTGAGGCGGCAATGTAGGTCAATGGTGAAGACAACAACGACGACGATGAGGAAGGAAAAGAAAGGAAAAGGAAAGAAAAGGAGGAGAAGGATGACGATGACTGGCGATGATAATAATGACGATGGTGATGACAATGCGAAGACAATGCGATAATGATGACTGCGATAATGATGACCATAACCATGATGGTGGTGATTATGATGAGAACGAAGATGATGATGGGAATAATAATGATGATGCCGATGATGAAGACAAGTATGATATGATGATGGTGATGATGATGATGATGATGATGATGAGAATGAGGAAAATGATAATGTCGATGACGACGATGATGATGATGATGGCCACGACGATGACGATAGAGGTGACGATGATGCGGATGACGGTGACCACGATGATAATGATTATGATGATGATGATGATGATGTTGACGACGACGACGATGATGATGATGATGATGATGATGATTATGATGATGATGATGATGATGATGATGATGATGATGATGATGATGATGATGATGATGATGATGATGATGATGATGATGATGATGATGATGATGATAATGATGGCAGAGACGATTACGAAGATTATTAGGCCTACGATGATGATAGAATTTATCGGACGACTTGGCAGAACCTATCAGATATAGGCTTTTACGAGATTAAAGCAAATATCCTGTGCAGCAAATGACGAGTCGCTGTGTTATTCCGTGGTCGAATATAATTTCAAATATAATATGTGGAACAAGATTGCCTGCTTGAAATGGCAAGGACCATATTGTCGCCGTGGTAACACGGTAATAGCCTCGATTTCAAAGTCGCTGAGGAAAACCCGTCTACGACGCGAGGTCTCAAGTTCGTCGTTAGACGTCGTCTAAGTCGCCTAAAAAGAGATTAATTATTCCAAGAGCCGCACCTCTGACGTCGTCGCGTGCTCCCACAATCGCCGGATCTCTCTTATGTTGGGCGACATCTGGTGACGACGAGAGACTCGTCGAAGCTTAATTATCGAGTCGTCTCGCGCCGATTACATCATATCTCTATAGGGTTGGCGCCATATAAAAGGGTTCCCTATTCATGGCGTCGAACGAACGAACGAGCGACGTAGGACGTCATTTCTATCGCCTCCTTCTTCTGCCTCTAATGAACCATGTTTTGCAAGTCTTTGAAGACGGAGCCAAAGATCGCGGGTCCAGTTAAGGTCATTCAGTGGCCAACGCCGCCCTTCAAGAACGACGTCTCCTCATCAGCAATTCACTCATCCGTCCGTCCATCCGCGTGTGTGTGTGCCTGTGTGTGTGTGTGCGTGTGTGTGTGTGTGTGTGCCTGTGTGTGTTTGTGTGTGTGCCTGTGTGTGTGTGTGTGTGTGTTTGTGTGTGTATTAGGGTGGTCCTTATTTTTAAACTTTCAAAATTCCACCGTCCCACCCTCCAAATAGGTTCTCCCTTGGTAGAAACTAATTGGTATAAAATTTCTTTAATATTGGTCAATGTTTAGGGTATGCTCAATCCACTTGAAATGTTTGCTTATTTTTTGCAATCGCACAAACAAAAGGCATCCGATATGATATGATCAATCATTCGAGTGCAGTAGGGATATCCAGAAAAATGATACATTGCAGAAACCAACCATTCCCTATTTTTCCCCATTATTCTATTCATATATTGTCTAGAAATATTTTTTACAGATTTAAAAATGTTATCCTGAGGTCTCTCAAAGCCTCCGAACATACCCTACTTAAACTCCCAGAACTGAAGGCGCCCATGCTTTTGTCTTGGGACTTGGGTCCATTGTCGATTTACTCTTTTTATCACAAAAAATTAACGAGGAGTCCAACTTGGATGAACTTTTTACTGTGTTTTTGTCTCAATGAGAGCTATATTCTGATAAAATATAAATACTAAGTTCAAGGTCATTCAAGGTCATTTCAAGGTCATAAGAAACTAAATCTATAAAAAATCGAAGAAAAATGATCAGATCTCAGGCAATAATGGTTGAAATTGGTTAATTCTTTCTTGTATTTCTCGTCTTGATAAGGGCTACCTGTGATAAGAAACAAGGAGACCAAATGTAAGACGATCAAAAGTTATTTTAAGGACAAAAAGGTCAATTTTATAGAAAAATCTTGATCTGAAATTGACCTTTTGTACTTAAAATAACTTTTGATCGTCTTACATTTTGGTATTATTAAGCTATTTCAGCAAAGAAAAGACAAAGATATGAAAAATTGAATAGAATGCACTTTACATCTGAGTATATAGTATATTCTTTAGCCTTGAGCCCCATGTACTTATTGGGTTAGACACTTTTTTAACCATTGGCAATTTCGCATAGTTATACTTTTGTATAGCATCACAAAGAAGTGGATTGAGCATACCCTAAATGTGCACCAATCACAACCATTTTTGGCAGCAATAAGTTTCTACTGGAGGAGTATCAGATGAGAGGGTGGGAGCCAGTAAAATATTTAAAAAATCTTTTCCCATGGTGCTAAGGACCACTCTAGTGTGTATGTGTGTGTGTGTCCTCAACGAAGCTCAAAAGTCTGATTAGAGCGAGGACCATCGTCGTTGTCGTCATCGTCGTCGTCGTCATCGTCGTCGTCGTCATCGTGCCAATGAGGCTTATTGACTGCGTGGAGATCGGATAAGAAATGACGTACGGTTTGGCGTCTTTTGGATTCGCACTCGATCAGGTCAGGCCCCCTCCCCTCGTAAAGAGTCTAAAGCCATCCATCAGAGGCATATGCACTCCAGCAGCACCAGGATCAAGACGTAGGATGCTGCCGCTGCTGCTGCTGCTGCTGAATATGATGAATTTGATGCTAATGTGAAGGAAGGTGATAGAGTATGGAGATTGGTCTAGGCAGCTATTGTATGGTGTCCTCAGACTTCACGAATAAGTTCAATAGGTTCAATCCCGATATGCACTCCCCGGCCAAGTCCAGGCTCTGAATCATCCTCGTGTCAGCGCTCTGGAGTCTGAGACATAATGGACAGATGTAAGACCAAGTTATATTATGCCTACTAAGTACTAACTCTCCACTGCATTGCCTCATAACTATGATAGTTGCAATGCTACAGGCCTCGATTTAGCCGGCATATTGGAAGTTAAAGAGTCTCGGCCTTAAGAAAAGCTCTCCAGTCATGACCATAAGTTCAGCTTCGGTGTCTTCTACAGGGTTCGTTCCCTGCGCCAATTCTGTGGATCCTGTGCATGTGCAGCTGATCTGACCCAGACCTACACGGTAGATATTCGATATACCTATCCATACTCCTGCTGCAGTCCAATGAAATCCCGATGCTGTTCAGTTACATACGACATGTCGATAGTCAATCAGTCGCGTTTGCTTGTACGTCTAAAACGCGAGCAGTAAATGTGCAAAACTGGATGTCTTCAATCCGTCGACAACGCAATGTCCTTATGTTATGACTAAGCAAATGACCGTTTGTTGATAGACGAAGATGGGCAAGGATACGATGGCGGCTGTACATCAATCAAATCAATCAAAACTCTTTTATTGAAGCCATGTCAAATAAAAATCACATAACATTTTTAAAAAAATATCAGGATTGGCCGCAAGAGGAGTCCCAAAAGGGATCAAGATCCCGCTAACTAGGGACACCTAAAACAACATTTCAGAAATTTGAATTAGTGATAGCTAAATCCTTAACAAACAGTGCGACATCAAGTTTCATACAGTAATGCAAACAGTATAGTACATAGTACATAAGGGAAGTTAGGGAACCATATTATAATACATCGCTCGGATGCCGTGGTTCTTTTCTGGTCGAAGATATATCGATGATCGAATATCTAAACTCAGTCATCAGTAGGCCTAAGTCATCAACTGCTCCAATTTAGGGTTACAAAAAGGAGCTTATTCTTTGATTGGATTGTGCCGAAGTTACGAATACGTCGTCCACAGTCCGTCCTTAACTGAGCAGTCTGGGTATTAACCCACATATACCATGGACCCTCGCAATTAGCAGAACATATGCTCGAGGTACAACAGGCACTGGCTTGAAGAGAGAATCACATTCCCCCTATGGCGGAAACTGATAGTCTGTGCAGCCCCATAATCTACTACAGGCCTACTGAGCACTCCACAGCAGCTTAAGAAATTTGAGTAGCACTGATCTTTAAATTGTGTGAGTCACTCGTTAAACTGTCTGGGCGTGTCTTTTCACTATTTTGGCCATTCGTTATACCTTATACAATACGATACAACTGTATTTGATTATTGCCTTCCTTCCAATGTTCAGAGTCCACACGACCATATAACAGAACATCCATGGCACTGAACAATTGTGCGTAAAGGACTTGCCCAAGGTCCCTACAGCTGTATACACAGTGAGTATACTAGCTGCTTCGGGCGAGGCTCGAACCCGTATTCTCCGCGTTACAGCCTTACAGGTCGAGCGCTCAAACCAATCGGCCACCGTACGTTAATCCGTCCACACTATGACCTTATCCTAGGTCGACTCATCCCATCTGTTTGGCTTAACAGATTCCTTGAACCTGCGGCTGTTGTTTGTGTTGCATGTCTCCCGATCAACAGCAGCTGTCAGCTTCCCTTTCGCCTCCACTTCTCGTTCGCCTCCCACAGTCTTTCTAGCAAGGAGAAGTGCTCAGTGGCTGTGTGCAGAACGCCGTCTCTAAAGGTTAACAAGAAACCTGGAGGCAGCCATGGAACGTCATGAAGTATTAGGCCTATACCGACTTCCTTTTCTTAACCTCAGCATACGACAGTGGGTGGCTCTTCCCTCCGCCTAATCTTCCAACCGACAATGTACTCGTTTTCTATCCGAGATTTCTAGTAGGAGAAATTAAGCTCAAATATATATATCTGCCTTGGTCGGGATTCGAACCCCGAACCTAAAAGTTGGCAGTTCAGAAGGCTGCAGTCTCTGAACCCGGAATTCGAATCCTGGCCTCAGAGGTAAAAGCCGATCGAGATGCGCTACCCGATCGGCCGTGGTACGTGTCAACTCCTCATGGTTACATAGAGGAGTTGCGTTGATGGTTTTATAGTGATGTTTGCATAGGACATGTGGAGTATGGATGGCTGGGTGGCCGAGCTATAGGCCTAGCTAGGGGTCTGTTCAGTCCACAGTAGGCCCAGATTACATTCGTCTGGCGTCTAACTGATTCCATTATCGGCTTAAGCGATTACATTTCTCGCAGGATCGAATCTCGTCGATCAATGCTTTTCATTTCGCTTTGGCTGTCATCATCGTCGTCGTCATCATCATCGTCATAATCGTCATCATCATCATCGTAGGCCTATCCACTATTGCTGCTTTTATATTGATAGGAAAATCTGCTTTCGCGTCGACTGAACAGTGAATAGCCTATACACTTATAATAATGTAGGTCTACGTTCAAAACCGCGATAAAAAACAGCGATCATCAGAACCGCGATCACAAAATAGCGATGTAAAAAAACAGCGAGTGCACAAAATAGCGATCATCAAAACAGCGATAACATTAGAAGGTTTCTTGCAAAGGAAAAATCTTATTTCATTAATGTTTGTAAACTTATAATTTTAGCGTTCTTTATCCTGTACGCATTATAACATATCGTTTCATCGTTATGTAGGCTTATAATAGGCCTACATGGCATTTTATTACCAATGTCCATGATTCTCTGTCAGCAATACAACTTCTATTTAATCAAGAATTATTTTCATCAATCCAAATTCTATTTAAGCAAGGATTATTTTCATTAATCTAACTTCCATTTAGGCAAGAATCACAATAGCCTAGGCGAATAATTTAGAACGCTAAACTATAAATTTATAGGCCTATTAGGCCTACCTAATGGTCAATGTATTATAAGTAGACCTATACTACGTCATATATTTGAAACTTTATATAGGCCTAATAAATCGATGAAATCGCCAGTGGAGGCGCCAGGATTTCAGGTTGGGGGGGGCTAAAGCTCCAAGCCCTTCCCATTTTGTCCCCTCTTCCCTGTGATTTGCATTGATTTCCCACTCTTTGGCGGGGCTGAGCCGCAGTTAGGGGGCTAAGCCCCCTATCCCCCTCCTGGCGCCGCCACTGGAAATCGCTGTTTGATGATCGCTATTTTGTGCACTCGCTGTTTTTTACATCGCGATTTTGTGATCGCGGTTTTGAACGTAAACCATAATGTACACACACGCGCGCGCACACACACAATTATTATGTCATGGTAAAACATCTGATTATCTGATTCACTGATTTGGGTCGTTCGGGAGCACCTGTTAATCGTTGATCGGCGCTTTTATAATATTCCACTACAATTCCACTATGCTTGAGTTTCTTTATGTATGTTATTGAAGGATGCCATTTACAGAAACGGAAGAATATAATAATTAGGCCTATAGCCGGCGGCTCTTATAAGTTACAAGTAACTTACAATTCTCGGCCAGAAAACATTTTCATCCTCGCTTCAATAATTTTGCCACCGTAGTTTAAAAACACTGCAGGACTATTATAATTATCAGTACAACTGTATAACATAGGCCTATAATTATAATGGGTAACATGACCTGTCAGCTGAGTTGAAATGCCCCGCAGTGAATTCCCGGGAGCAGGCCTATGTCTGGTGAAGAATGGTGAAAAGTTGCTGTTTGTGAGCTCAGACCAAGACCTCGACTGCCTTCAAGGAATTTTCATTGATGAAATTAGATGTTAGATGTTAGGGCAACTAAAAGTACATGTTTTGCTTCTGGAAGAGTGAAATTAACACCAGGATTGGAAGCCATGTAAGTTTTTTTGGACAAAAACTAAAGACCTTGTGTAATTGGCCAGCTGCTGCAGTGCAGAGCTCCTCAAGTACCCACAGAGCACATGAGTCTCATGAGGAGGTCTAAAGACTCCCTGCAGCCATGTCTATGCAGGGCTAAGTCTTTGAGCAGTGAAATGGCAAGAGGATACAACATAACATTACATAACATAACATTATATTACATAACATAACATTACATTATTTACATAAGTAACATAACATTATATTACATAACATAACATAACATTACATAACATTACATAACATAACATTATATTACATAACATTATATTACTATATTTACATAACAGTAAATTACATAACATAACATTACATAGCATAACATTATATTATATTACATAACAATGTGTAGAATGATGTAACACAATGTAAGGCAACGTAACATACCAATACCATTACAACACATAACCAAATAAGATTACAAGATACATAACATTACAACTTAGCATCACAGCGTAACTTTGCCATGTTGTAATCGTAATCGTAAGGCGTAAGCTCAAAACTTCTAAAGCACCACTCGAAAGCAAACCGCAGGACACCAGTTATTCACGAGCGTCGAGTCAGAGGGGTTGTCCAAAAGATGGTCCGAAGGAGGTCCAAGTCCAGTTGTGATGTTGTTAACATGTTATTACAACATAGCATTACAACGTAACATATGTATGTATGTATGTATGAGCACTTGTTATAGCACCCCTTCAAGATTTCTACTCAGAGGCGCTCCCGACTACAGCGCGGACACTGAATCGGAGTTTCACGCCGAAGCGCATGATCAATTGCGAGTGAAGGACTTGCCCAGGGTCCTTACGCTGCGGCTTGAGGTGGATTCGAACCCGCAACCCTCCGGCTGCAAGGCACCGAACATACCCCTACACCACCGCGCCCCACATATAGTAGCAGTGCTCAGCATGACGAAACAAATAGCAACATAGCATAACATGTTTAGTGGTTCAGAAGACATTTTATCTGTTTATTTTCCAGGTGATCAATCAGTGGCTAATTCTTCCAACTTTAGAAGTAGGCCAAGTACCGTGCTTACGACGCTATATAAATTGTCCTCATTGTAATTACAATTACGCATTGGCAACGCCTTATATGAATGGATGACTTGGAAACTGTTAAATATAGCCATCCTGTACTAGGCGTATAAGCTTATTTTGTTTTCGAGCCATTCAATTGTAGGAATTCCTTATTGTTCCACTGCATCGCGTCTGCCCTTATAGGCTTAGATCCAACCAGGCATTGCGTGGTCGTTACCGCACGTTCCTGAAAGAATTTATCACCATATCAGCAGTCCTTGTGTGTGAGGGGCATTGCAGCTCAAAGATATCGATGGCAAATACCAGCACGCAGAGAACCAAGTGTCACGAAGTACAGAACATCTAGGCTATTGATCACGGTTGCCTGTTCAGGTCTAACAAGGCTCAACCGTCGAATTGGTCCTCGCAATAAAATGTAAGATACACTTTTGAAAATGTTTCTGTACACGGATAAAATATTTATCTAGTTCATCTATTCTTGTTTGTTTAAAACAACAAGATAGAAATATAGGTGCAATTTTGGGGTAGGATATATCCCCAATTTTTTAACTGTGGTGTTATGCTCCACTTTTTAATCCTGTGCATAAACAATTGCAGTTAGGTTTGGCGTGAGCTAATCATTCTCCAATGACTTTTCACACCTTAGGCTTAGTCCAACAAGAAATATCATGTGAGAGGGAAATGAAAAGAGATTGGAAATTCCAACTTAGAGACGAAATTAACACCTCTTGACAGTAGAACGTGCAGTTCTTAAGCCAAACACCAGAGGCAGACTTCAATGTGACGTGCCAGGTAATTTTATTGCCACGCTCGTCAGGAGAAAGAGGCTTTTCTTTCTGTCCTATTGGAGGTCATAATGCAGATGCAAACACAACAGTCTGTTTTCTATTTCACCCGGAAAGTTAATTAAAGCTAATAGGCCTATAGGTTCTATTTTCAATCTATTTAGTACAAAGCCGAAAAAGGTTTTAAACAAGTTTTGGGTATTTTGAAGATACTGATTTTGTTACAGTCATTTATTCTGAGTACAGTTAATAAAGTACACTAAATTCAGTGATAAATTTTCTCTATAAAGTTTCACAGCACTTAGCTATAAACAGATGGATTGTGTTTCAACTGTATCAGATTCACTGGCAGTTTACATATAAACTGTGGTTCACCTCTGCAACCTGGCTTCAACTCTCAAGCCAGTTTCACGAGCCAATAATCTATATCAAGTGATTTCAACCATCGCACATTCTCATGAATAGAGTATATATAATCGTGACTATTTTTAATTGCAAAGAAATTACATGACACAATGTCAGACAGTTACAAAACCTGTTTCTTTGGACTGGTTTTGCCAAGCATTTGCCACATTTGTGTCACATATGATATTTACACACAAACATATATAAACCATGGCCATGCAGAGATTGATGAACATTAACTGAATATTGTTCGAGCAGGATCATTGTATTTTTTACTCAGCAATGAGCTGCATTTGTTTCCCAGTTGCTTTCAGTACACCCTCATCTTTAAAGTGTTAATAATGGAAGTAACATTACATTACATTATGTAACACATTAAGATACAATACAACAATTAAAACCCTTCTTTGCAACATAGTATGATTTATTTATGTCCTAACTGAACAACTCTGCTTAAAATAGACAAGTTACGCACTGTTGTGCAAGAAAAACATGCAAGCAGTCAACGAAGATGGCAACAACAACAAATCTGACTCTCAGCGTCAGTTAAGTCGAACTAAGTTGGCTTGATGCTTGGCCATTTCGCTGAGCTCATTAACACCATGTACACACACAATAGCAGACATCGACTACAAAGTGCAGACTCAACCGAATAGTCTAGAATGTTGGTGATTACTGTAAATAAGTAAATTTTGTGATGCAACAAGTAAACAGATTGCTGGCCATCAGAAAATTTAATAAAGTTCAATTGCAGTGTTCTGAGTATACGGGCTATTTCTTGCGCTTTATATTTTTGCACATCCAGTCCATTCCATCCTAAAAGAATGCAAAAAACACTTGAACTGTAGCACCAATTTTTCAAGTTTGATTTAAATGGATATATGTTTTGCATTGAACTGATAATGTGTTTGGAGAAAAAGATCACATTTTAAGTAATGAAACTAATCACTCGTAACTGTACATTTGTACATGTGATTGGGTAAAGGACTTGGCTTTTAACACAGCATACGGGTTCAAACTTCCACTCGAGGCTCGAACCCACTCAACCTCCATGGGTAGGACCTTGAGCAAGTCCTTCATGCTCAGCACCATTGATTGATGTTCTATGATGTGGTCATGTGTGCAGCACTCCTTGGAAGGAGGACAATATCAAATGCAGTTGCATTATTGTGCATTGTACAAACATGCTGACGACAGGACAATGCGCCTCTGAATCACTTGTGGCACTTTTATAAATGCTCGATTACAATTACAATTACAATAGAAAATCATAACACAACATAAGGTTTGTGCACCATTGATTGAAGAGGGAATGTTAATACACAAAGAGCGAAATCGAGTTACCATCTCTCAATTAGTTCCAGAGAATTGTAACAAGAACAGCCCAGCCGGGAGTATAAATACAGTGAGCAAAAAGATGTAACAAGTACTATTTGGAAGACATAGCTTTCCAATTAACTATTTAATTTAGCAAAGTCTCTACATAAATTAGCAATGGCTTCATGGAAGCAGTTTAGAGACTGTAACCACAACTTTACCATGCAACTAATTCTAATTAATTTCCCCTGAAAAGGTGCTATACAAATTCACAATTACAATCATTTGACATCCTCAATTAAAAGAAACACACGTGACGACATACCTTAACACCTTCGCCTGTGATTGCTGAGCACGGCTGGATCTGCCATTGCCGGTCGCGTATCGAGTGGAGGTTGAGGCCTTCGGCTATTTCACTTGCTGGAGCAGAGTTGAACAGATCCTGCTTGTTAGCGAATACCAACACTGGTACACCCGTCAGCTTCTCCTCGTCCAACAACTCACCCAATTCCTACAATTTTAACATAATCGATCAGATTTTTGTGAAATAGTTGTTGTTTCTCAAGAATTTTCATGATCATTCTAGGTTCATTTTAGCCGATAACCAGTTCAGTGTCCCTCTTTGATCGCACCTTTTCACTTTACAGATTCAGTAGGCAACCCTTGCTCTAACCAGTTCAGAGGTCAACTTGGTGTGACCCCTCAAAGTCAAAGTGCGACATTGGTCAGACTGCCCCTTGATCCACCATAGGTGACCTTCTTCCATCACGAAAACAACATCAAACTGCACGTCGCAGTCTTTGAGCTATTTGAATTTAAGTTCCAAGCACATAAAATGGAACTCATTAGTCTTCATTTTGCATTTAATAATACGTTTTAAGTATGATCAAAATTCTAATTAGCATGGAATTTTCCCAACTGCTGTAGCTATAAAAATATCAAATACTAAATGCACGTTTATAAATTGCAAACAAATTCCAATGGGAGTTGTGTGACAAAATTACCAGATAAATAAAACGTATTGTACATATTATTCTCTATGGTAACTCACTCCTGAAAACAGTAATGGAAGGAAGACTGGACGGAAGACTACATTGTTATGGTATGCGCTTCATACCATAGCACAGTTGGATGGGATGAAGGACAAAGAAACTAGGTTGGGATACATTGAAGATTATAAGAGATCAGAGAATTATATCACTGAAACTGATTTTTGGGTACATGTACAAATACCTAGTTTTGAATGTTATAATAAATTTAAGATGAATTTGTAATGTTTTCTGTAGGTGCTCGAATACTAAAGCAAAGCAGAAGAGCTACACCCTGAAGGAGCAAGACTCTAATGGGAGCCTCACAATCAACAGAATTGCACATACACACTTGTCTGAGTTTATCTGGACATTTTATGAAGAGTCAACGACAAGCCAAAGTACTTACGACACCAGTTTCTTCAAATCGTTTCCTGTCTGCACTGTCAATGACGTATATCTGAAGAACAGCAAAACCAAAGATTAAATATCAAATGAATATGAATAAACATCGTACATGAATCGACATAATAGTGGCCACTAAGCGCAAATGATATGGTACTGGCAGATGCAACAAAGTTAAACAATGTTGAATCCATTTAGTACTAGGATAGGTTATCAACTTGTCATCCAATGAATACCGCCTCTGAATAGTCAATGGTGCTTTATAAATGTCCAGATACAATGCAAAACAATATACAGCCGTCAGCCAGGCAACCACTCAAGCCTTACCTGTTTACACGCATAAAATAAAATAGGTAGTGGTACAGCAGACTTTCATCCAAATCGAACTAAGTTACATCACAAATAACTTAGGTATATAATTTATATAATTATGCTGTTGTGATATACATACATATATAATATTATAATACATATACATAAATATATATAAATATATATATAATATTATATATATATAAACAATAAACAAACTCTTACTTAACAATGTCACTAATAAAATTTCTTACAAGGACATCTGTATTTTCAAAGTAATTTTTCCAGTATGGCCGAATTTTCCTCTGGCCACCAATATCCCACACATTCAGTTTAAAGCCAGCCGACTGGACACTTTTGATGTTGAAACCCTGCAAAACAACACAAAATTAATGTTTAACAAAGAGTTAATAACATTTAATTACGACTGTATGAATGCATGTACACAAGCATGATTATTTGCATAATTGTATGCATGCATGCATCTAGAAATTCATTAATAGCTTCCAGGAAACTCTTGCAGCTGTTTGGTGTACCATAGAGACTGAGTACAAAATGTTTTCCACATCAAACAAATTTATAACCCACTAGCAGGCTGAACTGCAATTATAAACACTGTTTCTTTGGTTTCCAAATAAAGAGCACCAGTTTATTAACTGAAGTTCATGAAAAAAATATTAACAGTTCTGCAACTAATTTCTACAGGTTTTGCGAAACAAATTTTTATTTGAGCAATCTCAGATCAGAAGCTCTTATATTAGGAACAATTTATGTTTACCAATATGTAAATTCTTCCAACATAAACAAATATCTCAATCCCTGAAACCACGTTCTACGATTGTACTTCCATTGTTCAACATACACAAGAAAACACAGTACATTTTAAAGTTGTTCTACTGAGGGGTCCTATGGTGCTAATTTGTCAAATTATTTGCTACTTGCAAATTGTGCAGTATAAATATTCACCATACTGGAAATAGAAAGTTGAATAATCAATTTTTTTAAAGTTAAGGGCTAGTACATTCCCATACTTGTGTAGGTGTAATTTGAGTAATATCTTCAGATGCCAGCTGCTTCAGAATTGTAGTTTTTCCAGCATTATCGAGGCCAAGCAGCAATATACGCAGCTCCTGATCCGGAGTTGATTTCAGTTTCCTAAGTAAGGCGAGCAGACCCTGAAAGGATAAGCAGCACGAAGAGTTAGTAAAAATAAAATACATGTGTACATACATGTATGTCAGTAAGTATTCAGATTTGTGTATAACAACTTAAATAGGGAACTTCTCAAAAGCACTGATGTGTGGCTATCAGAGACATCTAAAAGAAGTGCAACTTAAGATAACTGAAAATGTTCACAAGAAGTATGGTTTGTAAATAATAAACAATATCAATTGGTGAACTTAAACTGGTTTGTTTTTAAAAAGCCGTTTTTGTCTCCAATTAACATCTTACATATCATGTTGAGTCTACTCAAAAATGCAATTCAAACTTGTCCAGCTAATGACTGAATACATTCGTATGCACATTAGGTCAGTGAATTGTAAATCGATCATTCAAGAACTGAAGACAAATATTGCCAAAAGTGTCTGAACCATTGAGATACTGTGAAACAAATATGTTGCACAGAACTTTTATTAAAATGAGCAAACAAGTAAGAAAAAATATGTTTTGTAATAATATACAAACTTAATACAAAGTCAATCTCCAACATGTTTTCAAGTTTTAGTTATAAAACAATAATTTCAAACAGAAAATAAAATTTCCAAATTGTTAAAAATTGCCAGGGAGCTTCGGGTATAAGTGTCGAATCGTTGGAGAGATGAGAGTTCTAATGGTAAAGCCAAACTGTCTTTGAATGTAGGCCTATAAATTATTATCACATTTCTACGCCATGCTCGCAAATTACACGCAACACGTTTAAACTCAAATTTATGTAGAATCGCTTACACTTTAATTTTTCTAACGATTTTACTGTTAAAATTACTCACCTCTCTCACTTAATGTTTTCACACACAAAAATAAATAAGCCTGACATTTAAATTAATCTTGATCTTGGAATCGATGCAACCTTTAGCCAAAATTTTACCACTACATTTGGACCAATTATCTGTTCATGTTCAGGATGTGAGAACACCTATCAAAATAAGCGTAGGTAGGATTGAAAGAGATTAATGAAATTCAGTGAAGATGTCGTACCATTTCTTGATGAAACGTGAGTACTTATTCTATCAACAAGCGACCATAAGAGACGGTAACTATGTCCGACGTCACCGACGCTACCGCATATCTCACCAACTTCCGGTGCTAGCGTAGAAATCTAAATATAGAAAACAGTTTACATAAGAATTAAATACTGCAATATGAATAATAATTATTATTAAAGAAATACCTGGGACTATTATTACTGAATAATAGTCCCAGGAAATACGCAAAGCCTTTGGCTTGAGAAAAATCACTTGCTCAGTCTCAGTTGTCATTTTTATCTAATGTCGATGCGAAAACATGTGATACGAGTCTATAAATAAGCGAGTTCTCTAGACTTGACATTGTAATGACGCCTATCATCGTCGATATGACGGCGTCGTTAAAAAACGATGTTAAGTCAAGACTCTTGACATTGTCGACGCTTTAAAATGCTATGGTTTTTGTTAGTTGATAACGTTAAAAAATTTAATATTGATAATGTGCACCTGCCTGTTCTCGCTGCTTAGATGAGACACGCTCAGAGAAGCCGTGTATAAAAGAAGTTTCAACAAAGGTGCCCAAGGAGATTCCTGCCAAATCCAGAGCCATCTATTAGGCTACCGATATAATAGAAGGCTCTGTCCAAATCAGTCAGCGCACACCTCTGCATGCTGCCCCAGATGCAGCCTAGAATAGGACCCATAAACCCATATGGACCCGTACAGAGCCGACATGGGTTCCAGCTAATAACCATGAAAATTCTGGGAGAGACCCCACAATAAAAGCGCACGATCGACAGACCCGCGACCGGTCTCGGGTCTGGTTGAAAAATAGGATGTTTGGGCACAGAGGACGGTGCAACAGCAGGTAGGAGCACCCTTATGAGAGCCACATTCGTTGGACTCGCATTGCATGGGTTGCAATCTAAGCACCACCCAGTGATATTGTGCAGGCGCTATGATTGATCCATTGGACGTGGCTGCCTGGGCAACTCGCTCCGAGCACTGATCCCCCAAGAGGACCTACCAGAGACCATAATTATTTCGACGACGGGGGACACACGGAAGCGCAGGGTGGAGGTCGATCTTCATCCACTGAACTTTGGGCTACGCACAGCCAAGAGTTGAACCCAAAACCAGTCGTGGAAACGTCAATGCTCCCGAGGAGGGCAAACCGCGCACAGGTGATGATGACGATGATGAAAGGAAACCTAGGCTCTGGCCGGAGAATCAGCTCAGCCTCTGCCAAAGTTTTACACGGATGCTTCTGGAGAGACCTCTCTAATGTCGATGTTCAACTGGTTTTTTTAATTTATTTAATCAAGACAAATTCACAAACTGCAAACACTTACACTTGTAAAATGAATAACTTGCAAGACAAGACATTATGATGATTACCAGAATGGCCATTACAAGAAGCAGAAGTTGTTTGGTCAGTAGAGTATTTTCAGCAACAACATCAAGTGTTGAAGATATGACAAGAATATGACATTTCTTGCACAGGCTTTGCATGCCCTACATAAGGTCCCGACAATAATAGGTTAAACCAAAAGTAACAGTAACCATGCTCTTAAACCAAACAACCTTAAGCATTATTGCCTAACTCCATTTAAAGTACATAGAAAATTAAACAGGAGTTCCAACAAAAATCAACGTTCATACATGTACCTCTTTTCTTCCTGCACCAAAAATTTAACTTGTAGCCTAGGTAAACACTCGTCTTGACCACTGCCCAGCTATGTAGGCTACCATGCTAAGCAACAGTTTCCTCAGGAAACGAATTCATCTCCTACTAGTACTGCTTCTTTGTCATGCCTTCTTTTCATTCTTTTCATTCCCTCCCTCATACTCTTCCTCCTTCTTACACACCATCTTCTGCAAATTCTACTTTGCTTCTTTGCCCTTCTAAAATGTACTCATGCCTGCATGTGCAAACACTACTAATAATTGTTTTAATCACTGAATCATATCATTGAAGAAACGACAATACTATTTACAAAATAGAGCCACTGCTTTAAATGTTTGTTCTTATGATAAGTTATGAGTGAAATTATAGTAGTTTCTCACCCTCAGTTTAACAGATCTTCACAGAATTTATCATCACTACTAGTGCATTTTACTAGATAAAGGTTCCAGAACAGAACAAATTCAGAACAATTATGGAACGGTTCCATGAACCACAGAGGTATATTTTATATTAATTATTTTAATATATATTATATATATAAACATTGAATGCATTTAAATTAAATTAAATTAACAAAATAATTTTGTATTAAAAATTTTAATTAACTAAATTTTTTAATAGCTGAAAAAGTCCCAGAACGCCGTTCCGAAGCGTTCCATGTGAAAAAAGCACTGGTCACTACATTTGCTTCAACATTTCCAATCAATATCTAGTACCAAACCACTTGTTGACGTGAGAGAGAGATAATTCAACATGAATATCATTAATAAAGTATCGCTTTGTATTATCCTCCCAGATGCAGCGGATGATAACATTTCCATGATTCACCTGCTTAAATTCCAGTGTCATTTGTTCACCATCGTATTCATAAAACATGTTGCCAGCCTCCATATGCTGGAATTTGACTGGGGAACTAAAGACCCACATTGGATTGCTTTGTTCATCCAAAAGTGTTCCATCCAAGATGCAGACTCCATCAACTTTACCGTGGAATGCCTCTGTCTTCCAAGGCAGAGAAACTTTTTTCTCAAAGGATGACCTTTGGTGGCTGCGTTCAGGATCAATCAGTTGGAACCGGGCGTAACCATCACGCAGATCCCCGACATGACAGAAGAGGCCGGTGAATTGTTCACTCCACAGACTGGCTCTCAGATTGCGCAGCTCCAGAGTGCACGAATATCCGTGAAGTCCATGTTCCCTATCAACATCGTTGCGTGTGAACTTAGGAAGTGGACCGGAGAAGATCTGTGAGTGTGAGCCAAGGAGTGCAGACTGAACTAGGTTATGCTTGTGAAGCGTGGCTACAACAAATGCGAGGTCTCCGCCGCTCTTCCAAACACCAATCAAGACAATTCCCTCCACTGAATACAACAACAGTGTGTCGTCTTGACAAACGGGAGCATGTGCAGCTGACCAGTCGGACCAGTTTCTGAAGTCCACTTCATGCAGAAGTGATCTCTTGCAAGGACTGTTTGCAAGCGGTTGGCCATTGCCATCCTTCATCACTGGCCTGGCAGCAAAGAATTGTATGCGCCTCAGCCGGCTCAAGGAAACAGATGATATTTCAACGCCATACCATCGCACACAGACAGACATCTGAAAGTGGAACTGGTCACTTTGGAAAGCGTGCTTCATCTCATCTCCGTCACAACCGATGAACGACACAACCCACTTCATGGAGACCTGTTCCAGCGCTGTTTTTGTTGCAGTTGGAAGTCCAGTGAATGGATCAACCTTCTTCAACTTGGACAGAATTGTTTTGGCACTGAATTTTGAAGCATCAGAAATGCACTTCGTTTTCCAGTAGGCTGATGGAACATTAACTTTTGGAGCTGGAGTCTCATGGTTCTTATGACCTTTAGGGGTATATGTGCCGAGAACTTTGCGCCACAAGACATTGTCATTCGCAAGTTCAGACCAATATCTACACACACTGGAACAGGTCATTAAGTCCGCAGGTGATACATAGCCAAATATTTTCAACAGCAGTTCAGCAGGAAGCATGTTCACTGTCAACTTACGGCTGGACTTGGTCAAGTTTTTCTTTGCCACGACCTTTTCCTTCACTGCATGTTGCCCCATTCTTTCTGTAGAAGACAATGAGGTGCTTGAACGAGAAATAGGTGGAAGAATCCTTGGTATTGAACTCTTAACAGGTGGCTGCACTGTCCTTTCCCTTACCAACGTTGGCTCTCTACCAAATTCTCTGTAACTGCTGGTTCCCAATTGTTGCCTGTGTTTTCCAGAAGACTTTCCATCACTTTGCTGATCTTCCGGTTTTTGAGATACTTTGTGGCTAACCAAATACCGTTTTAACTGATCCTTTTGCTGAGATGCCATACTGTACTTAACGGTATTGCTTGACTATACGAAATTCACGACACCTTATTCTTCCGACGGCTACTTGAAAAAATTCATGGATCTGAACAAGTTAATTTAATGTCCGCTTATGATAGTTTTGCCTATCCACATACGGTAATTAAGTCCACACAAGAAACCTCGTAAAGTCTGCGAAATGTCTGTCGATAACAAATCCCAGAAACAACCTTGGCATAAATTAATGTCTGCAGTCTGTTCCAATTATATTTAAACAGTCACTGAATGCAACAAAATCCATGCTTTGCCGACCGTTTCACGTAATTTTCCTGCTTGGAACTGTAAGCGCGGGTACGAGGCTTATTGTTTTCTAATTAAAGTTGTACAATCGTCACATAATATTTACGAAGACTGTAGTCTAGGCGTAGCCAACTGCTTTTTGTTTACGATATCGATCTCAGCTGAATTCCTGGAGCGACCGCCATTTTGTTTTGCCCAGACGCCGTTGCCATGGAGCTGGCACGCCCGTTGGTCAATCAAACGACTACCAACAATAATAATTTGTAAACTACTGTAATAAAATGTCACGTAAAATTCGGTAATTAGTTCCAGAGTTGCTTAACTGACAGAATGAACGGTTTTGAAGTATTATTCATTAGACAACAAAGATCCAGTCAAGTTTATCGACAAGATCGAAGGGCATCCTAGCTGAATCCAATATGCGTTGCGGGTTACTATAGCGCCATTGCAAAGTGTGCACTATAAATTCGGTGTTGTTTTTCGATACAAGTACTCTGTGAAGTATTTTGGTAACCAATGTTTCCTTAATACAGAATAAAATAATTAATTGTGCGTTTGCAGGCGGTTCAATAAAGCACGTACTTACTTACTTTAACTGAAAACTGCACAACAGCCTAACCGGTTTTAGAAACTATAACTCATACTTGAGAATTTGAACTTTAACATGTTGTTTTGATAGATTTTATAACTGTTTTTGTATTATTCTGCTGAAACTAGGGCATATACCATTAATAATAATAATAAGGTTTAAAATGTTAAGAACTATTGCGATTTCATAATTGCAAGAAGTCTAAAATGTTCTATTATCTCAAGTTGCCACTTAGTGTATACATCTAACCTGGGACTATTATTACTGACCTAACATTTTGTAAAAGTATTTAAAGAGTTTCAATTTGTTAGCCATCTCACAGACTGAAGTTTAGTGAGAACATATTATCAATTAGGAAGTCAAAATTAAGCATCATACAATTAAGCATCATACTTGTACAAACTACATTCACATTTCACAATATTTTATTTTCAAAAGTCAAATTCTATAATCTAAAAGAAATTGCTTAATAGTTCTGTAAACTTAACAACAAAGCATAATAATAGCCTAACTAACTATATACATGTAAAAGCCTGTGTCTTCTGTGAAAACTTGAAGTCTAGCACACTAAACGCCACTTTCAGCAAGAGCTGATTTTACTTGGGCAACTACAAACAAAATGAAATCCAAACAGATCAAACAAAGGAGTTAATTATAAATAACAATTATATTGTTAATTTATTCATATTAAACAGCACTGCTTAGCATCATTAGAAGTCTTTCATGCAATTTATGCCAAACAAAGTTAACTGTCTTGTTGCATAAGATTTCATTAAGCGGCAATACTTCACACAAAAACCTCTCTGTCAGTTGAATTATTTTTAATTTCTGTTAGTTAAAAGCATTTACTGTACTTCAAAACTAGTTTAAGTAAATATGACAGGTGTGACAGAACAAATGGAGGTCATTCACCATTTGCACCCATCACCATACACCAAATCAGAAACTGATGATGATGGCAGAAGGTTGGACATGCAAACATCAGGAACAAATGATTTATTTTAAAAACTATGTTTTAAATAACTATTTAATCAATATACATATTCTTAAATAAGATGCATGCAACAGATATGAACAAGGTTCAGTTAGTCTCTAAATATTAACTAAACCGAGACTTGGAGGCTAACGTCCTTCCTTTTAACCAAATCAAGCTGTGTAGTCTCCCAGAATGTTATTAAACTGATTCAGAATTTGACTGGGCTTGTATATGTGCATTGTTGCAACAACTCTGTTACATAGTACTAACACGCAGAATTGTTCAGATTACAGAAATCCAAGACTTGCAGCACGGCTGCCACTGCTTTTATTCTGGGCCCAGCACAACGTATGCACCAGGTATCGGAATCGACGATTCAGCAATGATGTGTCCATTCTTTCTCATGTGCGTCTGCATATGCCTACGAAGGTTTGCCTTGAGGCTGAAGCACCGGCCACAGACGCCACAGCTGTGCGGTCGCTCACCCGTGTGCCTCACGACGTGCATCTTCAGATTAGACTGGTGCAGGAATTTCTTGGAACAGTACACGCAGACATATGTTTTCTGCTCCTCGTGCTCCAAGATGTGCTTCTTCAGGGCGGTGTTGCAATAAAAAGTCTGATCACAGTGACAGCAGACAAAGACGTGCTCCTTCGTATGGATTGCCATGTGCTTTGTAAGGTTTGTCCGCAATGCAAACGTTTTGTTGCACTTGTCGCAAGCGTGTGGAAGAACTTCCAAATGTCGGATGGAATGAATCTGAAAGGAAATGACATGTAATCTGTAATTCAGCTAAGAAAAGCGTATAACAATATCTGCAAATTGAAGTCACACTTAGTTTCAAAACTACAAATGTAGGCATGCTTCAGGACATTTCTATAGGTTCCTTTTCGGCTGTCCTAACTGCTGCAAAACTTAGATAGATTCCCAAGCAGCCTCTGGTCGAACAGCATGTACAAGCTGCACAAGTAAGTTTCAGGAGCACTGGAAAATGAATATCAATACATAATAAACATTATTTACTCAATTGCTTAAGAAGTGCTTCTGAAATAGTGTTTCAGTCTGGGTTCAAGAAATTGCTAGGTGAAGCAATCATTAAAGCTCACTTCAGTCTGGCACACAGTTCTTTAATTCATATGCCATGGGGGTGGGGGTATCAACGAGCAAGATACAGACTTCAAATTTTAAAATATGTACTTTAAAACATGCAAATATTTACCATATATTTGGTATAGCTCCTAGCTAATCTTGTAAAATCTCCTAAGTACTCATACGCCACACAGGTTTTCGCAAAAGATTTAATAGCCTAACGCACTTCTGATATAAAACTGGAGTGGTGTAAAGACTTCATTTACGTATGTTATGTAAGTCAATTTGTTAATATGCCATATATCTATCGGTAAACAAACAATCATAGGCAAGGGTGGATTAGAAGATCAGTGAACTAAGAGAAGTTGGTACACAGTTGGAACACGGGTTATAAGTCAGTAGTCACTTAATATAAATACTTTAAAACACTTGAATGCAACTGATTTCAACAGGTAGACTGTTCCAGCAGCTGGAAAACAAAAACCAAATATAAACAAATGCAAAAAGACAATCGTGTCTTACCTTGAGACTGTTCTTAGTGGTATACTGCTTGCCACAGCTCTCACACTGGTACGGCTTTATTCCGAGATGAGTCCTTCTGTGGGACTTCAGCGACGGCTTTGAAAGAAAATCTCGACTACAGACCTCACAGCTGTAAGTTTTCGTCTCCTTATGTTTCATTCGGTGTTTCGACAGGGCAAACTTGTTTGGCAACTCCTTTTCACAAACTTTACAGGTAAGAGGATTCCTTCCATCATGTCTGTCCAAGTGACTTTCCAGCTGTCTTCTGTCGTGGAACGTCTTTGAACAAATCACACAGCTATACGTTGGCAAAGGTCGTGGAGCTTTTGGCCGGCAGGCACATTTGCCAGCTGGGCACTCACATGCATTCTGATGTCGCTTCTTCATATGCATCATCAAATTTGATGTCTGTTTGAAAACACATGCACACTTGGTGCACTTAAAGGTTCGCTCCTCCGAGTGGGAACGTTGATGTTCCCTGAGTAGGCAGCGATAGATAAATTTTTTTTCACAAACATTACAGGCATGTGGTCTGTATGTTTCGTGTTGTTCTTTGATGTGCTTCCTAAGTCCTGACTGGCGGATAAACACTTTGCCGCATATATAGCATACCAACTTTTGGGGATTAGTTGCGTGTGAGGTCATGTGTTCCATGAGGGAAGAAGGGTACGGGAACGCCTTTCCGCAAATCTTACATTTGTGCGGTCGATATGAATGGTGCGTCATACGAATGTGTTTGCGTGTATTGGCTGCGTTGCTGAACTTGCGGTTACAGATGCAGCAGACAGTGGCAGTCCAGGCTGCACCACCCCTGGCCATTGTAGGAAACTCTGAAGCAAACACAGAACCAGACATTTTCATAGAACCAACAACTTGCTCTACCAGTTCTACCAGTTGCTTATCAGTTGGAGACTGTGGCCATGCGCTGTGCATGTCTGATGTGCTGCCAACTAAAGCAGATCTCTGGCTTGCAGCATTCAATTTCTTTGTTGTTCCATGTGGTATATCGGTGATTCCACTCTGGTTAGGTTCACACCTGTCTTGTCCAACCATCTTAGAATTACAAACATCACCTTCCACGTCCATTCGAACCTCCTTGGCATTTCCAAGACGAATGCATTCTTTCTCACTTTCTGAAATCCCCTTCACGTCTTGAGTTCCAACTACAGCTCGACTACGTGCAACATTAGTTTCTGGTGTTGAATCTATGCCAGTTTTGTCAGCTAGTCTTTGATTCAAATTTACAACATCTTGCGCTTTGTCTTTGCTTATCACATTACTTGCATTGGCAGGTAGATTTGTTCCACCAAGTTCAACATGGTCAACCTCAACTGTTAGCAAAATACCATCGTCCTGATTTAAATTTACATCCTTTGAAGCTATCTCATTCTTGTCAACAAGACCTTCATTCAACTTTACAACTGCCTCATTATTTGTCATGCTTCCTACACTAGCATTGGCTATTGCGCCATGGTCAACCTCAACCACTTGTGAAGCATCATCGCCTTCACTTAGTCTTACATCCACCAAACTAGCTGGTTGTGTTACAGCTGTGGCAGACTGATCTCCTGACTGTTGCCCTTTGCATTCCAAGTTTTGCACCTTTTGCAACTGTTTATTGGTATCATCGATAACTGAATCACAACTTTTCACAGTTGCAGAGTGGGTAAGTGCAGTACTTGGAGAAGTTTGTGCAACTTTAGTTTTGGCTGCAGTTTGCTTAAGACGCATTTGTTTCCTATGTGCAAACTTCTGGTTAGCTATTTCGTGCTCGCTGATATGCTGTCCAAGCATAGCCAACTCAACAAAGACGTGACCACATACTTCACACATATATGTGCCTGCCTGTCGAAAATCTGTCCATGCAGTATTTGCAGCTGGTTGATATTTCTGCCACGGTTCTCCACTGTCCCAACGTCTTCCGCCATGAAACCCCGAAAAGATCCGACCACCAGAACTCATCATCGCCAGAACTGATGCAGCGCTCTCAACTTCCGGAGAAATTTCCATTTCAGCCACTCGACCACTTTCACCAAGGCGACAACCAGATAGAACTTGATCGGTTATAGAGCTCTGAAAACTCCAAGAATTGCAATTGTCTGCTGAAGGGAATTTTAATTTTGTAGCATTAGGACTTGCGCTCTTGCATTTCTTTCGTCTTGTAAATACTTGCTTCCGTTTTCGCCTACGCATTCTTCGTACGTCCATTTCCTGTTGTGCTGAAGGTGTTTCGACCCCTTTATCTTTATCATTCATAATTTCTGTTACCACATTGCAACATCTACCTAGTGAGACAGAATTTAAGATAGAAATGTCTGTCTGGATAACGGGAACACGGGTTGTTTGAATCATATCGAAATGATCAACATTCCCCAACAGAAAATGTTCTTCAGAAATTCTTTCAACAGTGACGTTAGGACAAGTGATCATTTCTTTGTTTTTATCCAACATTCCATTACTCTCTTCCAGTCTTGTAAGACCCTCTGCACTACGTCTGTTCAGCTGTTGCGAATGTCCTGTATTCCAGTCGTGGCTTTCTATTTCCACATCAGAAACTTCAACATCTCCAGAATAATCCAGCCTCACTTCATCTTCAATGTCTCTCACTGTATTATGGTCTGTTTTGATCAGCTCACGTGAATGCATTTCATCGCTTTTGGTTCCCACCTGAATAGACGATGAACTTCCTCCAGCTACAGCAACATCTTCTAAAGCATCACAGATGTTTGTGGCACATTCCTCTGTATTGAAATGCTTTTCTTTATGAACCATTTCCGTGTTAAAATCATTTGCTGGCCTCAAGTTATGGTCAATCTTGTCAACAGTTCCAGACCCACCAGTGTCTTTATTTGGGACCGATTGTTCCAAAGCAATATTTAAACTGTTCAAAGCTGGAACATTGTCAGTCTGTCCAAATCCAGATGTTTCTGTAAAACTTTCCAACTGCAATGGTGCTTTACCGGGTTCATTATTCATCGTGAGCTTATTTATAGCAGGAGGTGCATGGCTTACCTGTATGATGGTTTTACCAATAGTCGCAACATCCAACTCCTTATTTAGACGAACACTCGCTCTTTGCATGGACAAGGATTTTAAACCAACTAGTGGCACAGGTTTTGTAGTCTGCTGTGGTGACTGAATATTTTGTTTTTCTAGTGGTGACTGAATATTTTGTTTTTCTAGTGCCTCCATTTTATTTTGCACAGAACGAATAAGATTATCATCAAGAATCCAGAAGCTTCCTCTGCCTTCCATGCAGCCAGACATGTCGTTGCTTTTATCTCTGACACGTCTTTCCAGATTGGCTGAACAATCATAAGCAACTTCTTCTAAGATATGGCCCAACAGGTGAGGGCTTCTTGCTTCGTAACTAAGCGCCATTTCAATCTTGGTTCGTCTTCGCCTTTTTACAACAACCTCAGACTCTTTGGCAGTTACAGGCTTCTCAGTACGTGATATTTTTCTAGACTTCTTACTTGTAAAATCTTTCAAAAGCAGCACCTCAGGTTCTTTTGAACATTTACTTTCCTTTTTACAACTGCGGCCGGCTTTTAAGCCTATTGTCTCTGCATTCTTTGAAGCTGGTACGGAATTTAACAAGCCTCGAATTACAGATTTCTTCTGCATATTCACAACTTTTGGCTGTTTTGCCTTATCTTCCTGTTCATTGGAAGTTTTCTTCTCCTTTGTTTTCATTTTTTTCCACTTCATTCTGGACTTGTTTGTACTGGTACTTGTTTTTAACAGTTCACAGCAAAGCACCGACACCTAAGACTACAACTCAAGTTACAGCTTCTTTGCAGAAATCAGATGTTCTGAAAGAATAATTAACATACATTAAGGAAAGAAATATTTTAACATACCTGGTAGCCATGGATTACACATGTAGAATGCATGGATATTGGTATTAAACAGACCTGCAAATTATCATAGTCTGCAACTAAAGCAACTCCACAGAAGACTTGAATATCAACTCCAGAAACTCACATATGGACACAGAATGAACAAAACACACAACATCTGAGCAAACTCTACAAAATACTAACTGTGCATGAACAAACTGAACTTAAAATAAAGTGATGTCCAACACATCAGCTCAACACCTCAAAACTGTCCTTTTCAGCCGTGCTGTGGTCGGGAAGTAGTATTGAAGGGGCTATATAAAACAATGACACCTATAAATAATACTTTCATAGTTACAAAGAAATATCCAAGGTGCAATTTGCAGAATGATTCAGTAATTAATTGTACTTAGTAACTTCAATCATCCCCAGTGTCTAATGCACAATGCATCAATTGATGGTGCACCACAACCAACCCATAATCATATAAGGTAGAAAATCTGATCTGTCAGAAAAAAGCAACCTAATGAGAATAATCACAACCACTGAGAAGTAACTATTTCTGCAGGCTACAAATTGCATTCTGGTTAAGCATTAAATGTTTTCTGGTCAGCTCATTGACACATCATATCGTTCTTATTAAAACCAAACTGATTTTTAAATACAGTGTTCGGTCAAAACCCAGTAAAATAAAAAGTAAATCAGAGTTGCAGGACTTGTTTCTGAATAAACGTACTCTTATTCCTCAAATTCATTCTCTAACTGAAACTTTGGTAAAATTGTATTTTAGTGTATTTTATTCAGGTTAGATGTAGTTGAAAAGAGAAAGCCATATTCAATTATTTCTTTAATTATAAATCATCCATCCAGCTCCTATTTCGTCAAAAATCATTTTAGTCAGTCACCCAACTTTACTGAGAACTATTTTCATCAATCACCAAACTTCTAGTTTACCGGGAAATACTTTCATCGATCATCAAACTTCTAGTTTACTTAAAACACTCATCAGTCCATCAGTTATCCAACTTCTAGTTTATTGAAAAACATTTTCATCAGTCATCCAACTTCTAGTTTGAATTGTGAATATTGGTATTAATTTAGCAACGTAAACTACGGCTTAACCTGAGTCTCTACGGTATTTAAATAATTAAATACGCTAAAATACAAGATACAATCAAATTGATGCAATAATAAAATATGCTCAACCTTTTACCTAAACTTCTTCCAAATCAGTCATTTTTCTGCTTGATACCCAATTCTGAATGCTCCACTACTTCACTCATTCTCTGTGCTCACTTTCCAACACCGAAAGGATTGCGTCTTGACACTCACTCTCATAAGAGGAGACATTGAAAACAATACAATACAATACAATATTTTCGTCAATCCTCAAAATTCTAGTTTACTGGGAAATACTTTCATCGATCATCAAACTTCTAGTTTACTTAAAACACTCATCAGTCTATCAAAAATTATCCAACTTCTAGCTTACTGAAAAACATTTTCATCAGTCATCCAACTTCTAGTTTGAATTGTGAATATTGGGCGTTATTTAGCAACGTAATTCGAGTACCGTGTTAGGCTAACGTCGGGCGTGACTGTATTGACTACCTTTCATCAATCCAACTTCTATTTACGCAAAGAATAATTTTTATCTTTTCATCAATCCAACTTCTATCTACACAAAGAATTCATTAAATCAATCCAACTTCTATCTGTGCACAGAATTCTTTTCATCCATTTTAACGCGAGAAATTATTTTAATCAATCCGACTTCTAGTTTCACAGGAAGCTATGAACATCATATCAATCCAACTTCCATCTCAACGCAAAGAATTCTTTCCATCAATCCAACTTCCATTTACGCAGCCATATAAGAGAAATAATAAAATAAGCTAAAATACAGGACAGGTTCAATGCAATAATAAATACGTTAAAATGCAGGTGTACCTTCATCTTTCTTAGATTTTCTTGCAATAAACAGAAATTTGTCTTTCATTTGACAAAAATAAAACAGAAATCGACAGAACGCGAATTACCCGTTAACTTCAGATCATTCGTTAACAGTAATATCCTCGGTATGTCGCTCCTCTGGAAATAATTATCATAGCGCCATTACCGATAGACTCAAGCAATTTCTAAAGCATTATAACCCAGCTAAAGCTACGCGCAGGATGCTCGTGCAATAGCGCATTAAGTTTAAACTGGTATGCTTGACATTTAAAACGAGAGTATCAGAACTCTATTATTATGTCTCCATACATTGCATAAGGATCCAGAGTGGCCGAGTGGGTTGGTAGCCCGCTCGTCACGTCGGCGCCCCGGATTCGCTTCCCGGTCGGGTCGGTTTATCACGATTTTACTGCGGGTGGCTCGGTCGCATTATAAACGTGGAGACAATACAACACACAATACAACACATCACAATACAACTGTCTGGTCAAAAGATCTTCGTGGTGGGCAAAAAGCAGGAAAGGATGGCCTCTCTTACGTTCAACTACAGAAACATTGGAACTTTAATCTCTCCTCATATATTATTATAAGCGTTTGCTCTGACCCTCTGATCCTCTGGAAACCGGACTCAGACCGCCTTCGGACTAGGCCTACTCTCTCGGACAACCATTCTGACTAGACGCAACGCTCGTGAATAGACTGGTGCCCTGCGCGTGGCTTTCGAGTGGCGCTTTAGAAGTTTGGAGATTACGATTACGATTGCTCTTTGTATCTATTCGTTAATTCTGCTCACGACCTCGAGGGGCTTAATTGTTGGGCTGCAGATCGAATGCAATCTGAAGCTCGACTTTAATCCTATGAGATTGTTGATTCGCCGACCTAGAGGAGAGCGTGCCATGGCCAACCTGCTGCCCTATACTGTCACATCGGGACTGCAAAGGGTTCAATTAAATAGAGTTTCCGGTCAAATCGATAGTGCTGCAATGCAGTTACTTTGACTTAAGTAATAAAACCAGAAATAAAGATAAACGCAAATTGCAAGATTATGAACCTGCAGGTTATACGGACAAATATAATGCAATAAAGGGCGTTTGATATCGTATTTAATCAGGTGCTTAGTTTCACTGCACTCCAGTTTAGTTGATATGTAGATGAGGCTTTTTCTTAAATCTAAAACCACAACACTCTATGCCACTTACTTATTTACATGACCTCAACGAGCATAGTGCTATAAAGCGGGCCATGCTTTTTGTTTAGACGTCCTGATTAAATTTTCCGATAGTCGTGTAGCGCTAGGATTTTTTGTAAAAAGATATCAAAATATGTTCCTTATCACTCAGTTATTCCACGTAGCCTATAAGCGGACATAGCACATACGACTGGAAGACGGTAACGGTTGTATATTGTTTTCTGATTTTTATATAGGTAGTTTTTAATGGTGTTTTTGGTCTTTGCCCTACGTGTATAATATGTACATAATGTGCTTGTATGGAGATATAAAGTATTAAAGGGATTGACGTAGTGTCGATTCACCGAAGTGAATCCTTAATGACAGAGAAACATGCATTTTTATAGCGACTAAGGACAAAATCGGACTCGTAAAATTTTGGTCTTCCTTCCCTTCCCCTCGCTGGCCAGCCATTATTAGTATTTTTTTCTATTTTTCATATTAAAGCCCACTCACTTGAGGAGTGGGGCTGAGCCACTGTGTCTGAGCTTCTTTACAGTAGGACGCAGGTTCAGTTCGTAATTTAATGCTTTTGGCTTAAGTTAATTACTTAGCAAAAACTTCTCTTGCATTGATTCGAAAATGGTTTACAAGGAAGAAGTCAATAAGTAATATTCTTAAAAGGCACTGGCTACGGTACCGTCCGGACGGTACCGTTATTTCTTTTCTACGGTACCGTCCGCAAATAATCTATGGCCGATTGCACATATCTATGGCGTGAAAGCCTAACCATCAATAGCGCAGTAGTTAAGAGATGAACGAAACTAACCCTAACCCTGACCCTAACCGACCCTCACGACGCCTAATTTGACACTAAACGACCACACGAATACTAACCTGGCCCTAACCGACCCTCAAGTTGTCGGCCATAGAAAAATTCGACGCGAAGACAACAACTTAACGTGACAGGCTTTTGCCAATATTTATTTCAACCGGATGTACACGCCATAGATATGTGCAATCGCCCATAGATTATTTGCGGACGGTACCGTAGAAAAGAAATAACGGTACCGTCCGGACGGTACCGTAGCCAGTTCGTTCTTAAAAACCGTGAAGCAGAGTTGATTGACCATACTTACTTCTAGCAGATTCAGCTGCAGAATGATCCTTCTGTTTGCTGTGTAATTCGGAGGATCAGGTGGTTAGGGCGAGTACCGGCCATATGCTGTGGCTGGGAAAATGAAATTGTTGAACACGTCATACTTCATACTGATTACTTTTATGATGTGAAGGCTGTGAAGCAAACAATTTAGTTACTTTACTTTTATATCAGCCTATGTTCATGTCGTCTAGTTCGATTATGGCGCTATAAATATTATTAATGAAATTTTATAATTAACCTGCAAATTCCTTGATTCACGGGCATTAAATTGACCTGGACATTTCTGTTTGTGCTCATGCCTCGGAAATCTTCGACGATGATTGCTAGTGCTTGGGGTTAGCTTTAGGGGCAGTGTTGGATAGTTACTTCTTAAAAGTAACTAGTTAATGTAACTAGTTACTGGGAAGGAAGAAGTAACTAGTTACCTACAAATAGTTACTTTGGAAAAAAGTTACTAGTAAGTGATTACAGTTACTTTGAAAAAGTAACAAAGTATTTTTGTTTACTGTAAGTGCGAATGTTAACTGGAATTTTCAGCTCCCTCCACAATGCTGTTAGACTTTGAAATTGACGAATAAAAGGAAAGAGTGATGTGTGTTGGTGTGGATGTGGTGGTGGGATGATGTGTGTTTTTGTGGTGGTGGTGGTGGTGGTGGTGGTAGTGAGACGGCAGCTTTTGGCAGTTGAACTGCTCAGATGGTGTGATGGGTGTGTGTTGTTGCGGTGGTAATGGTTTGTTTTTGTGATGGTAGTGGTGGGGTAGTGTATGTTGGTGGGGTGGTGGTGTGCATTAGTGTGGTGTGTGTTTGTGTTGTGGTGGTGGTGGATAGGCATGTTTTTGGTAGTGGTGATGGTGTTTGTGGGTTTTGTTGTGATGGTAGTATGTATTTTTGTGGTGGTGGTGGTCATAGTAGTGATGGTTGCAGTGAGATGGTGACGTTGGAGAAGTGTATTTTTAGGTGATGGTGTGGGAGAATGATGGTGTTGTGTGTGTTGGTGTTGAGGTAGGGGTGAGTGGTGGTAGTATGTGTTTTTTCTGTGGTGGTTGTGGTAGTGATGGTAGTAGTGAGGGATGTTGGTGGAGCAATGTGTTTTTGTGCAACAGTGATAGGGTGGTATTGAAGTGGGATAGTGGTGGTGGTGCTGGGGTGAGTTTGAGTTTGGTGATGGTGTTTATGTGTTGTTTTGGCAGTAGAGGTGGGGTGTTGGGGGTGGTATGTTTTCTGTGGTGGTGGTGGTTGTAGTGAGGTAGTTGGGTGTTGGTTATGTGCTGTTGTTGGTGGGGGTGTGGTGGTGGGGTGGTGGTGGTGAAGAAGTAGTGTTGATGGCATTGGAGATGGTAGTACATTTCCAAAACTACATTCAAAAAGAAAGTGGTTGTTCCTTTAGTAGATGATAAGGCTGGTTGCTAAGAAGGCGGGATGCTAAAGAGACTGGTTCCTAAGGATCCTGGGACTGACTTGGAGGGTGGTTGCTAAACAGGTTGAGGCTGACCTTAAAGCTGGTTGCTAAGAAGGTTGGTTGCTGAGAAGGTTGATTGCTGAAAAAGACTGTTGCTAAGGAGGATGGTTGCTAAAGAGGCTGAGACTGACTTTAAAACTGGGTGCTAAAGAGGCTGACATTGAGGCTGCTTGCTATGGAGATTGGTTGCTAAGAAGTATGGTTATTAAGAAGGCTGAATGCTACAGAGGTTGGTTGCTAAGGAGGCTGGTTGCTAAGGAGGATGAGGCTGACCTTGGGACTGGTAGATACGAGGCTTTACGGGTACAATGGTACATACAATAAATGTAGAATACGGCAGCTGGATTTGGGAAATAACCCTGGCAAGTAAGCGTGAAAAATCACTGACTTTCGGGTCTATTATCTCCCCAGCTGTCCCACTTTTGTAAAAACTGACAATGGGAAACGTTTAGACAATTTATTGCTCTAATTAACTGTGTACTGATTTACATAGAAAAACCGCTGGTTAAAATTACGCCTCCGGCACTGAAAGCACTGTTATCAATTGTGGCAAATCTGCTCCTGTGGCACACAGAGGGTTAAAATATTATTGTTTAATATTATTTTAGGATTTCTATAAAAAATTTTATTAATTATTTAAATGGGATGTGAAATGGAGCAGCTGTGATTATTTTGTTCATTATAGATGGTCTGATATAGGCTTTTGTGGACAGCCATCTGTTGCACAGTTTCAACTGGTCAGCTTGCTGTCCAGTGTATTTGGTCATCCTCGTTGATTAACATAGCTCTAATCATGAGAAAACGTTCAAGAATCTGTGTTGCTATTATTATATTCTTCTCATGGAATATCATGACATACCTCGTCCTGATCTACAAGCAGCCAAGCAAGGTAATTCAACTTTTATAACACTGGACAACAAATTTTAACTTTTTTTTGCTGCCTAAAAAACTTTAGCTGTTCTATATAGATTTTGGCTCGCTGAATCCAGTGGTGTTCTCATAATTTTTGTATCACGTAAGGTTTTTGAGAAAAATGGTTTGCAAGATTTTAAAAGAAATGCCCAGAAATTTACTTAGTGCATAGATTTCACTGGACAACAAATTTTAACTTTTTTTTGCTTCCTAAAAACTTTAGCTGTTCTATATAGATTTTGGCACGCTGAATCCAGTGGTGTTCTCGGAATATTTTTACCACGTAAGGTTTTTGAGAAAAATAGTTTGCAAGATTTTAAAAGAAATGCCCAGAAATTTACTTTTAGTGCATAGGTTTCACTGGACAACAAATTTTAACTTTTTTTGCTTCCTAAAAAAATTTAGCTGTTCTATATAGATTTTGGCACGCTGAATCCAGTGGTGTTCTCGGAATATTTTTACCACGTAAGGTTTTGAGAAAAATAGTTTGCAAGATTTTAAAAGAAATGCCCAGAAATTTACTTTTAGTGCATAGGTTTCATTGGACAACAAATTTTAACTTTTTTTTGCTTCCTAAAAAACTTTAGCTGTTCTATATAGATGTTGGCACGCTGAATCCAGTGGCGTTCTCAGAATTTGTGTATCACATAAGGTTTTTGAGAAAAATGGTTTTCAAGATTCTAAAAGAAATGCCCAGAAATTTACTTAGTGCATAGATTTAAATCTATGCACTAGACCTGCTGGGAGAAAACTGGTGTCATATCTGGAATCAGCAGGCCAAATATACCCAGAAACACTTCTAACATTTGAGGCAACAAATTATGTGTTGGCCAGTGATAATGGTTACAACATGCCTTGTGTACAGCGTAAATGTAATGCGTATTCTATTCGCTAGGTGGCGCCAACCTTGTTAAACATTTGGTAAAACTTTAAATAATCATTATATTTAGTGTGTTCGCAAATACATGAAAAATACCATACGGTTTTATTTGTATAATTTGAATCTGTATCGGACAGTTTTTGAGCGTTCAGCCTTCTGAATTTATACGTGAAATTTGTACGAATGACCGAATGTGTTGAACACCTTTAATACGGCAACAGCGAGTTCTACTTGTTTGAAACTTGGGCATATTAAATCAATAGAGATCCTAAGTGGTCGAGTGGGTTGGTGCCCTCTCGTCACCCCGACGGCCCGGGTTCGATTCCGGGTCGGTCGGTTTATCAGAGATTAATTTCTCGGATCTTTACTGCGGGTGGCTCGGTCGCAATTTAAACGTGGAGTACGAGGTTGCTTTCTGCCTCCGACACTAATCATCTTCGATATGAAAGTGTCGTTAAGCCGAAACAATTTTTTATTAAATCAATTTACTTACTTACTTACTTATATAATTTCTGTGGAGGGGTGGGTTGTTCCACTCCTTGACCTAAAAAGAACATAAATATTGGATAAGTGTTGGATGGGATGTGGACTTTAGACCCATAGCAAGGTTAATGTGTTGCCCTATACTCAGTGCTTTTTTTCTAGAAAAAAAGGTGCCGGAACTCTACGAATCCAGAACAATTATAGGGGCATATCTTATGCTAATATTTATATTTCATATAATATCAATATCAATAAGCAATTAAATTAAAGTATCTAAATAATTTTAAATAATTTTTTTATTAAAAATTTAAATTAACTAAATTATTTTCAGTAACTAAAAAAGGTCCCGGAACGCCGTTCCGGACCGCTCCGGCTGAAAAAAAGCACTGCCTATACTACTGTGTTCATTCATATAAGTAAATAACAATATGTTTTTGTTGGTTTCAATCCTCCTCTTGCTTCAGTGACCTTGTACATATATACTGATTCAGTATCTTAATTAAGATAGTAATTTTGATGATAATAATAATAAAAGATGTTACAGTATGGAGTGCATGCTTTGCTGCTGACTACTGAGCAGTGGAAGCAATTTCTTTAAATTTAAAGGTTGATGAAGAGCGCAAAGTTCTCGACTCACAAATTGGTGTTCTCCACGAACGATTAAAAGTCCAGGCAACTGAACATGAGTTCCTTTTGCAGAAACTAGAGCAGGCAAAGAAAGATCTGAATGGTAAGTTTGTTTGTTTATTGTTCTCTTGTGGTCGTTGATGTTTCTTGTAAGTTTTAAATCAGAGTTTGTTTCATTATGGGATCATTGTTTGAAGTCAGAGAGCAGTTAGTTTCTGAATCATTCAAATCATTCTTATATTGAGATCAGTTTAAACAGTGGCTCAATACATTAGTAATCTAAATGAAACAATAGTGAATAAACTTTTGATACTGAAGAAATACAGAATTATTAATATGATTATGTACTAAAGAGATGGATTTTTTAGAACTGTTTTAAACTAATATCTGTTAATCCACTATTTAAACTGATCTCAAAATAACAAACATAAGTCAACTCGTTCATCTCTTGAGGTCTGTATTTTACGACTCTGTATTTCTTGAGTGTTGAAACTTGAAAGTACAGGTAGCTAAACTTAGCATGTCCATGTTCAGTCGCTTTGTGTTGATTTATCTCTTGACTCATTGATTGATGTTCTTAAATTTTGTTTTGAAGAAGCTGAAGGCTGAAACAGGCTGTTGCATGGAGTCAATTATTTTTTGCCTCTGGTAATCAATTCGCTTCTGCTCATAAGTCTTCTTTCTTTGATAGCTTCCCTAAGGTTGCTAAACTCTGAGTTTTCAAAGCTAATGGTCTGTGATATGTCACCAGGGTTCAAATCCATGACAGCAGTTACATCTGGATAGTTTATGTCACTCTGTCATTTGCTGCCCACGAGTGATCAATTCATCACTGACCACCATTATTTGGAATTGCCATCAGCTTTTTTTCATGTCTACCAATTCTCTGCATGCTGCATTGAAATCCCAAATGCATGGTATAGTCCACTATAAGGGATTCAAATATATTTTGATATAACGTTGTTGCATGGACTGAGTTTTGATGTGACAGGCGATCATCACTCGAAGGCAGATCGAACGAATTCCCCGTCGTTGTTATCATCGACGTCTCTGGTGCTCATACCTATTCCGGTCTTGGTCATGGCATGTAATAGACCAACCGTCAAACGTAACATCGACCAACTGCTGAAGTAAGCTCATTATGGTGTATGTGTATGTGTGTGTGTTTGTGTGTATTATGTGTGATTATGTGCATGCTTATGTGGATACTTTTAATTCATAATAGTTTTGTTTGAGTTTTTGATGTTGGGGTGGCCTCATCCTACTTGAGATCCTTTTGCACCTTGGTCTCTTCCTTAGACCGAGGGCCTCTGCGATCATCAACTCGTGGCCTTATAAATATTGTTGTCCCGCGCATGCGCTCTGCTACGGCCCACTCTAGGTGCTTTTGCCCGTGTTGGCTATCAGCTTGGAACTCTGTTCCCCAGTCTCTTCAAATTGAGCTACTAGCCCTCTCACCTTCCCAGTTTTGAAGATGCCTGAAGACTTTCTTGTTTGCTGATGCAGGCACTGATGCAGGTCGAGAGCACTGCTGATTTCTGAGTGGCTCTATATAAATGTTTGGTTACCATTACAATTACGGTTGTTAACAAAAGTTTATGTGAAATATGGCCAATGAGTGGAGCTTAAAGGTGATGTGCTCTGTGCTGTCACCTGATGAATGGAGGATGGAGGCTTTTTGTCATTTTAAATTTATCTCTGTTTCAGAATATTAATAATATGCATAATTTATTGTAGTGTAATTGTTTGATTAGATAGAACCTGTTAGGGTTTGTTGTGACTTCATGTCACATGATTAATTAAATATGACAATACTCATTAATGGCAGTATTCAGCTAACCCATTGGTGGCTATATTTATTCAGATAATCGTTTAGTGGCAATATTCAGGTAATCCGTTAGTGGCAATATTCAGGTGATCCATTAGCGACAATATTCAAGTGATCCATTGGTGGCAATATTTATTCAGGTGATCAATTAGTGACAACATTCAGCTAACCCATTGGTGGCAATATTCTGGTGAACCATTAGTTGCAATATTCAAGTGATTCATTAATGGCAATATTCAGATGATTCATTAGTGGCAATATTCAGGTGATCCAGTAGTGGCAATATTCAGGTATATCCATTTATGGCAATATTCAGTTGATCCATTTATGGCAATTTAGTCATATGATCCATTAGTGGCAGTACGAGGTGATTGGCAATATGAACGGTTTGTGCTGCTTTAAAGTCAGGTGATATTAGTTGCCTGATGCACTGTGATTGTTTCTGGTCCTGTGCTTGTATAGTCATATTGCCAGCTGCTTTCAGTACAAAGCCATCTGCAATCTTTATAACGATCCCAAGGTTTTGAATGATGGTTCTATTTTGATTGTAGAGCAGTTTGTTTGGTCAAAAACATCTGTCATTGATAACTGGTTTTTTCCGTGTGCAGTTGCTAGAGTGCATGGAACTGATGTAGGAGTGTTTGTGAAATAGGCGTTGGAAATTACAGTTAAAGGAAGCATTAAATTGATCCATGCAAAATGAATCACAGCAATGCAATTTTTAACTGGAACAAGTTGTTGGAACAAAAACAGCGGGAAACCTAAGTAAAGAGAACAAAGTAAAAGAGTAATGACATGCATGCTTAAACGGTGAATATGAAATAATCTTAATAAGATGAAGAGCAAAATCTTATTGGGAGACATTGTAGGAAGGAATTGCAGTTGAGAGAGTCTCACGATGGCAGCGTTAAGGGCATAACATACAAGCAAAATATTGAGAGCATTGATTAAATATTGAGAGAGCGTTGGTGCTATCATGACTGCCCATCAGATATTGCCACGTGTGTCTTTTCATGGTGGAGATGCAGTCATGATTCAACAGATGGTGGGCTAATTAATTATTTATGAGCTTTTCATGCAGTTTGAACTAATGTTTTGTTGATAGCGTTTCTGTTATCAGGTCCAGGCGTGTGAGTTCAGACAGGCTGCTTCCATATGCTGGTGAATCTATGCGTCATTGTCCTTGCAGACGTGTATCCTAAGCAAGCATGTTGTTGTCTAACACGTAGTGCTGAGTTCAATGGTCCTTTCCGTTGTGCATCTGAGTGGCTCTCTTATAAGTGTCCAATTGCAATCACTGAATGCATGTGTTGCTGCTTAGAAAGATACAACATGTTGTCACAAGTTTCAGACTGCTCATACTCAAGGCACAGAAATTCTGCATACATGTGCCACAGGCTGACTCTGAGTAGTTTATTCTATAAGAGGCAATAAATAAATTGATAAATACAAAGAAATACAGTACTCCCAGTGCATTTGCTGTCATTTAATGTTTTGTGTGATAGGTTGTATATGTTATCAATACAGTACAGTGCAGTACAACTGTAATATGAGAATCCCCTCTGTACAAAGTTCAGCGGCGTACACACACACACGCACGCACGCACACACACACTCACACACAGAGACTTATCATTAAAGGCAAGTCGATAAATTCCTACATTGACTATTTGGGTGGGGTGTGATGGGAGAATGAAAACAACTCTGTTAACAGTTTTCGTAATGTAAGATGATGCTAGTGACATCCTATTACATGTGATTTATTGCTGTTACATTGTTGCAGATGACCCAGACGTTTAGTGTGGTTGTTAATTGTGTTCGTGTTAGATACCGTTCCTCTGCTGAGCAGTTCCCAATTATCGTATCGCAGGACTGTGGCCACACTCCGACGGCTGACGTCATCAGGTCCTACGAGGACAAAGTCATCCACATACAGGTCAGACATGCAACTGCTTTCAGTGTTCATCTGTGACTGAATTTTGAAGTTTGTCTTTTCTCTGAGAGAACTGGTGAGAGAGAGAGAGTAATCATGTGGCTACCCCAGCCAAATGTTGGTGAACATATGTTTGTTAAAAAAGATGCATTGTTACTGGACGTTTTTAGAAAGAGTTTTGACTTAATCTATTTATTTATGTAGTGCCGTTATTATAATGCACAAGGTATCAGATCTAACTTCAGAGGCTCTGTTTGTGTAGCTGTTTGACTGATCCTGTAATATGCAACATACAGTAGCTTTGTTAGCATAACTTGAAGTCTTTAATGACTTTGTAGACTGTCTCAAATGGTTGTTTTCACACTTTGACCAGCTCTATAAAGACTCTGCTTTATAGATTTAAGATTTGATCATGGACCATCTTGCAGATGTAGTCCATAGTGAGCCACTGTATAATTAGAGTAGTCTGTTATTTTAGTCTGTATGAAGATGAAGTGCTCTTGTGAATTATTGCTGATATTTTGTCACGAGTTCGATTGGCTGTAGATTTATGTTGTTTGTTGTTAGCATCCTGACCTCAGTGATATTGAGCTTGAGAAGAAGGAGCTCAAGTTCAAAGGTTACTACATGATCGCACGTCATTACAAGTGGGCTCTCAATCAGATATTTCATCGCTTCAACTACAGTGCTGCCATCATTGTCGAGGGTAAAATTTATACTTATGTGAAGCATGATGTTGATGGAGATGATGGGGTTATTATGATGAATGATCGCTGATTGTGTTGGCTTTTGTTTAACGATTAATGATCATATTCATAATTTTCTTTGTCATCATAATTGTATTTGTATATTTGTACTTTTATATATGTATATGCATACATATATATGTGTACATGCATGAGTATGTACATGTGCACATTTCTATACATTATATAGCATGTTTTAAGAACTTCTCAGAGGCATTGACGTATATATATCAAACAGATCTAAAAATGTGGGCCTGAAGATAGTTTGAAACTGTTTCTTGAATTATCTTGGGCTTGTATGAGACAGTCCATGTGTTCACTTCTTTGTTCAAATATCACAGGACCAGCAATTCCCCATAGTCTTCTGAGCATCAACATCTTTAACCCACAAGACAAGAGTGCGTAGTTTGCTTATGTATTCTGGTTATCTTATTTACACCATGGATGGGACTAAGATGACGGATGTTTTTGTTATTTTGACAATTCTGGATGTTGCCATTTGCTTTGTAAGACGTATTTTGTTGTTATAAATTTGTGTTTCCATTTTCTCTGTCATCCTTAGATGATCTCGATTTATCACCCGATTTCTTTGAGTATTTCCTGGCAACCTACAGAATTCTACATTCAGATCCAACACTATGGTGCGTGTCTGCATGGAATGACAATGGGAAAACTGGAATGATTTCCGACGACCCAGGTTAGTCCGTTGCAGATTTATTTTATTTTCCTAATGCTTGTGAGAGGTATGAGTAGATGGCACTACACAGTCAAGGACTTCTTGAAGCTACTGTCACAGTGACCTATCTATACGTTTAAGATGACAAGGCGCGATGTAACCAGTTGGCCACCATATTACCCAAACCTGTTAATGATATCTGATTCAATTGAATTCAGTGCAATTTAGGCCAGCAAGAAATGCATTGAAGATGTTCTTAGAAGGTGATACAGAATTATTCAGATGAATACATGCATGTGTTGCATGCATAATTACATATAGACCAGGGGTGTCAAAGAGCCGATCATTTTTTTTGGCCGGAGGAACCTTGCCTAGACTACACAATTTGAGAATAAACGTTCAAATTTGTCACTTTTGAAGGCTTAACGAGTTTCATGTGATGTTTGTGACTGATAATGAAGATAAAAATTAAGATTTTTAAAGCCTAATTTGACTGTTTGTATGGTATAAATGCACCATTTAAGATTTAGTTTTGCCAAGAATTTATGGAGATGGGCTCACCAAACCCCTCCCAGACCCTACCCAAATTTTGCTCAGGTGCCTTCAGCAACCTGGCCTGCCACTTGCTGGAAAATATTTTCACTGGCCTGCCATTAAAAAAGGTTTGACACCTCTGGTATAGACATACATACTATTTAGAAACTATGAATTTTACTGAACTTATGAATCACGGCATAAAGTCTCTTGGTGATTGCTGCATGACAGGCATCAATCAAGAGTCAATCAGCTGTTCAAAACTTTCTCAGTGAATTCTTGTTGTGTGGCATCTTCTGTAGAACTGCTGTATCGAACTGACTTCTTCCCTGGTTTGGGTTGGATGCTGGAGAAGAAGATTTGGCTGGAAATGGAAAACAAATGGCCTAAGACGTTAGTAGACAACTCAACTGTCTGCTCAATGCATTGTGTCCGGGAAATGAGCAGAGTCACGGCTTATGATGAATAAGTTGCAAGAAAATACTTATTTTTGTGTGTACATGTAGTTGAGTATTTTTATGTCACCATTCAGCTGATGAAGCACACTTTTAAGTGTATTAAGTATACTCTTGTCTGACTTGTAGAAAGGTATGACTAAAGCTTACAACATTTTAGAGTTGTTTCTGAGTATTCAGAGGAAGATTATTCCCAAACGTCTCCAGAGAAGTAAGTAAGGGAAGATGGTTAGAATTTGTTTGGATCCTGCTGGTCCAGCGCATGAGAATGCATTAAGAGCTTGAGTCACTGCATAGAAACATTAGTCTGCATAGCACAGTATTTGCCGGCTTTAAATAGAAATATGCTATTGCATTCTCAGGCTGCACCACTCATAAAAGGGAGAATCTTGAGTATTACCATGTCCTTGGCCACCATTTTAAGTGTAAGAAAATACTTCATACAAATGTGAATTGATGCTTGGCCTGTCAATGTGCACCCAGAGAGGCCCAGGCACCCATCTGAAGAGGAATGGGCACTTGGGCTGTGTATACATACACCCAAAACCCAGCCAAAGAAGAATAATGATTATTTTAAGCAACTGTATTTGTAACAGGCTTACAAAATATTAATGTGCAGTTGCCAGTGAAACCACAAAGTGGGTGATATTGGGTTGCAGTTGACAGCTGTCAATCAGTAAAGCATATGGAATAGCAAATCTTTAGTGTCTAGGAGTGAATAGAATTACAGGCTGCTTGTAACGGCCCCTTGCGGCCCATTGGATGACTGTTTTATTATCCAATGACGGAGTGATGATTAATCAAGTGCAGAATGACTCGAGTAACCGACCACATGTGACCCATCTGCACAAAACCAGTTGTAAGTCGGAATATTCAGTTTCAAGAAAACAGGCGAAAACATGATTTGTTTCAGTTATTAAACTATTAGAGATTAGAATTTTTAAATATATATTTTATACAAAAAGTTAAAGAAAAGTAACATTGAAGGGTATTATTTGGATGATTTCATACAAGCTATGATTTTATATTTTGTTCAAAAGCACCAAAATTTAGGTCATTTTACTAGCATTTTGTCCATTGTATTTTTCAGCAAGGGCAAGTAGTTTTTTATCTACAGATTCAGTTAGGATTGAGATAGAATGATAATTTTGGTGGCATTGTAAAGAGGATGTGTTTCTCTTTAAAATGGTGTATTATACTCCAAAGTAAGAAATTCGACTTAAGACTGGTTTCTGCAGATGGATCACATATTAACAAACTTTGAATGCGTCTAATTTACACTAAGCAAAAATCACTGCAATTTAATTGTTTAACAAGTAGTATATTATATTGTTCTTTCCTCTAGTCCTATTATGTTTTCTGCATGTATGAAGTTTATTTTAACAAGTTTAAAAGTAGCTTCTTGTAAATCAGGTCTGCAGGATCCAAACAAATTCTAACCATCTTCCCTTACTTACTTCTCTGGAGACTTTTAAAGTCCTGAGGAGTCATATGTACCTTGGGTTGAATACCTAACATCTTAACAGAATCTTTGCCTCTCATCTTTTAGGCTTTGTGTTTTCTAAGTGGCTCTAGTTGTTTGTTCATCTTTAGATTTTGGGATGACTGGATGCGTCATCCGGACCAGCGTCATGACCGCGCATGCATACGTCCAGAGATCTCAAGGACGAGTACGTTCGGCAGACAGGGTGTCAGCAAGTCAGTTGCTATCTCAACTCTATGCAGCAGTTACCATATTTAAACTTATTACTTGAATTTCGAGAAAATTAGTTTTATATGATTATATTATCATTATTAATTTGTGCTATGATTATAATTATTTTTTTATTGTGGTATAGTTTTGTTTACTTCTAAATGAAGAACATAAAAGATGATAGGAGCACATGTAAAGTCGATATCTGAAAATCAGTCATCATTTCAGTCTTTGAGGCTCTTTGGAAAGGTGTAACTGAAGGCAATGGCGTTGTGGCATGAACACAAATGGATTAAAGCTTACTGATGCCAATTGTAAAGCAGTTCGTAGGTGATGACTGCTAACGTGGTAGAAGTCTAGAAGATAGGGTCGTCCATAGTGTCCACAAACCTTTCATTATGATGAGGATCCTCCTCATTCTCATAACCTTCATTCTTCATCATCTTCATTATCACCACCACGTAAGTGTATATACCCGGTATATCACTTAAAATATCATTCAGTCTCCATTGGAGATGTTAAAATTGAGTTTGCTAGAAATTATTTTGTTTGTAATGTCTAACATTATTATAAAATGATATTTAATTATGCATGACTTTACTTACATGTTTGCATGTTGCATTCTAATGTCATCCTCTTCTAACTGATATGATGCCATATGAAGTTTTTGTTTTGTTTTTTGGTTTGTACAGAGGTCAGCATTTTGATAAACACCTCAAGTTCATTCAGCATAACATGAAAACTGTGCCTTTTACAAAAATGGATCTTTCATATCTAATACAGGTTTGGAAAATTATTCGTCTCATTTTGCTGTCATAAATGCTGTTGATAAATGTCCTGGGAGTTTAAGTAGGGTATGTTCGGGGGCTTTGAGGTACCTCAGGATAACATTTTAAAATTCTGTAACAAATATTTCTAGACAATATTTGAATAGAATAATGGGAAAAAATAGGGAATGGTTGGTTTGTGTGATGTATCCTTTTTCTGGACACCCCTAGTGTCCCTGTTAGCGGGATTTCATCCCTTCTGGGCATTCCTTGTCACCTGCTTGATAAATGCAAGTTCGCTACTGTATGTCACTATGTACCTTGATCTATGGTTATAATACAGATTGATTTGATTTGATATAAATCTGTTGGGTTGCAGGAGAACTATGACGAACCGTTTGTTCGGACGGTCTATGGGTCTCCGTTGATAACGACTGCGCAGCTGCTTACGGATGATCAGCCGGACCTAGATCCAGTTCGTGTCCATTACAGAGATAAAGAGAATTTTAAATCTCAGGCCAAACTCTTAGGAATCATGGAAGACCTGAAGGCAAGTCGTCCATCCAGATTTCCTTCATCTTCATGGCAATTCACCGAATTGCCTTCTCATTATTAATGTGCTGCTAACTGTGGTTGTGTTCCTTAAATTAGGAAATTTAGGCCAAGTGCCAGATTGCAGACGAGGTTAACTTTTACCTCTGCATCTGAGGTTCAAATCCTGACCCGTGTAAAATTTGCAACTAATTACTGTGCTGTGTAACTCGTTGGGAAAGGTAATCCACGTGTTTGATGACTGATGTCATGATTGTTCGAACTGATTTGTCCTTGAATTCTTTTATGTACACCAGTTTTGCTTAGCAGCTACCACCAACTGATGCCTTGAGTATTATTGCATTGGCACTATAGAAGTTATCGTCTTATATCAACCCAAGGCATCAACTCCCAGGAGCTACTTTTGATATAAGGAAGCATGCAGTTAACCCTTTAACGACGAGTGTGTACTAAAATGTATGGGAAACCATATGCAGCTCGTCGTTAAAGGGTTAATAAGCAGTTACCAGTTCTTAACTTACTGGAATAAGTTGCCTAGCGTGTCTTACGCCATGAGCCGCTTTGTCTTTCTTTACCTCTATCCCTGATCCTGGTTTTTTGTTGTTAGGTCAACCGCACCACTGGCGAGTGTCTCTTACAGAGGCACTCTGTAAATTTGTGATTATGATTATAATCAACTGTTTGTGAATGTGTCTTTAGTCTGGAGTGCCGCGAACTGGTTATCGAGGCATCGTCAGTTTCATGTTCCGAGGTCGTCGAGTGTATTTTGCGCCCCCTAGTGACTGGACGGGTTATGACGTCAGCTGGAACTGATTTCCAACAAAAGACAAGTGCCCATGACGTATTTTTTTACGCAATCAAATTCTCACTCTGTTGTGAAGATGCATTTACAATGCGTGTTGGCAAGGAGATGTGTGGTTGTGAGGTAAGATGAGGAGAGAGTTGGTGAGATGGCAAGGCAAGATGATAAGATGATGGGGGGTGATATAATGAAGTAAGATGAGAGGTTTATGGATGAGATGGCGAGGTGAGATGGCATGGCAATATGAGGAGATGGGAGGGGTGAGATGAGGGGGTTGAGATGATGAGAGGTGATAGAGGGGTGAAATGATGAGAAGAGATAGAGGGTGAGTTAATGAGAGGAGATAGAGTGGTGAGATGATGAGGTGATAGAATGGTGAGGCAAAATGAGATGGCAATAAAACATGGTGAGGTGAGATGATGAGATGCCAGATGAGACAGTCGCAAACGAATGATTGACGAACACTTCTGCAGATTAAACACAGCAGTCAGAGTGGATGAGAGTAGACATCATGTATACTGCGTGTAATAATCCTTTTTGTTACTCAGTGAAATTTTATGAAATGCTAGGACATTCATCTGTTTGGCCGAGATTATTTTCTTGATCTGAATTACTGAATTTTATTTACTGGTACAAGCTGTTAGTGGTTTCTGGATGGTAGAATTTAAGAAAGATTTTAGCGACCGTGAAGTGACTGGGCTCGTATCGTAGCTTTCTGTCAATAGTAAGCTTTCAATGAGTCTCTGGTTGTTCTGATCTGTTCAAGTGCAATGTTTCTTATTCCAGTGATTAACTTCATATTATGTAATAATGAGAATAGGAAAATGTGTCATAGCATGATACAGTTTTGGTGTTGCATTAACATTTGCTGAATTCAATCTGTTTGTAGTTCTTGTATGTATGGAGCCTTTCAGAAGTTCTGGTTATTATTATTATGTACATTGCATTTTATGTCATACAGCTCTTGTCTTGCTTTGTCAGCGTTTCGAGAAATGTTTGCCTACTCTAGCAGGCTGCTGTTGCATTTGTCTCCAGAGTCCTGAGTTTGCTTCTCATATGCTTCAAATGAAACTAAAAATTTGTTGCCAAACTGTGTAGCCTGTAAGGAAAGTTTGCCTGCTTGTTGTTGTGTGGCAGACATGAAAATTCCCTATAAATATATGCAAACTGAAGAACCCTATCGTACCTCTGAGGACTACTGTTGATTTAGGCATGCCAAAAAATGGGGCACAGTAGCCAATGTATAGAATGCTCAGCCTGTAACGTGGGGAGTACAGGTTTGAGCCTGCACTCAGGTGGTTACTATGTAAGGACGTTGAGCAAGTCCTTCGCTCTTAACTCAGATGATGTTTTGTCATAGGGTCGTGTGTGCATTTCTGAACTATGGAAAGAGGGCAATATCCAATGCAGTTGAGGCTTTGTAGGGCAGCAGGATAGTGGTAGACTGCAGTTCGTGGTAGACCGTTTGATCCGACTGCATTATCTTCCTGAGAACAACCCTGCCTTTGAGCATTTATGTAGAATGGCGGACGGGAGCCTCTGCAGCTGTCCTGCTTGATCAGGGCCAAGTGTTGAACCCATTCCTCCGACCTTTGAGACGACAGCCTTACTCCACGAGGCCGAGACTGCACGACCGAATTATCCTAGGGCAGACAACCTAACGAGGAAAGCGTTGTTGACAAGGATGCTTATCTTGTTTAAATGTCATGTCACCAAAGTGCGGTATAAACAGTTGGTTGTAACAAAGAATGTACTTGCTTACTTATATAAAACAATTTACCTTACCTACTTTCCTAGACTGAATTTCTTATTTAAATTAGGCAGGCTTTAAAATAACTGTATAATAGTCATAATAAAAACCGACTGTAAAATGTAGCATTTGAAATTTTCAGATCCAATGTAAATAATTTATATAGATTTATCATTCGTGCATAATAAAAAAAAAACCGACACTTATACATACACACATATTTTCTTATGAATATCTGCTACATGTAATATACTTGTACCTTTACAATCTTCTGCCAATATTTACATGCTTTGTATTCTAAATCTTAGAAAATAAGACAAAAATGTGATATTTTTAAAAACAATAATGTTGTTCATTGTGTAACTTGTAAACTGATGGGTGTTAATTCAGTATTACTGCTTTGAAGCAATATCAATTATTACTGATGCCAATTGTAAAGCGATGCAGAGGTGACGACTGCTAATGTGGTAGAAGTATAGAAGACAGGGTCGTCCTTAAGGGATGTCCACAAACTGATGTACTTTGACCTCTACCTCACCTGTCTGCATTTGTCATTATCCTCCCCATCCTCCTTTGGGGACGTCTGCACCCCAGGTGGGGTACTTGGCCATGATTAACTTACCCTGCTGATGTTGGTGGACTGACTGCTACGATTGGAGTAATTTCATACTGCAGCATCGAGCCACATAACTCTGGATTGAATGCAGTGAAGACAACCGACTGAAGTTAGTGTTCTATTAAGGGACAGGCTGTATTGAAAGGACTACGTGCCAATGTAGATGCCCGCGTTTTTGTTCTCTAGTCTGTAAATCAGAGTGCAGCTTGTGTACGGACCAGTGGAAATATGGTACCAGTGTACTAATAAAATATTTTCTGTTTAAAGCTGTTTAAAGTTTAATTGTATTTAGGCATTGTGGTGAAGTTATATTTGCAGAATGGTTTTGAGATGCTCATTATTTCGTTATAGATTATGGGTCGTTTTTTTGCGAAATTAAAAAGTTTTAACATGTTGTTGTTGTAATTCAGTGTTATATTAACTTTCAATAACTTTAACTGTTGTAGAAATTGTCAAAAATTGCTCCACTGTTGCCTTGTTTCCAAAATCCAGTATAGATTGTCATAACGTGAAAAGTAAATGTTTATTAAAACATTGCAGAAAGTCTTCAGTGCCCATCTCTAGTAAAACAGCAACGAACCGGTGTTTGAACACAGTATCAACTACTGTATCAACCATAGATGGCACTCCGTTGGTAGAGTTTCTACGTGTAAGCGAGTGCCCCTTCCAGCTATTCGAGCATCATCTGCATAGTTCTGAATTAATTCGAGTATCATTTAGGCCCTGCTTATGTCAGATGTATTCATATGTATCGGACTCAGACATGGAGTACAGTAACCTTATTCCCAGCTTAGTGCACCAAGACCGCTCAGGTATACCGATTTAACCCACTACTTATGCCAGAGTTTAGCTGGGAATAAATTACAACCGTCTCATGCATATGGCCCTGGACGTTAACACAGTGCCTCTTATGAACTTAGAAATCTCTGCGTCTTACTTGGTCGTTTACCTGATCAATTTCAGCATCAGCTGCTGAACCGCATTCTTCGGTCAGTCAAAAACTATTTCACAATCACTACGTGCCACTTACAAATCATATGGCTATCCTTTATTTATGCTGCACATTTTCTGTAACATTCTCAGCTTTTAATCTGTTTTATTCAGATTTATACACACTGCAGGCGGTCACATAGTAATAAAAATGTCTTGAAAATATGCTAAAAACCACAGTAAAGTAAGTGTAAGCAATTGTCACCAGTTCAGGTATCACAAAAATCACAAAACAAAGCGGTACTCGATGTATACATAACAAATTAAACAATATTATGAATGACTTTCAAGCAATTGTAATGATTCACATATTAGGACATATAAAACTTACGCACACTATACATGTACATATATACCCCGTTCGTGGCATCAGTACCTTATATATATATATATATATATTTATTTACATATATAATATACAATATATATATATAAATATAAATATATATATATATATATATATACACATAATAAGTTTACCAGAATTTAGACTTTCTGTGTTTCTCCCCAAGCATAAACTGATTTCTTCAGAACTGTCAACTGTGAACTTGCAATGCAAGCACGTTCCAATTACTGTACAAACAACTGATGCACTGCCAATTAAATTCAATTAAGAAAATCTTCACAAACGAATAATGCTCTGCTCAAAGCAGCAATAAATCTCAAAATCAATTTTAAGACCAAGTCAGCTGATGGTAGGTTTTCCAAGTGACGTAGGCTGAATGGTCATTCTCAACACATTTTGCCACTCCAATTCACACCAGACATTGCCATGATGGAATAACATGCTGCCAGTCAACTTACGATGCTACTAGCTGCAATTTCTGACACTGTAGACTATGTTACTTTTATACAGACACTGGACAAATCTATAATGCATGAATACATTCCATTATCGTTGTATCTTTTTTGTAGCTGACTGCACTTTGTTTCAGCAACATATTGGGTCCTCTGCGCTTTCCTGGTTGCCAATTTAGGTACATGTAATATCATTTGCAACAGATGCATCCAGCAAATAACGTCATTTTATTGATGCCTTTGGAAATTTCTGAGCTAAACCACTGTAAACAAAATCATTCTTCGGATAACTTTGGAAAGTGTTTAGGTAAATTGTTAAAGTTGCACATTGTGTATGATGGCCAAGTAGAAGAAATCTGGGAACAATGGTGACACCGTCTGTTTCAGAATCTGAATTGCACTCCGAAAAGTGTTCCGTGGATCACAGACAATACTGATGAGCATCTCAGTGTGCTGCCTGAAGCTGGCATACTGTTTGTTTGTCCTCAATGACTCCAGATGGGCCAGTGCTTGCTGGGCCTGTTGGGAAGGGCTGACTCCGGATGGGCTTCCAGGCAGAGAAGATGGACTGCCTCTCGTGGAAACGTAGCCTGGAGCATTGCTCTCCAACCTCAGTGCCAAATTGCTAGGAATCTGAGCCGAAAGGTAGGATGCCAGTCCTTTGCAAACCAGGCGAAATCTACACATTGCAAATAAACGAATTTAAACAAATTCAATTGTGATTTGAATTATGTATCAGGAGATTGAAAACAAATCACTCAGGTCATAACTGATCTAATCTCACATATTCATTCATTCATTCATATACTGTCTTTAAGTAATGCAAATGGGGTGTTGAATTGACCCGAATAACATTCATATCATAATTTATCATAATCACACATTTGCATAACCTCTTCTACAGAAACTCCACAGCTGCTCCCGACAACCAAAAACCAGATCAAACAGAATGCTTCACCTTCTGCTGTGCTCACATGCATGATCAATGATTAACAAAATCTGACGTTACATATCACCTAATACAAGTATTTTAAAGTTGTCTCAATATAGCTGTTTTCACACTTTAGAAGTATGGTAGTAGCCACTAGAGCTTTATGCTTAACACAGCATTCTCATGTGCCACTTAAACCTTCAGTAACTAGAAGCAAACGGTCCCACTGCCACTCTGCACTTCTGGTGCTCACTCTTTACAGTGTTAAAAAGTTCTGGAAGAATGTCAAGTTTGTCTGTATGTGAATGATAGAGAAAGCATGGAATGATACAAAGTTAGTCACTCAATTGAAACAAGTTTGCAATCAATGATTCAAGGTCAGTGTAATATTTTCCAGCAATCCTCTGACTGTGTCACCCTGAATGTGCTGAAGATAAGGAACAGTTCTAGCCTTTGATATGGCGCCACAAAAGTTGTAAGTAGTTTAAATTGAGAAGCACGCTTCAAAAACTCGGTCCACCTAGAGGTCCTAGACGTTTTTGAGAAAATTATGTGGAAATTAGCAAAACTGCCAAGTCGTTTTTTATAAAATATTGAGTGAGTACTGGCACTGTTTGATAATGCCTGATAATGTACTTTACTGGCTTTATACACAGAGTAAAATGGCAGTGAAAGAATTCAGATACCAGATAAAACTCACTTGTCTAAAAAATTGGACTGAGTGCTATTTTTTAAATGTGCTTCTCAAATAGAGCAAGAAATGACAAAGATATTCACAACGAACAACTGACCGCAGTGAAAGTGCTGACTTTCTTCCCAGACCAATTGCGCCCAGAAAGCCCGTTGATGACTTATCTTCTCCGAGCGTGATGAGTGAGGAAACAAGGGTTAGGAGCGCCCTCACGACCGGTCTCTGATCTCCACCAAAGTCAATCTGTCGCAGGCCAAGTTCAAAGATCTTCTGCCACCAAAGCAGGAGTTTGCTCTCGTTCTCTGCACTGAAACAATGGCCAATAATCATCGATATAGCACAAATTTCTGCTATGTTTCTTATTTTAGTATATCTTCTTTCACTACTATAACGGAATGTCGTCATTAAAAAAATGCATACACTTAACAGTTAAGGATGCATACAGGAGCAGCTTGTTAGAATGCAAGACACAACACTGTATTTCAAGTACGCCCCATCCACTTTCTGTAACCAGCGTATAGCAGGACTAGTCCTAGCATTAGTATAATCAAAGTGTAGTAAAATACAGCATAATAAAGTGAAGAACCGCAATTGAATAGTAACTGCATGCCTCTCTAACACACTTAGTCCTCCAAAACTTGAACCTTTTTCAACAGAGATTATCTGACAGAAGACAAAACCTAACATGTTTTGACAATCTTCCCTTATGGGCAGCATGGCTCTACAAGCAACCGCATTGGTTTCAGAAGAAAATACCCAGAAAACAAATTAATCCTCACCTTGGTTTGGCATTTGACGTCCACTCGACCAACTGGTTGAGTCGAGTAAGCTCATCACTCAGCGACTCTGACAGAGGTAGTTTCTGGAGGATATAAGCATAGAGAGTCAGGTAGCTTCCCTGCTGCAGAGCAGCCTTCAAGAAGTCATTTGCATTGAGTTCTGGTACCTGCAGGACTGACAAAACTTTTGTCCAACCAAGTCCATCAGTCTGTGTCACATCTATACAAGATATCATAAGCAAAGAAGAAAAATTAGATTCTTCAGATAGAAATCAAGACAACAAGATTGCAAGTGCAATCCGCAGACAGAAGGGAAGCATATTCACCAGAGGAAATCTCTGTACATAGAATTAAGACCACTAGCAAGTGCACCAGTTCCACTGCCTGCACAACACACGTCTCCTCTTCCTTTACAAATATCCCTGAGATTTTGATCCCTTCTTTATATAGACTTAAAGTCAGTTTTAAAAGTCTCAAAAGTAACAACAGTTAATTTACTACACCACTGTAACAGCATTGATGCTTATGACAGGCATGACAGTTTTGAGAGGCTGACTAAATACCATATAACACAACTAACTTATGTGATATCGCCCTCCGAACATACGACAGAGCATCAATGGCACGTTGTGTATAAGCAATAGAATTAAGACCACTAAGAGCAATTGTGCATAAAGTACTGGCTCAAGGTCCCTACACAGCAACTGCCTCGTACTCTCTGCGTTACAGGCAGAGCGCTCTAACCAATTGGCCATCGTGCCACACAAAAGCTGCTAAAACAACTGGCAGGTCATCACGTACTGGCATCTCAAGTCATTTTGTCTGCTGTGTGAAATAATAGAGAGGCAAATGTCTGCATGTTCCCTGACCTAACAAGAAGTGTGTGTCAATGCATGCTTCGACAAAGACAACCATGTGAGTCATGGACGCAAGACAGCGACAGGCCGACGTCAGCAGCGGCAAGAGCATGACGCTGAGGGCGGATGACTCGATCCACTGGAGCGCCACCTTCAGGATGTCGTCCGAGATGTTGCCCTGAGGGTTGCAGCTGTTGAAGAGGCAGAGGATCTCCGTTGACAGGACAACCGCCTCCTGGTACTGGCTCATCGGATCTGCAACTAAACCATACAAGAGTTCCTTGATACCAAATCCAGAGAAGTCGAGAAAGAATGCATAACACGTTTCTAATTTAATAACTTTTATTACACCGTTATCGTAATGTACAAGGCATCAGACTGTAAATGTAATTACAGTCAGTAATTGTAACTACAACATGCCACTTCTAGGGTGCTTTACAATGTCAGCACAAATGCTAAGAGCCACATAGTAAGTTTCAACTATTTTAAAATGTATTCTACAAATGAATATACATGTACAGGCATATATATATATATAGGCAAAAATATGAAGTAAAATTGTCAGAATAATAATAATCATCATCTAATAAAAATAGACTCATAATATAATAATAGACTGACAATAAGTGTTGTGGACAAAAGGCTGAGACAAGAACATGCAGGATTGCCAAGTTTCTGCTGCGAGCAAAAATTCACTCTCAGACAGATAACAGAAAAGTCTTTAACACTTTAACGATGAGCTGCACTGGTTTCCCAGTCACTTTCAGTACACTCTCATCATTAAAGAGTTAATGTGGGAAACACATGGAGACCATCAGGGACAACTTGAAGAACTTGGAGATGTCGTGGGATGGTGTTGAAAGTCAGGCATTGAACAGAGACGAAAAGAGATGTCCTGCCCAATGCGCAGACCTGCCTGGGAAGGACAGAGCAACATAATATTTCCACAAGTGTTAACAATACGCAACTGTAAATTCCATCATTTGTAAGTTTACTTATGCACTCTCCCTGCCTTCCTGCACTAGTATAAAATTCTAGTTCATGTTATTTAATTATTTTAAAACGTGGACTAACTGGAAGCAACAATTCCTTCAACTTCTGTCATCAGGTTACTGACGATGATTCCGAGCGCCTCAGAACGGACGTCTTTCAGAGAAGACGATCGACAGATGAGTTGAATTATACATCGGACGTACGAACACCGTTTGACAGGCGCCTCAGGATGCTCCGCTGCAGCAGCCGATGGCATCGGACGAAAGCTGGCTGCATTCTTCAGCAAACTAGAAACAGGTGTTTTACATCAGCTGCCGAAACCCTGTGACTGAAACTTTTGTCATTTGGTAATGTCTTATTGTTATATGTACTAGTCCATTATTTCACAAACATAGGTATAAAATTATCAGCTGTGTTTTCTATCTTAATAAATGACTTCTATTTTCTGTTGTTTCTAGCCTAGCTAACATGAGCACCTATTATCTGCCTTTTTTCTATCTTTAACTTAACTAAACACTTTTAATTGTTACTTTAATTATGCATAGGGCATTGCTACATAAATTGTTATTTTAATTATGCATAGGGCATTGTTATATCAATTGTTATTTTAATTATGCATAGGGCATTGTTATATCAATTGTTATTTTAATTATGCATAGGGTATTGTTACATCTTCATGGTAACATTTTGTAACAAAATAACGCATTCGTGTGACTTTTGTTATTAGCCGTCCTTGAAACTAACACTGCATTGGCATTTACCATCTTTTCTAGCTGCTAACTTACGTGAGTACTTGGCTGGCACTTGCTGTCTTTTCTATCATGATGCATTGAGGTTGGCAGACGTTGATAAACCATTGAACAACGGTCTGATAGTTCTGGCCGTCTAAATAGTTCCAGTCGAAAATATCGGATGACAGAATCTGCGGCAGACGAGTATTCTACGACAACACAATAAACACATTTCAGTAATTTCACATAAAATGTCATGACAGCAACAAACACATCTGCAACATGACAATATCATTCTTTTCCCTGTCACCTATCAAGTCACAACATCAATATAACGTATGGTACATAATTAGATATCCATCCATCTAATCCAGTGGTTTTCAATCTTTTTGTCATTACGGAACCTTATACAAAGCACTAATTTGCTCACGAACCGACTACATTACATTTTCCGCCACAGACTGGTTCCCTGTCTCAGCAGACTGACATTCTGATAACTGATCTTGTTTTCAGATGGATAGTCAGCACACCATCAGTTGATCCATGAACACTAACACCCTAGAAGTTACTATTTATCCTAATCATACCTAACCCACATAACTCTTAACATCAGTTCTTTAAGCTAGCCTGAGAGGCAGCTATAGCATGAAGTGTTATAGCTACTTCATGTTTCTTAGCTATGGCATACGACAGCAGGTCCACTTTCTCTTCCCACTGACAGTGTACACACAGAGTATTAAAATAGCCGAGCAGGCTAGGGGGCACAAGTGGAGCAGAAATCTTGAAACACCTTTCTGCCCCGGCAGGGATTTGAACCCTCGGTCGATAGTCCAGCTCACTAACCACTAGGTTATCACATACCCTAAAGCTCTTACATGACCTCATACGGCGCATAGAATATAAGCACTCTATGACATACCTCTACGATGACTGTTTCGTGACCAAGGTGAACAAGAAGCGTGAAGAGACAGATGTGAAGTCTTGTTGTAATCTCAGGTAACTCGTGCGTACAGTAGAACTTCATGATCGATGGCCAATCGAGAAGCGTAAATATGTTGCCAAGAAACTCGAAGCAACTTTTTGAACAGTCAATCACCTGTCAACAACCACTTGAAATCAATCAACACCATCTCCAACATCATTCATAACAATTCACAGAATATGTGCAATCAACATTAACAGTGTGGGGGAACTTCTAAAGCACCACTGCAAGTGTTAAATGTGATATAGCAAAGTTCAACAGCCATCTGATTGGAACCTAGAAAGGCACCATTTAATGCAAACAGCCAAAATGGGGAGTTAGATAAATTAAAAGAATACTTGTACGTTAATACTCGACATGGTGATCTAATTGGTGGCACGCATCTGAACTACGAACTGAAAGAATCACTACACTAAAACGATTATTTGCTAAACTAAAGGGAATACAGAAAACTAGCATTCAAATCTACGACTTGCCTTAACCATAAGCTCAACAGCTTGAAGGTCCGGGAAGAGCTTCAGCCATGGTAGCATCACAAGGCGATCATGAACCACTCGCAACAGATTCTCTGGAAGACCTTTTGTAGTGAAGCTGGTCACGTACTGTGACCAGAGCAGAATGAGTGCATTCCTCGATAGAGCAGGAAGGCATTCTATGCAAACAATCACACCTCCTCCAGTTTTATCATCTATAACGTATATATCTATAATAATGTGGCAGATATCAATCACAGTGTATTCACTCGATCTGAAACTTTGCTACCACCACCCCACCATCCTAAAGCACCCACAAAAGTCCTTTTTACAAATCATCTAAGGTTGACAAGCAGAAAATGATAAGCAACATTTTAGACCAGTAATCAACTTTGTGAGATTTACAGAAAATAGCAGCACAAAATCCACTGCGACTAAAACAAAGGCTATTAGAAAATACTAATCTGAGCAAACTTCTTTGTTACTATGATAAAAACAAAGCAAACAACAGAAGTGGACACACCCTGCCATTGTGTGATGGCCGCTACTAAAACATGAAGACTACCATGAAATGAAGTAGAGTAAGACATATACCTTCAAACGAGCGGTACAGAAGATCGACTGAATCAACCCAGGCAGCAACCATCTCAGCTGCCATGGAGTCATCATTCAGCGTCCATGGGAGAAGAATCTGGCCGTTGTTGTTGAGAGGAAGTATCCATGAAGAAAACAGATCCAGGTTCTCGTTGAAGAGCTCACCAACCACTACAGCGGCAATTAATCAGATTCTAGCTAAATTCACAACTCTGGATTTCTACGTTTTAGCTTAACGAAAAATAACTCTGTATTTCAAAATGATTTAAGACGGGTTTTTCGATTTTCTTCATTTGGATTTCACCTTATGAATGATTCCCTTCATCCAGCTTATCCATAAAACTTTTCCTTCTTCTATCAATGCACTGACCATCATGAAATTTGCCTAAATTTATAGCTCAACTTTTGATACTGCAGTCTTTTACTGTTCAAACAACTGTCTCTCTGATCTCCTGGTCCTTGATAATTTTTTGATAATATTATGACTACCACTTCAAAGCATCCATGAATTGAAGAGACAGGTACTTAAAATGCACCACATTACTGTAACTGTCTAGAAACATACACACATCCCCATACATTCATAGAAACTGGACTATCCCCTGAGACAGTTACTGTGTAAGGCCCTTGAACACTGCTCAGTACTATCGATTAAGGCTTGCTTGGTCATCCATCGAAACTGGGCTACATACAAACACATACATAACATAACAAAAGTGCTATAGAAGTCTTTACATTACTTTATACGTCTACACTGGTGCATATGACCTGTTCATTTTTAAAAATGACAGACAGAGATGTGCACTGTTCCATACCTTGTTCTGCAACCCCTGATTGGTGCCGACTCGTATCTGCAGCCAGAATGGAGCTACTGGCCAGATGACTCAACAGTTGTGCTAAATAGGTCACATATTGACCCCATTTCGGATAGAGGCCAAAGGTCACTGTGTCGTCATTGCTTACTCGCAAACGGAAGAAATACGATGACAAGAACTCCATGCACTCTTTGATCTGATATAATGTAAAACAAAAACAGACCGCATAAAATTGCTGGATAACTCCGGCACTCACAGGAATACAATTTATTTCCTCTGCTGGATAAATCCGGCAAGTAAGGTAGTGAAAGGGCTAAGCTAAAACATCTGGTTTTTATACCATAGGAGACCAAAATAAGACCATACAAAATAGAGAAGAAATTGCCCCAAGCATCACCAGCCATGATTGTTGAGTTATACAAAAAGCAAAATTGGACTTTGATGCAACTCTTTCTGAAAATTTGAATTCACATAGCACGGCAAATTTGCACTTGCCTGTCCTTTGGGAAGTATGCATGGCGCCTCCTGTGGGAACTTCTTGTAGTAACTGAAGCCTTCCAAAGAGTTGCTGCGTTGTTTAGAGTCGAGAGAAATGAGGAAGTCCTTCCAGACGCTTGGACACAACTGACCGTCCAAAGATCCTGAAACGTTCAGAAGCATCTACTCGTAATATTTCCTTAAATGTATATTACACATTCAGATGTATAAGAGATGATTTAATCCTGTTTTCTAGTTTATCCCTTTCGGACTTTAGGATGCGGTGGTGTAGCAGTATGTTCTGTGCCTTGTAACCGGAGAGTCGTAGGTTTGAATCTGGCAAGCCACTGCATAGCGACCCTGGACAAGTTGCTAACCCATAACTGTCTGAGGAAGGCAATGGGAAACCACCTCACTCATGTCATCCCTGGGTAGCATAAAATCCAATGGACATGCATGCCTTCAGGCAGAGAACTCATCATTATCATCATCATCACTCTGGTAGATCATGATGATGTACTGGATGATAACTGATAGATTCAGCAGGGGAAAAGGCTTCACATCGCAGTCGACTTTCACTCAAAGCAACCATCACCTGGCATTGTGATAAAGGTGCAGTATAAGTCACTGGCTTAGACATGTTATTCACCTCAGCATACAGTGCTCTTTACCTTACGTTTCACCTGTTTCGATAGGTTGTAACAGCCTTCTATGCAGTACTTTCAGAGGTACTCAAAAGACAAATCTGAGAAAACTGAAAAACTGTATTAATGAACCAGCTACCAGCTAAGTAGATGTTTTGAAAAGTTCTGTTTCTTAAAATTTGCTCATATATATGCATGTATATACCGGAATATTTTTATTGCAACTTTTAAGTACCTCTACAAGCAATCAACTGACTTACCTTTCAACAGCAACTTCAGAATGAAGCCATAGTGATCGGGAAACTGGTAATGAAGCATTTGCTGTAGATGCACTCGATACACCTTGAAGACAAAATCATCCTCATATTTAATATAATTCAAATGACTAACAAATTACTCGTTAAGCCGATTCATATATTCATTTAAATAGAAGAAGTGACGTATTCTTTATATGGAGCTCACAGCTCCATTTCTTGTGTTGAGCTGATGACAAGAAAAACAGGATGAACAAGGAATCAGAAACACGGACTCAACCTGGCAGATGATTGTTTGCTGGCATCATCGGTTCTGGGATGGTCTCAACTGAATTCTGCCACGAGTTACAACGTAGTATGCACAAGAAAGCCAGTGGGTCTAAGGACATTTGCCATATCTGGCTCAACAGTATGGAAGACTCTACTCGCTGAAAGAGAGTTAAGTCCTAAGTAGAGATCAGAGCAGAGTAGAGTTCAGAATTACCGTACTTGTAGCAGTGATCAGACATTCCATAGCACACGCATATCACACTACACAGGCATATTAATAAAGACATATTAATACAGAAACATGCAACAAATGAGCAAGTACATTACATTATGCTACCCAATTTACATGGCCAGAAAATACAGTGAAACACACATTGAATTTTTCCGCTTGATCAATACTGTTTTAGCAAAAGTTACGGTTGGATGGTAGGCTGACCTGAAAGACGAGTGTTATTGATTGATTTGGTTCTGGACCACAGAGACAAAGGGCCTTTATTATGCAATCAATCAATGACGTCCTTTTGGACAGCACAGGTCGATTCGAATCCAACCACTGAGGTACGTCAAACTAAAAATCAAACGAAAGTTTTATTTAGTTGCATACAGAGGAAATGCATGACATCAAACAACAAAATGCATGACATCAACAAAATGAAATGCATGACATCAAAAAAATGAAATGCATGACATCAAACAATGAAATGCATGACATCAAAAAAATGAAATGAATGACATCAAACAGTGAAATGCATGACATCAAACAGTGAAATGTATGACCCCAAACAATGAAATGCATGACAACAACAAAATTAAATGCATGACATCAAACAATGAAATCAGGGATACTGATTAAAAACAATTAATCGATTAATCTCCAAAACTTAACAATGATTAATCGATTAAATTCGATTAATTTGGTATCTGTTATGCAAAGCGTTAAAACTGTTAGAATGTGTTGTCTTCACAGGCAGGAGAGTTGTAGAAGCAAACCAACTCAAAATACCTTGGTAAGTAAGGTGAAGGCAACATCAACGCCCTGGCAGCTGGGTACACTGATCATATCCTCGTACATGGCCACAAACAGCTCTGCATTGGCATTTGGACAGAAATTAGGAGCTAAGAGACCAACAAGCGAAGGTGTCTGTAGTATTGTCTGAAGTAGGGCCTGTGACTGCGTAGGATTGCTCCGAATGAATTCCTGTTTAAAACAGAAATAAAACAATTATTAAAATTATTTATGTACATATTCAATCAATCAATCAATCATTTATTTCTGTAACCATCAGAAGAGAAAACGAACAATTAAACAATAAGGCAACAGTTTGACATGTAGTTGGCTACACGGAGGCTCAGAAGGGATCATGGATCCCGCTAAATAGGGACACCTAAACATATAAAATAGTACAGATACGAAGAGTGACAGCCAATAGATACTTAATGTGGAGTAAGCCTTGGGCTCAAAATCAAACAAACAAACACATAACATGGGTCCATCAAAACACATATTATGTGCCACTATCCAACGATAAAGCTTCACTGTGTATTTAATTAAATTAAGAGTTGTTAAAGGAACTCACACAGTAACTCACACAGGAGAACACATATGCTCTGAGTGACAAGGTATTCAAACCAATTGTCCATGGTGTCACAAAACTAAGAATTCCAGTAATGAAATTTGGAAGTTCTGGTAACATTGCTGAGATATGCTTTCCTGTTGGTTAAAGCACTTGCTTTGTAACGCGGAGAGTATGGGTTCAAGAATCCCTTGAGACAGTTACTGTGTAGGTCCCGTGAACAAGTCATTCACTCACAACTGCTCAGTACTATCGCTTGAGGCTTGCTTGGTCATTATATAGTGGTGTTTAATAAATGTGCAACAATTATAACATTTCTGAAGCTAAGATAATTTACTAAATGCCCCACTTGGCAACTGTCCTCAAAGGTAGAGGCATGCCAGGCAGATCAAAAGATCCTAAGATAATGAGGATGAACAACACTCCAACAGCCACAATAACGTTGTACACTATAACCTTGTCATTTCATTTATTTTTAGTCAGGTGCTAAACTGCATGGCAATTAACTTTTGAGAAATTTAAAACGGGTGCAAAATAAATGCCAGGTAATGTATCAAAAATTAACAAAAGGCTCTTCTGATCACATAACTCAAGAAAAACTTCCTTTAATCCAAGGTAAAGTATTTGACAACATGTCAAAGTCCGACTCACACCTCAACGTGGTGAGGGGGTGGCAACAGTCAGTAGGGGAGTGCCTGCTGAGGCTATGCCATCAGTGGTGAAGGTCTTGGCCGAAGTACCACCTTAGGGCGCTACGCGAGGTGGACAGGCTCAGCAGGAACCCTGAAAAAGCTGGCAAACGTGGGCGGCATCACCGCCTTTGATACCACATGTGGATATCAGAGCCAGTCCTAAGCCTGGAACTCTCTTTAAGGGAGAAGTGCGAAGGTTGAACGGATGGGTGCAGATACTCCGTTCGTAAAGAAAAAATACGAATGACATCCAATGCAAGCATTGGACTCCTAAAGGGCCTCGGCCCATGGATCCGATGCAAGCGTTGGACACCTACGGGCCTTCGGCCCATGGATCCTGATGATGATGAAAGTATTTGAGCTTGGTAATGGGTAATGGCAGATTAAAATGGCAAAATTTCAGCAACTTCCAAATAATAAACACTGATCCCCAAGATTTAAAACTAAAATCTGATCTTTTCCACTGACCTGTCCAAGGAGTTCAATGCACGTGGAAAAGAATTGTCGGGTTGGTGGATAGAACTTGGTATCATCCGAGATGTGAGATGTCATCACATAAAATAGAGCTGTTCCAACTTGAATCAACTGATCTTTCATGGCTGGGTCCTCTGCTGAGTGTCGCATATTCACCAAACCACTAAAGAAAGTCCCCAACATGAGAAAGCAAACGCACTTCAAGAAAATTGCCACACAACAATCTTTTAGCTAGCTATGTCTAGGGGCATCACTAAGTCAACTGAATAATTAGTGTATAATATATTAATGGTGCTACAAAAGTCATCAAATTAGAATAAACACTAACAAAATATAATAAATATACTGTAATATATTTGCATTAAATCAGTATCTGATGTTCAACTATTTGAAGAAAACCTAATCTATATGTATACGTAACTAACATTTTTGTGTGACTGCATGTTACACATTTTTACAACAATATTTTAGTAATGAAAATAAAATAATAATAACAATAATAAATAAATAAATAAACCACTACTACAGCCTACTCAGAAATAAAATTGGAGACGGTTAAGTTAGTCACAAGGAGAAGAAAAAGCATTGAGTCAGCTGACATACGTAATGGTGTTTTCAACTCGTACAGCAGCACAGCAGAGGTTCTGAGGAGGCGTGAGAAGCGACTCAATCAGCAGCTGCTTGTAGGACGCTCTGTTCTCTTCGATCTTCCGGCTGACGATCTCATCACGCTTTCTATTCTCATACTGTTTCAACAGACATAAGGAAACTGCAGATTCATCAAGAGTTCTCCTATACCTACAGTATTTGGACTGGACTAGTCCACTGGTTTATGAAGGTCGACTATGGTTTCAATTCAGAAACCCTACCCTGACTAACAACACACTACCCCTCACCCTGACTAATAATGAAAGAGACCTTACCTTAATAATAAAAAAGCAGCTCTCTCTCTTAACCACAGCTCTCATTGTGCTTTACACTACATCACAACTCCACAATTCAGATTAAGACTTACTTAATTTGTATGTACAATAAATCCTTTAAATGAAAAAGAAATAAACATTACCGGAACAAAGCACAAACAGCAGTCCATAGTGAAATAAATAATGTAAGGTATGGTAAAGTAAAGTAAGCTTTGTTTGCTAAAAATCAGTTGGTTGTTGTTTTGCGTACCAGACACGTAAGGATGGCAGGTCCCTTGCATTGATGAGCTGGATTGAATGTACTTCGGCATGGAACAGACACCACGCCCTACAAAAGAAATATCAGTTATCATCTAATCAGAAATTCTACACCTTGAAATTAAGTGAAGTTGTTCAGAATGCAATCCAAAGCAGAGAGTGACGTGGGGAGACAATCTCGTCGTCCCCATTCCTGCCCCCACAACAAGTAAGTCTTCCCCATCTCCGCATGGTTTGTCCCCATCCTGGCAGATTTTCTCCCCATCCCCACCCCATCCCTGCAGGACGACATCACATTTCCCGCAAAAGGTTTACACCAATTCCAATTTAAAAAATAAAATTTCTTAGCTTACAAAGCTATTTGTATTGCTGACTGCATTAGTCTGTTATTATTTGCATAAACCAAGTCTTGGCTATTTCTGACTAGTAGGCTTCAGGAAATAAAAAAATCTTCTTCTCAGTTCTCAAGTTCTTAACATCACCCGGGTCTATTGCCAGCTCATTCCCCATTATCGCGGTATTACCGCAAGAGTAAACCCCATTACCGCGGTATTACCGCAATTGTTGTCCCCATTACTGCGGGATTTACCACGGTAACCGCGGTTTTCCCGCGGGAAAATTTCCCATGTCACTCTCTAATCCAAAGACAATCTCATCAAATGAGTAGCAGTTAAGAACAAATCGTATCGATGCAAAATTTTTCTTCAAACAGAATTTGATTTTATCGGATATTCTATTATTTACCTCAATCATGACGTTCACAAACAATCTGTGCAGAAATTCAATGAATGTACAGTCGAGGTCCACATGCTTCGCAACTCGCACAGCATACAACCTGTCATCATCAACATCCGAACATCAGACATGTAAGTACGTAATAAGTAATCTTTATTGGCATGACACAAAAGCCCACCTTTACAATGTTCAGCAGTGCATACATTAGTGAAAAAGTAATAAAATGAGAAAAGAAGTTTAGCTACAATTAATTATAGATTCTCACTCTGTAAAAAATATTTCCCCAATAACAATCACACTGAAAATAAAAATTCTTCAAAAAGAGAGAGTTAAGTATGTCACTGATGAAATTCAATTAACCATAATCTTTCGAATAACCACTACTAACACCTCTGTAATAATGTTAAATGCACCAGCGGACGGTGACGGTTAAGTTACCGTATATCAAGAGTAAAATCAAAACGCTACTTCCCTGCGCAGGCCAAAATCTAGGTTAGTCAGATGTCAGAAACTACCAAGGCAGCAATCCAGATAGATGCAGAAACAGACAGGAAAGAATTTAGAGTTTTCAGTCGTAATTTAAAGGATGGAACTGGTTAACTCGCCTCACAGTTTAGTGCTAAATACTGACTTCTCAAGATTAAAGAGGTTGCTTCCACTAGGCATAAATATATTAAGGAGATTTGCATAATTTAGTTACAGCCTCCTTTTACAAATCCGGATCCTGCACCTAATTTGGACCATACGTTACCTTAACTTGCCTTGATTTACTGGAACTCTCCTTACACGTAAGATAAGGTATTGGTTACGGTGCCTGTAACTCACCTTACAGACAAGACTCTAGCGTATGCCTTTATCTAGAAGAGTAACAGCTCCCAAGCAATACGAGCCATGACTGTTGAGTTATACAAAAAGGAAAGCATGTCCCAGACGAACTTGTGTGTTACTTTCTCTACAAGCAGTTTCTACACAGTACAATGCAGATGCCATGAAACGTACCTGGCATGATCAACCATGGACTCAAAATCCGATCGAAGAGTGTAGAGCAGATTTTGTTTATCCAAGAGCAGAGATGGATTGAGATCTGGAATCGATGACTTTGGAGTCTGAACAGGAGGAGCAGCCACAAATTCCATCCGGTTTCGTTCAAGCCTTGAAATGAGGCTCTCGCCTGATTAATAACAATCAGTATAATTAGCAATACAGGTAACACTGCTGCAGAATATCATACAAACAGAAATTAATACAGGGCTTAAAAAGCTTCTCAAATGCACTTTTCAGATCATTGAGGTGCAATCTGATGATTCCATTGGATGGGAAGGATCAGGTAAAACTAAATCATGCACTGATATGTGCAACATTTTAGTCGGGCTCTACATTATGTGTCTTGTTATATAACATACACAGTGGACCAAATGTATATTTTACAAGCATTATAATACTCAATAAGTTTTCCACTTATCGAGTAAAATGAATTACTAAGTAGAAACAAGATGATTTCACCTAGCTTTGTCTGGATCAGACAAATTATGCCATGTCTTGCTCTTATATTTATTCACCAAGCCATCATTTTTTAGAGTAAATGGCATATTTGAAGGTTTATGTGATTGTTTGGTTAGAATTCGGAATAACTTTGCCTCAGATAACAAAGTTTATATGATTCATTAGAATATTTAATCAGTTAGCTATTTAGGATCGAATGGTATTAGTGCTAAGCAGCCTACATGTTTCAATGTCTAGAGACATTCCTCTGATTCCCTGATCTTGTCTTGCATTTGGCTGAGGTTGGATTAGATGCGTTGACCATTCCTTTCCAAGATTTGACAAATCTCTCTCAATCAATTCCACATCAATGAAATGATTCCAGTGTTCCTGAAATCAAAAGCACAACAACTGTAAGAAAGCAAAGAAAACTGCATGCTTGGTAAATCTCGGCATGACGGTGTAAGAGCAGATTCTGTTCCCCTTCCAAATGGTAAACAGAGTCAACAAATTATGGGTATTTGTCGTGAAAACCCCATCTGACAATAACAATGCTAAGACAGTTGATGATAAAATCAAAAAATTAAGGACATCCGTCATGAAAGCCTTGTAAAACAATAACAACCCTAGGCCACAAGACAATTTCAACAAAGACATAATAACAAAGACTTAAAATAAGCAAGAGAAAAGCATTAAAATCTGACAAATGATCAAAGAGAACAGTCAACTATCACTGCCAAAATTCTTGCATCAGGACCTGATTATGATGAGGAATACATCAGAATCTGACATAGGATACATTATGACCTTGGGACTTCGATCTGTTCTCTAAGTAATCTAAGCAGCTGACAAGTTAGGGATTCTACAAATCCAACAAAGGAGGGCACCAGCCAAACTGTTAATGAAACTACATTAGGTCTAAGAACTTCACTCACTCTTTGATTTTGAAAGACACCAACGAGAAGCTGGCCCTGATACTGTTCAGGAAGAGCGGGAATGTAGAGAGAACTGTCATGTAATCGCGGTTCATCGAGCCAGAAAGACAATGTTAGATTTAGTCTACAACACAAGAAATACAATATTATTATTGCATTACTACTAGGGATGTTAAATGATAATCGGAAATCTGAGGTTTCTGAGATTATCTTGAACTCGACTCCTCTCATGATTCCACAGCCAACGAGGTAATAAGCGACGTATTATGGCCTATTATATATAAAGCGGACTCTTCCACAGCCAACGAGGTAATAGTAGAACCCCACAGCGACGTGGTTTACCCTGTTGCTCCACTCTGATGAGCTTCTTGTTCCCGGTCACGGACAACTATTAGCAGCGCTGTGCCTTTTCTGTTGCTGGCCCTGCAATCTGGAATGAGCTCCCTGTGGATCTACGCCTAATGCATAGAGCCCTTGCGGCCACATTCTTCTCTAACCTGTAATGTTCGCGGGGTTCAGTAGATAACGAAGCGCTATATAAATCTCTGAAAGAATGAATGAATAAAGTGGAGTCAACGGTAAGCAGCGATTATCGGTTTTCAGTACCTTGCATTATATGATAATATATCAAATTTTCTGTGAGGCCAATAAAAAAACGATAATCGGTTTAAAATCGATTTGTAAAACCGATAATCGGTTTGCCAAAAAAACCGATATTAACAACCCTAATTACTACAGTACTATTCCAACAATTTACAACATTTTGACAGGGAGATGATGGATAATACAGCTTCCGTAAGTGCAGCATGTTAGATTTATGATCTAGTCTGTATTAAGCTTTTCGTTTTAGCAAATATCAATGTGTGCTATACTTCACGCAGTCAGTCATTTATCTAGCTCATTTTATGGGCCTCAAAAACACAATATGCACAATGTGTCTGTTTCGCTGTACTATAAAATTAATAATCTCAGTCAGGCGTTTTCCATAGCCACATAACTCCTGCAATATATCGTCATAGCTTCAACCTACCTGATCAAGTTTTCGTACAGTTCACGTGTAGCAGGAGACAAGACTGGAGCTTGACCTTGACCTGAGGATGCCTGTGCCACAAGCAGGCGATAGTGGTCAGCTGACTCTTTGAGGCGTTTCTTCATTCTCTTCATCAGTGAGGTATTTGTACTGGTCACAAAGAAGCGATCTCCAACACTGCCACGCTGAGGTAGACTACACGAAAAACAAATGCCATCATATCATGCTTCTGAATTAGTGGGAAACTATAACTTGTTACAGTGATGAACCAGAAACAATAGGTCACGACTACCGTAATGAAAACAAGTACAGTGTATAGGTTTCCATTTAAAACAAATATTAAATTAAACTCCTCATACGAGGGTTCACAAGTGTTAAAAAGTTGCATACCCAATGCTTTATCTAAAGATTTACTTAGCAACCCTTAATAAACATTGCTTTATGTGACCAAAGGGATCGAAATGAGTCGTATGTCGGAATTTTAGAATATGAGTATTTTACATATTCTTAAAGACCACATTTTTGCTTTAAAATGACACCAAAAGTTTGGTTCTACCTTATTTTTTGACAAAGTTACGAATGATTATGTGTTTTTTAAAAAATTTTTACATTTATTTTAATATATAATCAAAAAAAATAAAAGTATTCTCTGTACAAAATTCAGAAAATACACATTAAAACAATGAATTTCATCAAAAGTGAGAAATCCGAAGAAAAAAAATTTTTCACCCATTTTCATTAAAATCTGAAAATAAGGAAAAGACCTCTGATCATATTTTGCTGTTTTCCAAGGAATGTAAATTGCCGACATACGACTCATTTCGATCCCTTGGGTCACAAATGATCTCAATATCCAATTATTCTAAATTACTGCAAATTTTGCAAATGCATTTGTAAGAAACATTAAAACAGTACACTTAACAAAAGAGTCCTTTTAAACATTGAGTACATCCCTGTCATTTAAGGACCAAAAAAGATGCGTAAAAGGCATCCTAATAATGAACCTGTCCAAGGAGGTCTATTTAACAGTTAACAACCTCATGGTATTACCACATACCCAGATCCGATGATGCAGCGACCGAGGTAAGCCAGCATAAACTGTTGCCATAACAACGGCAAAAGTGGATGGCCAATAGGAGTCTCGACAGCCTGGTATGCCCAGCGGTAGATCCCTAGACAATACGGTGTTAGGCCACTTTCCATCCTCAAGCTGTTCAAGGCTTTCTAGATCATGTTCAATAGAAACAAAATAGCTGCATCAGAATAACTACGAGAACAACCAACCTAACCAATTGTGATAAATAGACTGAAAACTGGAAAAGAAACAATATGGATCCGCTGTATTGTCCATTATCAACCTGACTATCTAGACATCCTACAAAGAGAAGTATTCCTGCCGGGTCAAAAAGATGTTTCTAAATTTCTAGTTTACCTTGAATAAACAATGAGTACTTCGACTGGGAGCTGTTAGTAGGAAGACCACTCGATGGTGTGAGGACTGGCTACCATTCATCACATGCCAAGGATAAGAAATATGAAGTTGCTAACACTTCACACCTATGTCTGTTGTCTCTTGGGTTTGGCTTTAAGGAACTGCAAACCTATGTAACTGCCAGCAAGTTCATGTTGGAATGGACAGTCATCACAGAAATAATGTATTCATCACAAAAGCAAACAACGTTCCCACACTTGTAACTTAGTCACAATATCTGTCTGGACACCGTAACATTTAACCTCATTTCAAATTAGAAGCTTTCGTAATCTACCTACAATATTCACTCATACTAACATTATCTTCTTAATTAGTTACCAGAAGTTATCCAAACATTATTTTATATATTACCTTGTAACACCTTCTCAACCAAATGTAGCAATATTTCAATAATAACTACTACATTATTCCTACAATGTAAATATCCTAACAACGTTTGCATGCTAAGCACCTAAGTGACATGGTGTTTAGAGTCAATCTGAATCTTACTGGCATTGCCTGCTCAACAGTTAACGCTGGATTCTGAATGAGTTCCTTCTGCAATTCCTGCCAAAGAGTGGATTCCGTTTCAAGGCGGTAGGTTTCCGCAGTGAGAACGGCAAATGCAAACCACACAAATTCCGAATTACTTGTCTGTTCCAACAGAGACTGGACTTTACCGCCACTGCCAAGCCAAGAAACAATCGAAGAAAGAAACCCTGAACCACCCTCATGTGAATGGCTCTACAACAACAACAAACTTTTAAATTTAAAACCAAAATATAGAATTAAGACAGAATTTCTCATTTATATTATTTTACTCTTCATTGTATCACTGTTTCAAGTATTCACTTTGGCCATCACATAATCAACATGTCAATAAATAATAATGATAATCATAATAATAACAACGATAATGACCATAGCTCAATGCTGAAGAAAAGTATGCTGCACAGGCATTATTTACTCAACAAATATTTCATACAATAATATGCTAAAATAATTCTATAATCTGCTTTAGAAAGCTACATTATATCAGCAAGAAATATAATACATAAATTCCGTGAGAGCCAAAAAATAATGCAAAAAATTTAATCAGCGAAAGGCCACTGCAATGGTTAACTCGATCCTCTGCAACTCACTTTGGTTAACTCGAGGAACAGATCCTGAACCCGACTGAATGCCTCTGGATGGCAGAAGCTCGACTTAACAATATTGTCGACAACATAAATGACTTCCCTGTGACAAATAAAAAGTAATATACCGGTAAGCGTTTTAATCATCCTCATCTGTAAATGGCACTCTGCTGTTCTAACTCTGCTATCCTAACTGAAAAAACTAAATCATCACAAACTCATTTCGGAATTTACTAATAAAAAGTTGGTTCATACAAATCAAATATTCTGCCTTCCTGAAATGGAGAATGGAATAGTTACCCAAACTGAATTAGAATTTATGTGTGTTTATTTATAACTAAACTCTGTAAAACAAAATATTAGACTGATCAAAACTATCAAGGGATTGTTTTAACGTGCTTCAGAGGTTCTGGATGCCTTGGCTTGCAGTTGTCATGATCGCACTTTAAACTTCATCAGTACCATTGGCCAAGCATCTCAGAAGTTGTCGGATAATACTTTAAAGTCTATCTTATCCTACCTAAACACCACAAGAAATGAATTGCAAAGTAATACCTTTCTTTATTCCAATTCTGTAGTTGTGTGAGCATTCTCAGCCAAAAGAGAATAATGACATGAGCAGGAGTTCCAGATGATGAGGCTATCGATATATGATGCTACAATTTCAACAGTAACGTAAGTTTCTCGTGAGATAATTTTGTACACAATGCCCTATATTGCTTGGTTGGTCGACCTGGGCTACAGAGAGTGCTGGTTCAATCCTTCCAAAACATGGTTGCTAAGCAAGGATGTCTCATTGAGAGGTTCTTCAAGGGTGCTACACAAATACAAACATGCATACATCATACCAACACATACATGCATCCATACATTCCATACATAAATGCATTCTCACACACACACACACACACACACACACACACACACACACACACACACACACACACACACACACACACACACACATGTACATGCATCATAGCAGACACATTCTGTGACTTTGATATCTTTGATGTTGCTTAGTCCAGGAATCTAGACATGGTGTCATCTGTCTACTTCAGATGGAAAACCAATTGTTGGACTCTACTGCTACTGGCGACATTTCCAGTTCATGAGAATTGGTTGCTGACTGAAGAACACTTTCCTCTGAATGGGATTTAATATCATTTCAGGTGGCATATCGAGCACCTTTCTTAAAGCAAAGCTATTTAAATGTCCAATAACAAGTACAAGGATGTTGTTCAAAACTTTAATTTATAGTTGCTAAGCACCATCAACTTTACATGTTGCTAAATACAACAAATAAATAAACATCAAACAACAACTCATATCACTCAGACATCATTTTATAAACCTTGCCACCCATAAGACAATGGTTGCCCCGTTGTTTCTTGGGACATTTATACTCAAGGTAAGGTGTACTTCACCCTGTGGACTGCATCGTGAACCTCCAGTGATGGTAGAGTAACAGTTATTACTTTACCCCTTCTTAATAATGTAACAATGTCTCAACATATTTACTAAGCAAACATAATGATAATAAAAGCCTCGTGTACTGAATACATCACGTAATAATGAAAATATAAAAGAATTACCTCGATCATGGATGAGAACGTGTGAGCCACTGGTCGTGAGGAATCAAAAGAGAAATAACTTTTTCTTGATGAGTCTGTCTGAAGAATTGTCTGAACACATTGCATGAACCTAAACGAAAACAATGACATCGTCAACAATGAAGGCAAAACAATGAAACTGTCTGCATAGATATATTCAAAATAACTCTCCATGTTCAAATTTATACAGAATAAATGAAGGCTTTAAAACTGCATGATTAATTCTTAAATGCAACCACCAGTTGTAACATAGGACACATGTACTCACGCTGTATTTGATGTGAGATAACCCAGATTTTCGAAGAACATAGGCGTGATGTAGTAGATGCATTGAATGGCAGGAATGAAGTAAGACTTCTCCACCAAGTGACTAAGATGTTGAATTCCTTCAGACATAAATTCAGATTTGCTGCAACAGAATCATTCACAAGTCAAACATTTTCACGTGATTTTGGGAAGGCATAGCCATCATATGAAAATACTGCAAAGTGACACATTTAACATATAGCTTCTGCAAGCAAAACTCCAAAGTTCTTCCAACCAGACAACGCAAAACCATGATAAAACAGAACGGTTTTCAACCCCTTGCAGGATAGTAATTGTACCTATATATACACAGAATATCTAAGTTTTGGTTGCAAGACAAGTGTGCAACTTACATCAGTAGGCTCAAACACCAAACTGTTAAATTACAAAACAAACATACTACTGAAGAAACAACTGTTCAGCACAACAGCACACATCATATATGACACATTCCACACAATGTCTTATAAAAAATCTGTTATCAGCTTCATAAGAAATACTGTTAATTACATCCTAATTAGTTTATATGAGCCAACAACTGCATAAACTTATCGCATATTATAACACATGTATCCAACTACTCTAAATCTATATTATATCATTACATCATAATAAAAAAATTAAGTAATTAAAATTCAGGTTCAAAGTAAACTGAATAGGACAGCAAATAATTTTATATAAATGTCAGAATGCAAATCAGCCAAACAGCCAGCCACCAAACCAGTCAAAATAGAAATATCTGTAGAGCAACAAGAGACTAAAAGGCCAGATACCTGTGACCTCGTCTTGTCATGACAAGGACAAAGTATGAGGCCAGGCTGATGCGACTCTCACTCAGCAGTCCAGAAACAATGGACTGGAGGTCAACGTTTGTTGCCCTGTCAATCGTGCTGTCATAGTCTCTACCGTCTGACACCAGGGTACCAGCCTGCGACAGAGAACGGCCGTGCAAGTGCAGGCGCAGTGCTGTGCCCCAGATCCAGTTAGCCAACTGCTGGTCTTCATTGACAGTTATCTTGCCATGTGGAGACACCTACAGAAACAACATGAAAATCATGAAGAGATACAATGGAAAATTTCTCTATATAAACATTCTATCTTGACCTTAACATTTATACAGCACCAGTAGAACAAAATGAAAATAATTCAAATTCCAAATTTCCACTCGACTAGTACCCTCCAGTATACGGTCAAAGACAGACTCAGACTGCAAAGGAGATAGCTAGCTATTAGGAGAATGAAGCTGCCAAACACTTCATCAGCCACCACGTTGACCCAAATCTTAAAAACTAACATTATTCCCTTTTTTCTGTATAGTACTCTTTATAGTACTCTTTGTGTATGTAAGTTGTGAAGCGGTGTGTCTTCCTGCCTGATAAATAAACGAATATATCATCATATCATCATCATCATACAATCATTTAAGAAAGTAGGTCACGAATGATGTTCATATTTAAGGTCATCAACTAACTCTCTACCTCCAATGTTTAACAGGTCTCATCAGAAAGGTCATAGCTTTGACCACCCTTGAAATATCAGTGAAAGGATCAAACGCAAAAAGAATATTGACCAGTACATGCCGTTTTTATAACTGAAATGATAAAAGAGGACGCATATTCACTGCTTGCCTGCTTTTGACCATCTGTAAATAATTTTCCAATATTTTTTCCAGCCAGATGGATGCTGGAAACGTCCATCAGCAGTGCTGCCATCTGCTGATGAAAAGGAAGTTCAAGAAACAGTTCATCTCCCTACAAGACAACCAATCACTGTAAAATCCATTGTGAAAACATGAGTTTTATCTGTTCATAAAGAAAACATTCTCACTTTATCAACTAAACCATTTCACAGTTGCAGCGATACAATTTCTGAAAGCACACAGTGGCTTGAACAATCACTTCAAGGATATTTTTTAATAATAATAATAATACTATTGTATAGCACCGTAGCACAGCCAAGGCCAAGTGAAAAGGTGCTGTATATGAGTTCAAAAGGTCAATCAATGACAGTCACCTGATTTTAAAAAAAATAGGTATTGAGTTGTGCATTCGACACAATCAACACTCAACTCAGCCCAGACTCAAAGAATAACTCGTTTGGTCATTACCGTTGAACTGAAGCTCCAGTTTAAGTGTTCGATGAGAATTCTTGCCAACTGGTTTTCTGCTGAACGAGTATCATGGTCAATCAGCCAGCGACGCAACACCATAAAGTCCGTATCTGTGGGCTTCCAGAGATGCAATGGCACTCCACGATACAGGTAATGAGACACCTGGGAAAAAATACAGGTTATAACACACCTGGCAATTAAAATAAATGAGAAACCTAGCAAAAAGAAATGCAAGAAATGAGACACCTGGCTGATATTACCTTCATGGTGCCAGTTGCTTATGGTCAAATTCTGGAGATTTATATATAGCACCCCTTCAAGAAATCTACTCAGAAGCAAATGACCATTCTTTGCAGTTTTGTGGTTGGCTAGGCAAGGGCTGGACAGACCAGGTAAACACACCATTCAATCAAAGTATTTCTGAACAAACAGCAATTGATAGAAATGTGTTCTTACTATCCAGCAGCAAGCAGCCTCCTCTGTTATACTACACTGAACTCAATATTGAAAACCTCGATATGAAACTACGTAAGATTTTGAACTAATCTGCCATCAAGCTTCTAGTAACTGATACCATCAACACTGTAACTCAAACAATTTATTGGGTTTAAGGGGTGGATTCAAAAACAAGGCATGTGGCATTGTCACAATATCTTTGACTGATCATCAAAAAACAACTGATTTATTACCTTACCTCACATACACTCAATACACTAGAGCCACTTTATAGAACTACCTTAAGCAGTCACATGATATCCCAAGCTGCAAGAAGACTAAGGTGGTGTTCTAATGCTTAATTAAACTTGGAATCCCTGTTAATATCAGATTTTGCATCATAGTACAGAAGGCTTTGATGTATCGTTAAAGTAATCACTCAAGATGATTACCATTCCAATCTTGTTCATGTTTCGTGCCGTGCATTGCAGAAGAAACGAAATGACAAATGGATGTTTGAAGCAAATGGTCGCTAGTAGTTCCCGGCCTGGCTTGGAACAGAACTCCCTTGTATGGCTACTCACATATGCAATCTGCATCACAGACAAAAAATAAACAATGAAATCATCGACAACAATGGAAGTCAATTTCTAAATTAAAAACACCAGGTTTACCCTGAAAGTGTTTTGCCATTTAACTGAAACTTAATACAATCAATAATTACCTAAATCTTAGGAATTTGTTAACGGCAAACACATACTTCTCTCAGCAAGTACACAGGCACCAGTAATAAGCTGAGTAATGACATATTTTGATTATTCTAATGCAAAACATTTAAATATTTCAAATTATACAGTAACTACTTTACTGGTCACGAAGAGACTTTAGATTAGATTGCTACTGGTTTCCTTTCTGTAATCATCGATACGAAATGACATGGAACTAAGATAAATCTAATAGCATAAACAATTCAGAGGCATTTTCAAAGATTTGACCTCATGTATCTCTCCAGAGACAAACTCAATGAATTCTTGGTCAGCTTCCGACCTCGATCTTGCCATGTTGGCAAACGTGTTGAGAAGAAACAAAGCCTCAGACGTCGGAAGACGAGTTAGCTTGTCATGAAAGTCGGCCTCATTCACTAAATCTGTACCACAAGTAACAACAACAGTACACACTGTAGCCAATAAATTATATCAAACAATACAATGCAGTCCAATTAAAATCAATAGCACAATGAAAGATGTAAGTTTTCAGCTTAGAGTGAAAGAGGCATGTTTTTAACATAGAGCGAAAGAGGCAAGTTTTTAACATAGAGCAAAAGAGGCAAGTTTTTAACATAGAGCAAAAGAGGCAAGTTTTTAACATAGAGAGAAAGGGGTAAGTTTTCAACTTACAGTGAAAGAGGTACCACAAGTTTTCAACTTACAGTGAAAGAGGAAGTTTTTAACATAAAGTGAAAGATGTAAGTTTCAGCATAGGGTTATAGAGTCAAGTTTAACATAGAGTGACAGAGGAAAGTTTTCAGCTTAGAGTAAAAGAGGCAAGTCTATGATGCAGAGTAAAAGAGGTAAGTTTTCAGCTTAGGGTGAAAAAGGAATGGTAAGTTCTCAGCACAGAGTAATGGTAATCCCTAGCATTGAAACAGGTAAGTCCTCCTCAACAGTTAAAGAAGTAGAAAACATGAGTCTGTACTAAATACTGTCTCTCCTGACACAAGATTGTAATGTTTGTATTTAGCCAAATAATCCACTTGCTTCATGACCTACAACAGTCCAGAGTACAATCAGTCACACAGACGACTGCCACATATTTCATTAACACTTTAACAACAAGCTGCATTGGTTCCCAGTCTCTTTTGGTACACACTTGTCATTAAAGTGTTAAAAACAGATCACTACCTGTAAGTTCGAGCTTGCACAGTTCAATCGCAATGTCCATTTTCAGATGACTCGTGTTCATTTTGTAACAGCCCTGGTGCATCAGTCGAAACAAATTCCACAGAACAGATACCGAAACGCCTTGGTACGGCAACTCAGTCAAAAACTGCCAAGACCCTAACCTGAACAACAGTCACAAAAAACTGCCATTTTAATTATACACTTATATGTAAAACTTCAGGAGAAGCTAAAAATCTAGTAAAAATTACTGAGATGAGAGCATGGATTTAGCCAGCATTTAGTCTAGTGATCAGGCTACAATATTCAAGAAATAAAGAAAACAAGTAAACCTTTCATCATAAATTGTATTGTAGGATGAACAGACACTATGAACTGACAGAGGTCATGCAATAGACCAGTGCTGTCCAACCCGCGGCCCGCAGCGGCCTGATTCTAAGTGGCCCGCCAGAGCTCGCTAAATATTTGCAATTTCTGTAAAAACGAAGTAAAAGACAAAGACAAAAAACACTGGCCTTCTTGCATAGCTATTTGTTCGTTTGGCAATGTGAACACAAAATCCAGTTCCCACGACGCATTCATTATGATAACTCCAATTAACTTTAATACAGTTAATAATTTTCAATAAATTTTAGTCGTAGCTTTTGACTTGACTGGTGCGGCCCTCGGCTTCAAGAATAACTTCTTCGGTGGCCCGCGGTGTCAAAAAGGTTGGACAGCACTGCAATAGACACAGCTGCATGGACCACAAACTAGAAAAGGTGTTGTATATGGGTGTGTATGTGCAATGACAATGATGCAAGAAAAACTATACCTGCAGGCAGACAGGATGCAAATGACAGCCCGCTGGAGGACCATGTCAGACTCCAACTGGAGACGTTCCAACGTGGAAGACGACAAGCCGGCATATGCTGATCGAAAATTTATCCAGTGATCACAGGTATACTGCACTATGTGTCTGATCATTCGGCCGATCCTCTTGTTCAGTTGTCGATAGCGACCAAGAGTAAAGTTCTGCAGGCCTTGTCCAAGAAGGCGGATAAGGCAAGTGGCATAAGCAAACAACTTCAGAAGACTTGTTTCACTTGTATGGATCGCATCGTACTGTAAAGCGCCTAATATGTAAAAAAAAAAATTTCAATTTATTTGACGGGTTAAACGTTTTTATTATGACAGTAGCCAGTTGCATTAACATCTACCAGGTATGTATGTTGAATGTGATAACTTTCTTAGGACACAAGCATACATGTAAATGGCTCTCTTTTCGAATCACCCATGCCTATAGTTATCACTCATCTCTGTAGATAGCAGTCACCAGAGGTTTGGTCTTGGGGGTTCTGTCCTCAGTAGTGTCGTCCTGAGAGTTTCCTTGGCTGATTCATAAGTTTGACAACACCAACTGAACAACAGATTATGTGGTTTGGCAGCAACTGACAATTCCCAAGATGAGGTAAGATTTCAACATTACATTCTTGGGGAAAAGTTGATCCCAAGCGTGTCCTCTCCATTCCGTACTTCCACTATCTTGATAATCCTTTTTAGCCAACGAAATGTTCTCTTTATTATTTGCAATAAATCCACTGTTCACACCAAAACACCCGAGTTGCTCAAAAAAGGTGCTACATGCACGTGCAAACATAAAAAAACACACAAAAAGAATTTGACAGATAAACAAATAAATGATACTTACTTACTTAAATTATAATAGGCAGAGTAAACATGCAAGTAACCTGACTGAGCCAACTGACCGTTTTCGTCTTTGAATAGAAGAATGTGATCGAAGATCTGATAGAGAGGAAACTGATTCAGCAAACAGACAATGTCGTTCTCTTGCAGGTAGTGCCAACTGTTGTTTGGATCTTCATCCTACAGACAATTAATCTCAGGTAATAAGCCAAGAAAGTAATGAAATACAACAATCATCTTATATGTTATTAAGCATCCCGTGCCTTTGAACATATTAAGACAAAAAGCTCAGTGGATGGATACTGAAGATCTTAGTACAACAATTTATTATTTTTCTCTGCTAATTTTTGGAACTAGTTTAAAACACTTAAATAAGTAATTGTCATAATTTATGCAGATTACTTACCTATAAGATGAGATTTGATTTGGGATTCAGCCTTTTCAGATTTGGGTCAATAACTGAGAAATTACTTTGAGACTTGTGGTTTGCAATGTTAGATTCAGTGCTAAACAATTCTACATTAGAGGCAAAGAGTTCTAGGATTTGAAAATATTCATACATATACACATACGTCGTACGTACTAATATATATGCATAAAGAAACATGTACAGAGAGTTGCCTTCCTACCTCTTCCCCATCGGAATCAACGATGATCCATTGGCCTTCAGTAGCACTTTCAGCCACAGCAGAGAAGGAGACTTTCAACTGATATAGCATATCCTCTCTCTGCCTGTTAGAAAATAAAAACCATACCACTTGCTCATGAAATACTAAATTTACTCTGAATTCATGTATTTAACCAGCATAGTTGTTAAGGGAAGGATTCACAAACACAAAAACCACAAACAATGGCTGTGATCTTGGACATACATGGCTACTTGTCTCTTGTTCTATAAAAAGTTATACTTAGAAAATGAAAATTCAGGAAAAACTCAGCAACATTTCATTACCAGTTCTGTACTAACAACCAACATTGTAAATGCACACAATAAATGGGCAAAATATGAACTAAAGTGTGAGTCATACACAAAAATCTGTCATAAACTGGAGACTCATTTTGTCTGATTGTATGAAGACTGATTTGCATGTAATATGCTCAGAGAGGTATGAAGAACCTTTGACCCTGATGTAAGTTTTAATTTAGATAAATTTTCTCAAAAACATACTGAACCTTAATTCAGTCATAAACCACATTGATTTGCTTTCAAATGCCAGATATTTTAATCACAGCCAAGCTATGCAATTATGATTTTAAAAAATTATATACCTAACAGGCAGCAGTATCACAGCAAGCATTGTCGTAAAGTGGTCAAGCAGAGGTCCTCCAAAACGCGTATTACCAGACGTAACAGGTGGTGTGACTGGTTGGATAAAACTAACTGCCCACTTGGCCACACCAGCTGGATATCGCAGGACATGGTTGAGTAGAAAGAGATGGTCCTCCAGAGTAGCCAATCGCAGCAGTGTACCAACCTACAATCACAGAAAAAACACACAAACTGTAAGCAGACGACTGAAGCGTGGAGGATAGTTGGGAACCCACTCAGACTGCACCCGGGTACCCCACCATATTTACCAAACTTCTGACGTCAATACAGCCTGATTTCCACTGAACAAACTTAACTGATAACCCAATGAAAAGAAATGGAAAAAGTTGCTAACCGTCAGAGACAGCCACTGCCTGACATCTTTTGTGAATACATCGTCCTTGGTTGGCTTGCGTTGAAAAGCAAAGAAGACAGATATACAGGACTTGAGTGCCTCCACCTGGTGAGTAACTGATGGATCTCTCTGGTGAGCAAGGAAAGCTGCAAATACATACATGGCTCATTTCCTTAAAAAATTAAAATACAACAATATTTGTGCATTTCCTGTGTATTTAGTCAAATGAACTTGCGCTTTATAAATCTTCATGTTCTACAGTAATAATAACAATTTAACATAAATAATAATAATACTAATAATTATAACTGGAGATAACAGAGAAACTACATTTCCCTACCAACACCTCTCTGTGACCATCCAGCGCCTCAACGCAATTGCTTTTCACAGCACTTTTGGCACTGAGCATGACATCAACAGAAAAATGCTATCCCTACTTTTTGAAATCCTGATGGATTATTTGTACTTTGAGTGAAATAATAATAATAATAATAATAATTGCTCCTCTATTTCAAGAACTATGTATATTGATTGTATATTTACACACCAATTCAGTTATTTAAATGAATATGGCTGCTTCTTTTACGAACCCCTCAACGTTTTTCTACACTAATAATAATAATAATAATAATAATAATAATAATAATTACAATTTATATGGCACTGTAACATGACCAAGCCGTTACCAGGGCGCCTACACTGACTATATACATAACATAACATAACATAGTTATGTTATGACTATATACATGTATTAATACTGTAGAAAGAGCACTTGTAGCAAATATTTGACTCTACTATCACAGACCAGGAGCATGCTGATGAAGTAAAGATTTACAAATCAAATCAAGTAAATAAAATAATAATGCCTTGAACTGGGTAGTTGGGAGGAATGTCGCTGAGGGCTGGATGAGTGCTGTACAGACGAGACATGTATGACTCCACCTGTAACCTACAACACATATACAATTACTGTAATTACTGCCATCATTGTCATCATATAGTCATCATCATTACTATGGTCATCACATCATTATCACTCTGATTGAATCATAATCATTATGAACATCATCACCAATAAAGATAAATGAAGCAAACCTCTATCTGCTGTCTCTTCACGCCCTCTCCGGTCTGCGGATCGACTTGATCTCCTAGTTCCCCAGGAAGGACTGCCACGGCCCAGCACCGTGCCTGACTCCATCGTGGGCCCTTCAATGTGGAAAATCAATTAATCCTAGTAAGATTTTAGTCGGGGTCATTGTCATCCCTCGTTGTCATGAAGACTTTCTTATTTCCTCATCTGTCACGCTTAGAGCACCTCTGAATAGATATCATAATCATAATGAACAAATTCTCCCATACGATACGATTATGATGATGACCATGATTCAGTCAAAATATCCTTCAAACCTGATACAGAAGTGGCATAGTGGTTGAAGGCACACTTGCCGATTGGTCAAAGCTTTCGGCTTGTAACAAAGAGCGTATGGGTTCCAGTCTCCAATAAATTGATTAATTAATCGTTAACTTCCGCAGTCCTAAATATAATACATACCTTGACAGCTGAGCTTCATATGCATAAAGAGAGAGGTCATCATGTATGTGATTTCGAATAGCCTTTAATGTCCGATCCAGTTGATTGGACACTTCCTCTCTGTACACAGCTCGCTCCGATGTCAGTTCTCCGACCACTTTGTACTTGTCTTGACAGAGACCCTGAAAGCAAATAACAAACCACAAGCTAAGTAAAACACCAGTATCAACTTCAAGTGTAGCACCAACCTGGTATTTTGCACCATTAGTGGTTTTGTCAGTTTTTAATACCTCATATAAATGAATTACAGTGGTTTAGATCGTGAGATTAGATATTAGCTAAAAAATATGTCGTAGTCTATTTACATTCATAGCACAACTCATCAGAAATTAGACATAGAGAATTTCCGGTTAGACTTAACTAAAATTTTGTGCAACTAGAAGTCATGAAAGTCCCAAAAGACCAGTTTGCACACCATTAACATAAATTTTATCACCAGGAATACCTTGATAGCTTAAGAAACACTTTCAGCTTATTTTTATGCGCACTTTTTAGATTTGTCACATAGTCATGCGGTTTAAAAAGGTGCCATGCAACTGTTCAGCTACATAAGTAAAACAGAGGCATAGATGGATCTCAAAATTACTTACTTCATCCACAAAGAACCTAATTAGAATCCAACCTCACCAAAAGGCAGTACTCCATAAGGTTGCACTTTATTTACATAACTCCCAGCCGACTTGCAGAACAATTCCTAAGCAGAGTTAGCTACCAACCTGAACAGTGATCTTTTCTATTACAACGTCCCATGTGAGATCCTGGTACTTCTTGGCTTCTTTCTGAAGAGAATCGATGTCATACTCAGCACCTGACAGATGGTTACGAGCTCGATAGTAACTTCTAATGATCTCATAGAATTCGTGTCGCTCTTGCTGTGCTTTCTAAACAGAAAATTTTAATATTATAGGCCTAACTTTAACTGATTTAGTGATAATACAAAAGTTAGAAAAAACACATATATACTTCATGGTAAACATCTGAGAATAGAAATATCTGGTATAAATATACACATAAATTTCCTAGCCATTAATATAAATATCTAGAGCAAAAAAAACTATTTTCAAAAGGAAGTTGTATTCTGACATACTGTGCCAACAACTTCTGTATAATATAGCGCACAAAACAGAAAATTGAGGGGCACGCTGGCATATGAAATGAAAATTAATAAATTCAATCTGACTTTTCAGGATTTTCAGGAATCAACAAGTCCTGAATCCTAGATGAATCACTGTTGCATCATAAGTTAGAGCTGAACGAGAGAAAGTACAATACATAAGTTTCGATTCATCTAGGATTCAGGTCCTGTTCTGTGCATTCAGAAATGTATTCCTGAATGCACAGAAAAGTGAGACTGAATCTCTCTCTCCTCTCTCTCTCTCTTGTCTGTCTGTATCTCTCACACCATTATACAGACAATTCAGAAGATCAGCTGACCTGTAGGAATCCATCCACATATTCTTCGACATGTTCTAATTCGTGGTTGTAGTAAAGCGTCCTTAACTGTTCATCAGTGAATGGACGAAGTGATTCTGCACTTTCCACGGCTAACGATGGATAAAGCTTACGGTGAACAACAGCAGCAGCAGATGGAATCTCTGCAACATCCACCATCACATCACTAAGACATTTATTAGTAACTTTCATTTTCGACCAGTGATGATCCATTAGCATAACAATGGGAGTAATAACTTAGCCTTGCCTATATCGGCAGCATAGACCACTTTCAAACATCACTTAGAAACTTCATTAGCTTATCAGTCATGGATGGGTACAGGAAGTTATCCTCATGCATTGGACAGTGGACAGATAACACTGGAGTTAATCTGCGATCACCTGGGCAGTCACACCAATATTAACATGTCAACCAATGCTGAGAAACTTAAAAGACGATACACAGTAACACACAAACACACACACAACATTCTCTGAGTAGTTTTCTGTGAGAGTATTTACTACACAAATTTAATGATACAAAACAATAAATTAAATTGTACAACAGAGCCATAAATTAGAACTTGTACATCACTACAGGAAACCAAACAGGATATCTGAAGCACATCCTTCAATGCAATTCCTCATATTACTTAAGTACCTGGACATTAAAGCATATGAAGGAGTAATATATGCAATGTAAATGTTAAAAGAACATTTAAGAAGCACAGTGCAGTCAACATCCTACACTAAGTAACTCTATTGGTTATAAAATGATAACATGACACAGCAAGAGGCATGGTGACTGATTGGTTAGAGTGCTCGGCCTGTAATGGAGAGCATGGGTTCGAGCCTCGTCCAAGAAAATTACTGAGTAGGGACCTTCACTCATGATTGCTCTGTGCCATAGATGTTCTGTCGTATGGTCAAGCGCATTTCTGAGCTTTGAAAGGAGAGTAATATCAAATGCATTGTACTCCAACACAAATACTCTCCTCTATTAACCCTGTGGCAAGGATGCTGCAACAGATGTAAGTATTGTATTGTATTCAAACATTTATAAAGCACCTTTCATAGGGTGAACCATTCAGAGGTGCTCCCAGAGCGTAAGGCCACAAGAGAAGAAAATGGTTTTGAGAAAAGCAAAGGTGGAAGAGAGGTAGCACATTCCAAAGATAGGGACCAATTGAGGTAAAGGACCAGGACTGAGCCACAGCTGTTCTAGTCTGAGGAACTAGAAGCTCAAGTCTGTTTGTTTTGTCTGTAAGTATTTGTATGTACCGGTATTAAAGCACTTAATGCAGCACAAAGTTCCTTTCAAAAGTGCTGCAGAACCTCTCAAGAGGACTGCCATAATGTTCTCTCTGCTTATTTTTTTTATGTAACTAATTAATGTAATTAACTGGTTTTATGATTAAAAATATCAATTCATTCAAATTTTTATCAAAGCAGCATCATAAACAATTCAGTTAGAGAGCAAACAAAAACAATAGGCTATAAATCAACTTAAAACACCATCATCATAATATCTGTAAATTAATACTAAATTAGCAAAGAATTTCTGTGCGTCCTTACCACGTTCTGATAGTCTGAGTTTATTGGCACAAGATGTCGTTGTCTCCGCAACTTGATGTTCACCGACCACAGCATCTGTGAAAATCATCTGCTCTGGTGCACTGGCATTTGCAAACGATTCAGCAAGAACAACACTGAGACGTCCATTCAACTGCTGTTCTCTTGACAGCTGCACATTATCACTTAGCACAGTTGCCTCTGTCTTCGTTGAAGCACAACTCCGTGCTGCATTGGTAGGATGAGGAGAAGCATCCCTGGTGGTGATTATGGCCTCGCTAATTTCGTGCACAGAAGAAACACGTGAAGCTTGGGCTGATTCTTCGAGATCGGTCTTTACATCAGTCTGCGCAACATTTTGGACGTTAACTGTGATTTCTGCTACATCATTAATTCGGACATCAACATGTTCTTTTGAGACAGAGCATTCTGCTGGACACTGTGTGCTAGCTTCTGCAGGAGCAGAAGCACAGGTTTCTGCAGTGGTGGCCTCAAGAGGCTCAGCAGTTCTTTCTTCTGCAGTACAACTTTCGGTGGTGTCACCCTTAGTAGTATCTTTCTGATCGAAGCATTCATTGCTATGAACTGTATTTGTCGTACTTGTTTCGGTGGTTCTCAAGCTGGTAATTCCTCTGTTAGTATCGTCTTTGATTACTGTTCTGTCTTCTGTGGAGCCTTCTTGAATGGAAGATGAGGGTTTCACTTGCTTTGGTACAGTTTCATCAGCCTTCAATTGAGCCACAGTACACCTGGTATCCTCACTAATATCAGACACTTCAATATCTTTAACCTGAGCACGAACATTTTCTTTATCATGTGTTTCTTTTGTTTTTGACTTGTGACTCTGAACAAATGAAAAAACAAAGTCCATTACATACATTTTAAGAACCATAACACTTTCCAAGAAATCATCCTCATTAAATGAACGGGTGAACATTCTCTACAGCAAAAAAGCATCTGAACATCTGTGCGCATGTGAAAGTGTATGCGTGGTCCAAAACTGCTATTGTTTGCTGCTGTCATCAGCATTGGAACACAAGTTGAATCAGTCACTGAGCATACACTAAGTTGTTTAGTTATTGTTGACCTGTTTAATAACCTTTAATACTCAAAAAAGCTCCTCTGGTTCATATTTAGTCATTATCTGTACAAATGCACATAAGAAAAAGGAATTTAAAAAAAATTACACTAAATACACTACTTGAAAAGCAGTTGATTAGGCTACAGTACATCCTTGAAGGCCTGTCAGCAAGTGCCAAGCAGGCCCCAGAACACATCTGAAGGATGGCATGAAAGCATATACCGTTAACCCAGCAAAGACAAAAATTATGTTGAGCAGATTACTGTATTAGTTGTGACAGCTTCAGAATAGACAGCTGCTGTTGCCTGTAAATCCAAAGGGTTGGAAGGTATTGTAGATAACAGTTACCAAAGAGTAAGTATAATGACTCACACGCAGCCAGTTTGGTGATTGTTAGTTTGAGTTAAGGATACAGTATCTGCTAATTATTGACTTGAATACATAGGATGTGTTTTACCTCTGTGTATAATACTAAGTTAAGTCATAATACGTTGTTCTTGGTGGAAAGATTTGGAATTCACATCCCAGTTCTATGCCATGTGTCGGTTCTCACACACCACTCGGGGTTACATTCAGCCGAGTCAGCACCAGAAGAAGACTATCTCTGATCTCTAACTGAGGTTATGTGGCTTAATAAAATGGAAATAAGTAAAAGACTTAAGGCTGATCACACTCCCTGATGTACCAAAAGAAATCTTCCAATATTGGATACCCATGATGTTTGCAAAAACAGTTCCCGAACTTTTACTAGATCGGCTTCTGCCTAAATGCAGTTTATTACGATTAAAATTGCCGCCTGCTGCTGTACTAAAGACGCCTTCTTATTTATTGGAATCCTTTGTTGGAATTAACAAAGAATACATCTTAGTGCAGGTTCTTGTGATAAGACCAACAAGTCAGGCCCTACAAGATCTCCGGGTATGTTCACTTATTCACTTAGTGAAGAGTCTGCAACTTCGGTATTGCTGCAACATCATTATTCATAATGGTTATCAAAATGTAAACAGAGAGCAGAGGGACCGATATATTACGCAAGTCCCGATTAAAAACAACATAAATCGTGGCATCAAACAAATTTCTATCACTTCGTCGATTCATCTGTAGTTCGGACGTTTGAATCTAGCATCAAGAATAAACAGCAAACTTGACAATTAGAAACAATCGTTTTACTTTTGTCTTCGTGGTCTTTTTCACTCTCACAGCCTCTGCCATCTTTAATCATCTGTGCGTGTGACTTGTGTTTAGCCTCTGTTGACATGATAAGTAAGTAAGTAGCCTCGAATCTGCGTCTCGAGTCGTCTACTTCCGGGCATATTTTTAGTTTTGCTCAGTTTCGCATTTGCGTTTAAACGCCTAAAAACGGAATTATCGTAATCAAAACCGTAGAATATCTACATCCACAGAAATTAAACTTTTATGTGAATAAAAAATCCTTTATTTAACACTTTGTTTAATGTAATTGATTTATTTAAATAGGGCGCAAGCCGCGCAATACAAATTATTGGCTTGTTCGAATAATTATACTAGGCCTACATCAGAGCTATAATATCTATTACAATAATAGAAGGCTCTGGCCTACATCATTTGACAAGGAATCTATATTGTGTATAATAGGTCCTTGATCATTTGACATATTAATCAAACAATAAAGATGTCGGACATATTATATTCTGCAGAGTGCAGATGATTTGCGCTTGATCGTAGAAGGATATTATCCAACGCACAGTTTCTGTGTCCAGAGCTCAAGGAAGACCTACAATGACACAAGCAGATAAAGTTATCCTGCTTATGCATGGGTTTATCATTATGATCAGTTATAGGGGAAAGGCGAGAGACGAAAGCAGATGTAAAAAAATGTCAGTGCTGCGACCAAACCTCGGCTCGAGGTTGAAGACAAGACCCATTGGAAATTTTACAAATACTACAGCCATAGGCCTATAGGCCATAATAATGCATAAATACGTAGAAGCAAACGTGGACAGGGGTCGTTGCGTGGAACACATGGAACCCAACCACAATATTATTATTAATAAACTCGCTTGATATTAAAATCAACACACCTATCAGAATACACTCTAGGCCTATAGGTGTTTATAGTCACAAACTGCAAGCTGAACTTCATTAAGCATTTTGGTTGCCTGCTGTCGAACCATAATATTCTGATCTTGAAATTTTTATTGACTACAGTCTTGGGTAACGTTAACTCAATAGCAGCGCTAAATAAGTGGCGAAATAGCTACCTTACGAATGACGTAACCAATATACCTACGTCAACATCTGCACGAACAGCTGAGAAACAACAACATTCAACATCAAAGGGCGATTTATAGAGTTTAACATCTAACATCAATTTTTATAAACGTCTTAATTGCGGCTTATGGAACCTTAAACATGACTATCATTTATAGCCATTGACCATCATCACCTCTGCTAACTAGTTATACCATAAAATCGCGGAATCTCGTAGAAACATACAGTAACAGCCATGGACAAGAAGGCGAGAAATGACCCTCATTGGTGAGTGGACGATAGCTGCAATTAAATAGAGGCCTACCACTACAAATGCAGGCTTATAAGTATCCCGTGTCCATGCATAAAACGAATTTGCCCTGTGAGTCTTCTAAAAGATTGTCAGAGGCTACTGAAACTGTGAACCATAATAATAATTATTATGGTCAGCAAACTGTGACATTGGAAGAATGGAACATCACACTGGTTGTCACATTATCACTGTTTCCTCTTTCCACCTAGCGGATTTGTTTTCCCGCTGTGGTTTTACTTTCAACACTAGGAGCAGAAAGCACTAAGCTTGTAACTTATGGTAGGACTATTACTGTACGTATATTGCTCTGTTCTTTATGAATCGACAAACTCTCCAGTGGTTAAATTCAGCCGGATCTGAGGTCCGAAACCTCTGATTTGAGACCTGCCACCTGAACTATGAAATCTGTTACAATAAGAGGAGTTCCAACCTCAAATCTATCATTAGTTGCAATAATCGATGGTAGTATATGCATCTTGTTTCATGCATTTTGTTTTATCAGAACATCGAATATCTGTTTACAGATTAGCAACAACGACCTAGGCCTAGTTTTGATAAACTTTGGAGATCCGCCACCTGTGGATGAGCGAGTTAACCACTGGATAAACAGCATCACCTATAGTCAGTCAAGTTGCAATAGGCCTATGTGATTTGGTGGAGAGATGAACCAAAAGCACCAAACCATTGTGTTGCCTCTGACATTCAGTCAGTTATCTGTTTTGTACTAAAGTTTCAGCTGTTGATTTTCTTTTCAGTGGCTTGACAGCCCTCGGCTTACGAGATATGCTGTCAGAGATAATGAGGAAGGAAGTACATCGACTGAAGCCGAGGGACTACGTGTTGGCTGTAGCAGACAGTCTGGTGGAACAACATGAGGCAAGCTCTGTTCCTCATGCATCATGTAGACTGCTGTCAAGCAATTCTTGTCAGAAGCATATACGTATTTATTTAAATATCCTGTTTAAACTTTAATTACATTTTCCACCATTTTTTTTTCAAATGTATGACAAGATCTGCTGGGTAGAAACCACTATTCATGAGGACCCACATGAACTTGGCATTTAATCTTGTAAAGGCAGAAGTACATACATGTGGGCTGTTTATTGTTTAACATCTATAGTTTCCTGTAAATCATAATTTTATTGCAACACAAGATTATGCAGTAGACTTCCTAAGTTCTAACTTCAATTTTCTGCTATTTATAACTGCAGCATTTGGCACATTATGGATGTAGCCATTTTAGCAGAATCGATGTGCTGTAGTTTATGCAGGTCATGGTCAAAAACTTACATTTCAAGGCTAAAGGGCATAAAAATGTAAGTGAAGCATGCGTTCTCTGTGGCTCATTTACTGGTAAATAAAGTGATGAACTGTGATGTAATGTAGCAAACTTAAAGTACACATTTATATAGCATCTTCTAAGTACCTCTTGCAAGTGGTTGCTGCCAGTTTCAGGGCTCCAGATAACCTGTTATATGCTACTGAGACATTGAATCTGTTCACAGGTCAAGTTAAGCCTGAAAGAGATCGAGAGAGAGGAAAAGGAATGCCTTCGAATTGATAAACTTCTTGAAGTCAAGATACTCAAGTCATCTAACATCTCTGGGGAAGAATGCCATGGAAGATTTCGGGCTCTCAAGAAACTTGAACCAAAACAAGTAAGACCAAGTTCTACAGAATTTATAGATACATAATTATATTCACCATGAAGGTAGAAATACAAGAACAAAAAATTAAGTATGTAAACTACTGCTTAAAAACTACTTCTTAAAAACTGCACAAAGTTAAGTATGTAAACTACTGCTTTAATAATTTACAGACACATGTAAGTTGTAACAGAAGAGGATCTTTTTTATAAAGCCCTTTGAAAAATAGTCAGAGACAGAGATAGAACAGTCTACATAAACAGTGACTAGTTTTGTCCTCAATCGGAAAGTGTTGCTTACCCTATAACAGATGTTCTGATTTCGGGCACATACTGTAACTTTAGGAGTGTGTAGAGTCAACATTACTAACTTAAAATTGAACTACTCTAATTATTGGTAGTAAACCACTTCACTTTCAGATTCTTATGTGGCATGCTTAATTCTGAAACATAGTCCTTATTTACTGTAGGCTATATAAAATAAACTGGAAATTCTTGTAAAGCCTGCTTCCCAACTCCCAAGTGTGCTATATAGGCCGTGCCCAGCCCATGTAGGCTAGGCAGCGGCGCCGCTAGATTTTAATTGTGTACGCACCATCAGCATGCGACCATAGGGGGGATGGAGGAACTAAGAAGAAGGAAGGAGAAATAGGGTAGTACGAAGAACGAGTGTCCGAACTTTTAAATTTCCACACTGTAATGGTAGCAGTTTTAGCAGTCATCTGAACAAAATTGCTCTATAAATTCAGTGCTGGTAGGACCAGCTGTCACTGGTAGCTAAGATGTAGTATGAGTCGTGTTTGATTTTGACTGAAGACAATACTATATAATAGTAGCAAACCAGACATTTATCGAAATTAATATAAAAACTAGAAAATACGTTCAATTTCCAAGAACGCCATAGGCCTAAGCCTTAAGGTATGAACTTAGCCTATCGCTGACTAGACACAAATAGCAGAAATAGTTAACAAATGGTACACAAACCAAGCAAATGGAGGAAGGAGGAAGAGTGCGAATGAAGCCATGTGGTAATGATGTAGTTTAACTAAAATGTTCAAGGAACAAAACAGTTTGAAATTTGATATTTTTAAATTTGAAAGATAACACTCGAGAGAAGCCATTTAGGTGTACAAATAAAATATCTGTACAAATGTCATATTAACAGTATTTTATACTCATTATAATATATATAGTATTATATATTATAATAGTAGATAATATCAATTTGGCTATACCTACCAAAAGGGAGGAAGAGCGAATGGAGAAGGGAGGAGGTTCTGCCTTATAGTGAGTGTCCTTTCCTTCTAATCTTGCATGTAGTGCAGCGTGTGGTTTTCGGTCAACTTGCATTCGCTCTATAGTCTATAATATTATGTCGAAACCATCGAAGTCTTCTTTGAACGACTTTGTCTAGCAGAGTTGTTTCGATCCATATGCTGTCTAATGCCATCGTTTCTTATTTTCTGAAGTCTTGAAATCTCTGCGATCTTCCGCAGTAAACTAATTTCTCCTTTAATAATTCTTTTCTTGTCTTGCTTTCGCACTGGCCAACATTCCGACCCGTAGCCTAGAGGCAAATCGGTTGTATCTTCGTCTCACATAATTAGCCTAATTATCGTTATCTTCGTCTCACATAATTAACTGTTTGGTCTTGGTAGGCCCTAAGTAGTAATATTAAACATACAATTATTCAGCCAGTTCTAGCACACTGAATGTGCTTTGCTGTTTGCTTAATTAGAAGGACGTTGTTGCACGATGCCCCAGTCCATCACCAATTGTGGCAACTGGCATGATTGACGGTGAAAGCCGATACCATTCATCCGTTTTTCTTGATCCTTCAATCGACCTGGACAGTCTTAAGAAAGGGCCAAAAGCGGTCAGTCTCTACTTTATACATCACTTGACAATGCTTATAACAACTAACTGCTCATCGCATAAATATTTTGCATATACAGTGTGGAATGGTTTACATGCTCCCGGTTTAGGCGCCATTCTGCTTAACGTGAAGTGGTGTTATATCCAAAAGCTATTAACATGCAGTGTTGGCTAATGCACTGTACAAGAACTGCAATGTAGCACTATATTTTCATTCCAAGTATTATCCCTTTAGTTTTAACACGCATTCTGGTTTACACACATGTCCCTGATGACCTCGCGTTAATAAATCCACAATTTTTTTGGTAAGAGTTAATTAAACAAGTGTTACAGTAGATGTAGAACACTGTGCAGATAGAGGACTTAATTTGGCTGAGACACCTAAAAAGTGATTATCTTATCTTACATCACCATATCTTAGCTTATTAAGATTTCATAAATGACACCAATACCTTAACTTAGCTTACCGTACTTCATTGGTGTTTTCTGTGATTAGGAGGGAGAATCAAAAAATGATACTATACAAGTTTCCAAGTACCAAGATCCTATACTGCAGAAAATGAGCGAGCAGACGGTTAGTATAGACCGAGTACATCGTTTGTTTTCTGTTTATTCAGACTGGATGCTGTGACTATTTCGTTAAGCAATTTGGTATTCTCTTTATAATATCTCTTACTGTATAATAATATTAACTGCCATTTCTTATTCTGGATGAACTTGGTACATTCTAGAATCTGGGTATAACAAGATATAAAATTTGCGTACTACAATGTACTGTAAAATTTAAGTTGCCATCTGTCCTTACATGGCCTACTTCATAGTCACTTACTGTCTACAATGACCAACATTTGTTATTGTTCAATGACAATGGTGCTGAACGGATCTTCATTTTCTCTTTCAGAGAGTTCAGCCACTTTACGAGCTGGCAGAACAAGTTGTTTACCGAACTTCAGAAGGCTGTAAGGGAATCCTATCATCTCTGCCACCAAGCAGCAAATCTTGAACATTGTCTACTATAGCTAATGCAGGAAACAATCTGCCATAATCACAACATTAGAAGTGGCAAAATATCATACATAATTACCTAGTTATCATAGACCACCATCAGTGTACAAAATTATTAAAATCAATCAATCAATCAAAATTCGTTTAAGCTATTTGTGGTTATTAAGCTGACGCAGACGCAACTTAAACAGGCAATATTGTTCGGGGCATTTTGGAGACCGTCACAGAACAAAGATCAAATATGTTAGTTGACGTGGTTATAAAGAAAACGTAAAATATAGTTAAATGTGTGAAAACGTACTATTGATTTCCCAATTATTCTTTCTGAGAATGTATGGTATGCATGTGTGAGTGTGTAGTTACATATATATGTTTTGTGTATGTATGCAGTTGTTAAATTCAGCCGGATCTGAGATCAAGCACCTCTGATTTGAGATCCGACATCTCAACTATGAGATGACTTCTTACAGAAGAGACCCATCAGCTAAAACAAGATGAGCTACCCAAAATAATTATCAAGATTGTTACGAGCACAAATCATTTAATGGTGTGTGTGCATTCTGCAGAGCTCTGGAAAAAATAGATAAAATCAGTTTTATAAATTGCTCATAGATTCCATTTCTGCGTGACTCAGCGGAGTTCAAGAGAGAGTCCTAAAATTGAGTCTGTGAACAGTAACTGTTGTTGCCTATTTCATGCTTTCAACTTTCATCATTCAATCAAGTCATGTCACAATATTGGCTGTCTGTGTCTCAGCGGATCTCATATCGCATTGCTGCTCTGGTTTCTCGTTGTGTTCTTGGCTGTGCTCCATCTTACTTGCGTGATCTTTGCCGCCCAGTGTCTGATGTTCCAGCGCGTCGGGTGCTTCGCTCTGCGACGAGGGGTGAGTTCCTTGTTCCACGGACTCGCTTGGCTATTAGGCAGCGCCGTGCTTTCTCGGTTGTTGGCCCTTCCATCTGGAATGACCTACCACTTAAGCTCCGTTTTTACTTGTAAGCCATCTGACAGGGTTCTACAAGTCCCTCAAGTCTTTTTCTTTAGTCGTGGCTGGGCTGGGAGCGCTCCTGAGTAGTTTCTTGAAGGGGCGCTATATAAAATGCTCTGAATGAATGAATGAATGAATTGGGAAAAGGAATTGAAGCTGGCATGTACATGTAGTAAGTTTTTGGTTCCATGATTGTACTAGGAAGGAATCAGTGGCGGCTCTACAGGGGTTAGGGGGCACTTGCCCCCAACTGAGGTTGTGGCCCCCCAGTGGCCCCAAATTTTATTCCAAAATATTATGAAATATGGTATCATTTAATTTTGATATTTTCAAAGGTATTACTTACTTGCTTAAGCATGAAGCATGATGAAATCCGATGTTATTTTATCTGTGGTGTTTTCACAAACATGACCTATTTACTTCCTGAGAGTCTTAATTATTTTCTTGTCGTATAAGCTACATTCCTGCTATCCATCACTGACTCCCTATCCGCAAGTATATTGAGTACAGGGTAGCTGCCCTGGTATGGCGACATCACCAGCTAAGGCTTCGCCCAATTTACGTCCGAGAGCAATGCTGTCTGACTTCGGGTATCCCCAATGCTTTATGGAAAAGGGAGTTCTTTGGTTTCGTTCGCTCATACTGCAACTATGAAGAATCGAGCCTTTTCAGTGGTAGGCCCAGTGGTTTGGAACGTCCTTCCTTTAGACCTACGCCTACACACTGAGACTCTATCTGAATCCTTCCTCAACAAACTTAAAACTGTACTACCCTGGTCTACCCTACCCAAACAGTGTGTTCATAAATGCCCAGGCTCTTTTCGGGCTCTGCTGCAGATAAAAACTCTGTGCATCGTTCTGAAGTGGACCCACAGACTGCATTTAGGCAACTTGTCTACATCCAGTTATTATATCATTCCGAACTAAATCGACAATTATTCTCTGACCATTCGCTTACTATTATGATTGGTATACAATCTTTAACGCCAAAACACAAGTCTTTTCTGATATTAGACATATCTGCAAAGCAAATATGTCTGATATTCGTTTCAGAGAGCAGTTTATCAATGCTGTTAGTTGAATGTGTTCGTGCAGAGTCGATTATCATTGGTGCCTTTGTGGAACAGTTTGACTCTAGGCATGACAGTCTTAATAAAACTTGCACTTAATTAAAAGTGCATGTATTGTTTGTAGTTTCTAGGTTTTACTTTTAACAAAGTGAGTCTGTTTCCATTTGTGTCTTAACTTGAGGCTGTTGATTAAACAATTCATGTAAACGAATATATATACACTGTGTCCACGATAAAGTAGAACACTAGACTTTGTTAAATATCTTGGTCAATTGTACTATAATAGGTACTAAATTTGGTGCACATGAACTTCAGTCTATTCTATCTATACCCTGCAAATGTTATTACAATTGATGCAACGGTTACGAGGATATACCCTTATGAAATTGGGTGGTTCAGGAACCAAGTTACCAACACGTTAAACGCATCGATAGATGCGTGCGCGGCTGATCATCCTGACTCAGCCACAGTTCTTCAACAGCATTGATATTATTTTGTTTGCATTCGTAACGCCCGATCTCGTGGTTTCCTTGCAACTGATCCAGTTGTGGCAATCTTTTTTAACAGCTTGCTGACACCAGCTAGGGACCAATTTTTCATTGGAAATTCTGTAATGATTCTCCTTACGCCATACCCCTTCGTCTCTCTCAACTCCTTGATTAAAATCTTGTCCTCTGCACTGAAAACCATTTCTTTACAACCAATTACTGTTACGTAAAACAGGTCTCGTAGTGTAACTGTTTAATGCGTTTGACGTGTTGGTAACTTGGTTCCTGAACCACCCAATTTCATAAGGGTATATCCTCGTAACCGTTGTATCAATTGTAATAAAATTTGCAGGGTTTAGACAGAATAGACTGAAGTTCATGTGCACCAAATTTAGTACCTATAATACTACAATTGACCAAGATATTTCACAAAGTCTAGTGTTCTACTTTATCGTGGACACAGTGCATATATATATATATTATATATATATATATATATATATATATATATATATATATATATATATATATATATGTAAAGCTCATACAGGTCTCTTGTCACCATTCTCACTTTTGACGAAAATAGACTGGCCCCTCCATCTGTTTCCCCGGCCCCCCCGTGGCCCCCCTGTTGCATGATTGTACTAGGAAGGAATACACAAACTTCAAAGATGTTATGGGTGTTGCTGTATGGGGAAAGTGAGAGAGTTGTCAGAGTCTCGTTACACTGCCTGTTAACACTGCTCAGTGTGAACTTGGCTTTGGCAGACTGAACTTGATTTGTATGCCACTAACATCATGCCTAAAAGTTGCACATATTTCCTCAGGTTTGAGCTAAAGATTTTTGATTGCTTTGTGGGGCTTTTAGGTGTTAAACCACTTTGCTCAACCTGCCTGCTCCTTTTTCTGTCCTAATTACACTTCTCAGCCCTTCCGTCACCTCTGCATTAAAATTTGCGAATAGCTCCATAGCCATAGCAGTTCAGCTCTTTGAATAAGCTCTGTCCAGAATTATGACAAATATCTTATCCATCCTATGAATCACCAAAACTTCACCTCTTGCTGTCTTTCCACGGGTCTTTTACTTAATACAATACAATAATACAATTAGAATAATACTTAAAAGTACTGAAATCACTGCTCTGACAAATCCTATCCTGATGTCTCCTTTTCCTCTTTCCTCACTAGCCGCTTCAATTATAAAAAGACACATGTATTTCAGCCTTCTTACTGTCTGACCCTTTTGATCTTGATCTGGAACCAATTTGATCCTACATGTCTAACGATGTTGCTTTGACTAAGCGCCGGTGAATGATTTGGTTCCCGCGACTTCACTTTAAGGGCGCCATAGATAAATACCTTAAGATTAAGTTTACCCTGATGAATTACTACCCTGCCAGCATTTCCCTGGGCATTAAATGGGACCCACATGGGTTCAATATGGTCTATGGGAATACGGTCCTGTATGAGCTCCACGTGTAGGCCTCAAGGCCGTAGTCAGGATTTTGTTTCGGGGGTGTTTACTAGAGAGTGACATGGGGAGACAATCTCGTCCCCATCCCCGCCCCGCAACAAGTAAGTCTTCCCCATCCCTGCCCCATCCCCGCAGGTTTTCTCCCCATCCCCACCCCATCCCTGCAGGACGACATCGCATTCCCCGCAAAAGTTTACACCAATTAAAATTAAAAACATAACATATTTTGGCTTACAAAGCTATTTGTATTGCTGACTTCATTAGTCTGTAATTATCTTATCGACAGTTTGTATTAACAAAGTCTTGACCATTTCTGACTAGAAGGCTTCAGAAAATAAGAAAATCTCCTTATCAGCTCTCAAGTTCTTAACATCACCCGGGTTTCTTGCCGGCTCATTCCCATTACCGCGGTATTACCGCGAGTGTGGCTCACCCCATTACCGCGGTATTACCGCAATTGTTGTCTCCCATTACCGCGGTATTACCGCAATTGTTGTCCCCATTACCGCGGGATTTACCGCGGTTTTCCCGCGGGGAAATTCCCCATGTCACTCTCTAGTGATTACTCGTTCTTGAACAAGCTGACAAGCAACCAAGTCAACCATCTATAAGGGATTTGGAGGAGCGTTGTGAGCTCTCAAAGCACTGTAGGCTATAGCTGCATCATCTAAGTTCACATGAGTGCTCTTAGTTCTTACACCGTATTATGTTAGTACATGCGATATTTATATTGTCGGGAAACCAGAG